>OZ025239.1:100588433-100668433 GCA_964019155.1 Osedax fenrisi
ATTATTATTATCTAATTATTATCGTATTATTATCTTATTATTAATTTCTTCCCGCACGAGCGAAGAAATCTACATGACTTTATTAGTGATTAATAAACCATATATCATCATCATATATATATATATATAATGAAGTAATCTCTATGATCCCTATTGCAGAAAATATTACATTAAATATATTATTATGCTTTATATATTTACACTCCAATGTATATAACTATTATGTATACACAAACTATCGCTAGCAGACGACGTACGTATCACACAAATAATGAATATTATCTGCCACTAGAATACGAGAAGTGCACTACCTCTACCATGGGGTTAATAAACTCTACTCTAAGTCCTGAGTTGCATGGAATCTGGCAATACACATCTGTTGTAGAGGCTCAGTGTAAGCCCGGTTACTACCAACTAGACGGACAGACCACCTTCGACGTCGAGTGCGGCCTCGAGGCCAAGTGGTTACCGTTTACGGAGTGCACGGGTTAGTAGGGTAGAACGGGTTAGTAGGGTAGAACGGGTTAGTAGGGTAGAACGGGTTAGTAGGGTAGAACGGGTTAGTAGGAATCGCCCTGTTTACGGGTTAGTAGGGTAGAACGGGTTAGTAGGAATCGCCCTGTTTACGGGTTAGTCGGGTAGAACGGGTTAGTAGGAATCGCCCTGTTTACGGGTTAGTAGGGTAGAACGGGTTAGTAGGAATCGCCCTGTTTACGGGTTAGTCGGGTAGAACGGGTTAGTAGGAATCGCCCTGTTTACGGGGTAGCTGTTCCGTGTACTGAACTCTTTTAATTCTCTAAATGATAATTGCACTACTCTTCTACTTGGTTAACGTCTATTCACATGTGTCATGTGTCATATACCATTGTTAGTAGAGGTTAACCATGCATGTATGAGTATAACAGGTTTACCTATATATATATATATATATATATATATATATATACCTATATATATATATTTCAGAATTTGGTATAAGAACCCGGATAGATATTGAAGCAAAGCTTATGATCTTAAAATGTTAATGATAAAATAATAGTATTATAAACTTTAAACAAAACATTGTCATAAATCAATTTAAAATAGGTAACATACACTTAGGGACGGATAAGATAATATGCATTGTTTAAGTCTGACAAACATAAGAAAAGTGCGACCCAATAAACAATACACACTAAAATAATAAATAGTGATAAAACAAATAATATAACATAATTAGTAAAACTTTAAAAACATTTTTTGACGTAATTTTTAAAAGTGATAATATTTATAACATTATAAAAATAATTCCATAATTTTGGGCCAATATATATATATATATACTTATATACCTATACTTATATTCTATATTAAATAAAATTATGAATTTTTAAAAATAAAAAAATGAAAAGTGACATTAAATAAAAATGTCATTAAACCAATTAATTAAGGGGAAGTATTCCTTCACAATTTTAATTTAAATAAAAATAAAAATAAATATTATATAGAAAATAAATTCTATAATCATTTATGTATCATTTCATATAAATATTATACATAAATTAGCTATATTTATGAGTATAAATGATGTTATAGTGATATATAAATACTAAATATTTATTTCATATTATTGCATGACAATATTTCAATAAACTTTGATAGCTGTTTTCTCAGAATGTTAATTTTTGTAATATCAATTTACTAAGAAGTCCGGAACTTTTTATCTATTCAATACAAATTCTTAAATGTTCAGTATATTTAGAAAAAATTCAAATTCATAATAATACCGTTTTTTTAAATATAATATAAGAGTTATAATTTTATTTCTGTTTTTCTTCATTGTTATCATTTTTATTTTTGAATTATTTCTATTATAAACCACATTTTTATAATAAAAAAAACGTAATTATCATAGAATGAAGTATTATTATTACATCTGCGCAAAAATTATGTAAAAATATTTAAATTATTTCAAGTTTGAGAGTTTTAAAAACTAGTAATATTTGTATATATTTAAATGTAAGCCCGCGAAACTAGTGATTCCCCACTGCTGTTTAAAATTTAAGTTAACTGGTTTTTAAACCAATTTATTTTAACTTTTAAAACTTATATCCTAATACAATACATAGAAATAAGTATGTGATTCTACTAAGATTAGATATATAAAAATTGTTGTAATTGTGGATGTATAAAAGAATGAATAAATATATAATTTCCGTATACGGTAGTATATTATATATTTTGTAATGTTATTTTGTAAGGAAATTTAATATTTGTTTAGAAATATGAATTAATTATTTGTATAAGTTAATAATTGTTATTATATGGACAATATTCGACATACACGATAACACTGTAGGGAGCTCCGACTATGGGGTTTGGCGGATGAGGGCGTTTTAACCGATATGAATATCTCGTTTAATATATAAATTAAGAAATAATGATACGTAATAGAAAAGTTTCTATTATTATTTTAATAATACTTAAATATATATTATATATTTGTGGAATACATTATTGGGGTATTCAAGTATTAGACTAACAATATGATTTTTGTGAATAAAAAGATATATATTTCATATATATATATATACATTTCTATCAACTATAATATATTATTTACATATTATGATATATTAGTGTAATATATCTTCTTAAATAGTTATATATATATATACGAATATTACAATAGATATATCTATAGTATACAATAATGTACCTATATATAGTATACTATACCCATACTAATATGTTAGTGATATATTAGAGAAGGGATTTATTCCGATGAACAGTCAATGAGAAATAAGTTATCATTATTAGCATATGCATGTATTGTTAAATATACATCGCTGTTTATGATAATGCTGATGTGATGTAAGACAGACAGACATGCTCGTTATCCTAATACTCTCTACCGTCACATCATAATATAAGTAAATAGGTATTTATAATTATAGTTATAACTATATACTAATATATTTTATACACTATATATATATATTAATATTAAAAGAACAATAAATACATAAAGTAATATATATATATATAATAATACAAAATCAAACTTGGCAATTTCCTGAGTGAAGTAAGATGCGAGTCTTTCACCCATTTAAGATTACGAGGAGAAAAAATCATATAGGAATATAATTAAAAACAAGAAATAGTAGAATAATAAATAGGGTAAAAAATTCAATTATTAAAATAAATCATCAACTCATAAATCATAAACATCCATAGAATACTAATTCGTAAAGTTGATATATATATCAACTTTCCGAATTTGGGTTCATCAAGTCAAAAACCTTAGGGAATATACTTTCGCCAATAGGATATATCCTACACTGGTAATATTTGGAGCCAGCAAATACAAATGTACCCATCAAAAAGTCGCAGTATTGTACATATAAGTTTGTTTTGCTTTCTTTTTTATTAAGTTATTGATTAAATACTAAAATAGAAACTTTACTATTTTGATGATACTTCGTATTCGGAAATCGCTCTCTCGTAGTATTCTTCGTTAATTATCTAGTTCTTCCTGGTTTAGATTACTTTGTTTTCTTTTCAATCAGCGCCTTGCTTCATCACTCGCACTTGCCCTTCTAAATACAATAATGTAGAACGTTCTTGTATGTATTTAGTGTTTAATATACGTATTGGTGAGCGATTTCTCTCTTACACTGTTAACAATTATGATTTTCTAGACTGATATTTACTGCAGAAAACCATCGAAAGGGTATTTAAAAAAAAATATTTATTTAAAACCCTCTAAATGGTATTCTGTGAAACCGACTGTATAAAACCCTCTAAATGGTATTCTAAATTTATACGGTGGAAAACCATATAAATGGTATTCTTAATTTCTAATGTGGAAAACCATATAAATGGTATTCTACATATCTACTGTGGAAAACCCTCAACATGGTATTCTAAATTTATACTGTGGAAAACCCTCTAAATAGTATTTTTAATTTCTACTGTGGAAAACCCTCTAAATGGTATTCTAAATTTCTACTGTGGAAAACCATCTAAATGGTATTCTACATATCTACTGTGGAAAACCCTCAACATGGTATTCTAAATTTATACTGTGGAAAACCCTCTAAATAGTATTTTTAATTTCTACTGTGGAAAACCCTCTAAATGGTATTCTAAATTTCTACTGTGGAAAACCCTCTAAATAGTATTTTTAATTTCTATTGTGGAAAAACCTCTTAAAACCATATGGTATTCTGCATATCTACTGTGGAAAACCCTCTAAAAGGTATTCTTATTTCTACTGTGGAAAACCCTCTTCAAAACATATGGCATTTTACATGACTTAAGTATTATTATTAAGTTTATATAATTGTTTTATTATAGAAAAAATAAAATATTTACCTTTTAATTATTTTGAAATATTGATTTAATTTTTATGTATGCAAATAAATTAATAATTATTATTTTAAATTAATATATAAGTAAATATACTGTTTTTAATAAATAAAATATAATTTTAAAAACTAAAATTATGTATGTAATCCTATGTATTTTGCTACATTATCATAATATAATTCAGGTGACTCGTGAACTACAATTTTAATCATAATTATATTGATAATATAAATGGAAATCATGTTGAACTAATTGCCCAATATTGAATATATAGCAATTGCATATTGATTAAATATTGTATTCAATATTAAAATGATTTTATTATTGAATTTAAGTTTTAAATCTAACTTAAATGAAATTATATAATATATAAGTTAATATTTTGCTACGATACTACGCTAAGATACAAATATTTATTTTACATATAAAATTATATTCAACTTACATCAACAACTTAAGTTATTGATGTAAGTTGAATATTGGGATATTCTTAATTTCTACTGTGGAAAACCCTCTAGATGGTATTCTTAATATTCACAGGTATTCAAGTCAGATTTTTTTTCAAAAATAACATTTTTTTTTCTAATTATTTATATTTTCATTTCGTATTATTTATATTTACGTTTTGATACCAATTTTATACACATATACATAATTATAATATATATAATTGTAAATCATTATATGTAATATTTTAATTGTAATTATTATTTTACATACAAATAACATGATTAAACTTTTTTTAAATTAATTAAAATGTTGTGTTATACTTATATAATACAACATAAATATATGAATTAAATCAAAACTATGATATCATAAAGAAATTAAACAGAATGAAAATAAATATATATTGTATTATATATAATAATGTATAAATGCTATAAAAGTATATTCATGAAATAAAAATTATAAATATATAGGGGAGAGTACTCGAATACCGACATCCTAACAATAAATCATCATAACTTTATTATTTCTTAATTAAATATTTCCAAATTTTATTTATACGTATTTAGTAGGTATATACATATAATAGCTATTTTAAATTTAATTTAGTTTGTTTAACTCAGCGATAACAGGGGTGTCAATATTACAGGCACTGCCTCGAATACCGACACATTGGAAGTTCCAAGTTGGAACATAATATCGACACCCTAAATATATCGATATTTAGATATACCATATATTATTTAATATCCACTATCCAATCAGAATTAAATGCAAAAATGTGCAAAAGTTAAATTTTAAATGTGAAATAATTTGTTATTATAGGCTCACTTTGGGATGTAATGCAGCTAAAAAAAACTAAACAGGACAAATTAAACAAAATAACCCACAAATATATATATACACAATATATGTATATACTATTAACTCTCATTTAACCCTCAACGCGTCCTTTTTGATCATCTCCCTTATTAGGTATGTCTATTAATGTATGAATATAATCATAAAGCACGCACATTATAAACAAATAACGCTGATTGGTTAAAGGGTGTCGATATTACGTGCAATTAGGGTGTCGGTATTATGAAAATATATGTTGCTTAGGTAAACGTCAATAACTTTGTAACAAATTCTGAAAAATACAAAATCTTTTCGGCACATTGTAAAATATAATTAGATCTATACGATGTATTTAAAATATTTAAAATAGATAAATTTACAAATGATTGAGAATCGATATTATACTTCAAAAATTTAGAGTTATAACGAAAAATTCAGTTTTTTGTTTATAATTAAAAAATATTATACTTATATGACTTAGAATTATATTGATTAACATTTCATACATTAATTATTTTTTGATTGGAATTATATTTTAGGATATCTCTAGTGTGTCGATATTACGTGCATGTCGATATTAGAGCACTCTCCCCTACATAAAAATATAAAAACTGTACAATAAAATGACGCTTAGATGAAAAATTAGCAAAATATATATTTTGTTGTACAATAAAATGACGTTTCGATGAAAATTTATGATAATATATATATATTGTATTGTATAATAATATTGTATATTTATTATAAAAGTATAATAATGAATACAAATTACAAATATATACATAAGGATATATAAAAACTGTACAATAAAATGATTCTTAGACAAACAATTGTATCTATTATACATTTGTTGAGTATCGTGTTCTGAACTGATTATATATATATATATATCCTTATGTATATATTTTTAATTTTGATTTCCTTACCCCAATAATATAAATGTTATATAAGTATAATAATGAAATAATTATTAAAATATATACATATGGGTATATAAAAACTCTACAATAAAAGGAAGTTTCGACGAAAATGTATGAAAATATTATATTATATATTATTGTACAATAAAATGACATATTGAGTAAAATGTAATACAATATATATTGTATTATATAGTAATGATTTATGTTATCAATATAGGCTTTACTGAAGGTTGGTAACGATGTATATCAATCATGTTATCGTAGTTTTCTTCGACACATCATAACATGGTTTTAGAGATAATAAATACTTATACATGTCTACAAATTCAGGTAACTTGGGGTATTACATTGTATTTAGTATACATTCATATGTTATCGTGATGTAAAAGTCATAATATATGAATATAGTAATAGTATAAATGTAATAAAATATAAATTTCAAAAATTCAAATTGAAAACAATAACAATGCGTTGATCATGCGCGTGAAATGCGCATAGAGCGTATTTTAAATGGCGGTATTATAATTTGTGTAAATACAAATAATTATTAAAATATCTAACAGCGTCTTCAATATAACTTATAACATTCTGATACTTAATTATTATATACTTAATTATTCTTATATTAATATATACTTTAAGATTTCAGATGTTTAATTTGTATTCATTAACATCGCTCACCCTTGCATTGCACGTCGTGTTCGCGTTGAGGTTCGGTGGTGTCGTAGATATTCGCTACCTGTAGATAACTGTAGTAGTAGTAGTAGTAGTAGTAGTAGTAGTAGTAGTAGTAGTAGTAGTAGTAGTAGTAGTAGTAGTAGTAGTAGTAGTAGTAGTAGTATTAGTAGTAGTAGTAGTAGTAGTAGTAGTAGTAGTAGTAGTAGTAGTAGTAGTAGTAGTAGTAGTAGTAGTAGTAGTAGTAGTAGTAGTAGTAGTAGTAGTAGTAGTAGTAGTAGTAGTAGTAGTAGTAGTAGTAGTAGTAGTAGTAGTAGTAGTAGTAGTAGTAGTAGTAGTAGTAGTAGTAGTAGTAGTAGTAGTAGTAGTAGTAGTAGTAGTAGTAGTAGTAGTAGTAGTAGTAGTAGTAGTAGTAGTAGTAGTAGTAGTAGTAGTAGTAGTAGTAGTAGTAGTAGTAGTAGTAGTAGTAGTAGTAGTAGTAGTAGTAGTAGTAGTAGTAGTAGTAGTAGTAGTAGTAGTAGTAGTAGTAGTAGTAGTAGTAGTAGTAGTAGTAGTAGTAGTAGTAGTAGTAGTAGTAGTAGTAGTAGTAGTAGTAGTAGCAGCAGCAGCAGCAGCAGCAGTAGTAGTAGTAGTAGTAGTAGTAGTAGTAGTAGTAGTAGTAGTAGTAGTAGTAGTAGTAGTAGTAGTAGTAGTAGTAGTAGTAGTAGTAGTAGTAGTAGTAGTAGTAGTAGTAGTAGTAGTAGTAGTAGTAGTAGTAGTAGTAGTAATAGTAGTAGTAGTAGTAGTAGTAGTAGTAGTAGTAGTAGTAGTAGTAATAGTAGTAGTCGAAGTAGTAGTAGTAGTAGTAATAGTAGTAGTCGAAGTAGTAGTCGAAGTAGTAGTCGAAGTAGTCGAAGTAGTCGAAGTAGTCGAAGTAGTCGAAGTAGTCGAAGTAGTCGAAGTAGTCGAAGTAGTCGAAGTAGTCGAAGTAGTCGAAGTAGTCGAAGTAGTCGAAGTAGTCGAAGTAGTCGAAGTAGTCGAAGTAGTCGAAGTAGTAGAAGTAGAAGTAGTAGATCTGAATATATATTAATATTGTTTACTATTAAGTATTATTTCACTGTTTTATAATAATTAAATAAATTATACTTAGTTTTACAATAAGAAAACTCAATGAATATAGTGTAACACGTGAACATAGTATAACTAGTACAGCATGCATGGTATGCACTGCGGTGCCTTTTTAAGGCGAATTTTGTGCTAAATTTCCCCTATGGGGTCAAAGTACAGTTTTAAATTTTTTCCTTCAGGATGTCCTGTCCTACAACATTTATTTCCATATTCAATTACATCATAATCCTCTTTATTTATTATAAATAGGTAGATGTATTTTATTAGATTGTTTTTCGTATACAATCGAAAATGGAATCATTATATTGGAATTCGCCCCATACTTTCGAACCCTTAAAAAGGTTACAGTAGATGCTCTAATGCATGCAGTAGATGCTCTAATGCATGCAGTAGATGTACTGTCGCATAACCACGATATTATGAGGTGATATCAATCGTTATGCAGCAGCAGCAGCATCAGCATCAGCAGCAGCTATATTTCAAGCCTGTCACGCCCATCCACAGTTAATACGTGCCGGGTGCCCGTACCTTCGTGGGAAATGGTGCTGATTGGCGGGCAAGCTGGACAGGAACTAGGGTACAACACCACTCTGGAGGTCAAGTGTATTGATGGTCACAATGCCAGTAACACGCTGGTCGATTACGAGATCACGTGTCGAGAAGATAACACGTGGGTAGGCCTCATGCCCACGTGTATCAGTTAGTGGCCACACACGCGCTCATATAAGTACATACACGTGTCTGTTAAGAATTCTTCATTCTTCTATTAAACAATAAATATAATCCATAAATAACACTATTCGTCAACGATATGCGGTAGGTTCTATAGAGTTAACGGTTGAGGGAAGTAGGCCTATTACTTATATTACAATTAACGTTGAAATAATACAAATTCAAACAAACATTTACGCGTTCATTACGAATGACATTGTTGTCGCCAGAAGTCATACACCTCGTGTTATAACAAACTCTTGAAGTATTGCGACAATAAACAAATAATGTTTACATTGTTTACATACAATTCAATTTTGTTTGGAAACAAATTATGGTATAACGTGATTTGTTCTCATATAATGTATTGTTGTGCATATTATTGTTATACATAATGTTACCGAATGTTAACATAATATTTAGAACATTATCTTATAAGTTGATAGAAGAACTGATTTGGTACAAATATCGATTACAAGACCCTTTGTAAGGGTATTATGATACTGTAATACGTAAGGTCGTTAACACCTCGTATACCATATAGGGGTATCGTGTAGCAGATGGCAGTTCATTCATCCCGTGAGTTTAGTGAACACGGATAAAATCTGGGTGCCAGGAGAAAATGCCACATTGAAATGCGCCACCGGCTTTGTACGCAAGAGCGGATTATCGAAGGTGACTTGTTTAAGCGACTACAATTGGATTGAACCCTTGTTAACGTGTAAAGGTCAACTATATTTAGTTATACATACATTTATATATATATGTATGTATACGTTTCCTATTATTACCAAAAGCGAAACCTATTAAGGAGCACTGAGAAATATGTGCCACGACAACTTTTTCAGAATACATTATTTTCCTAAATAAATTATTGTTGTTATAATTTTTATATAATGACTTTATGTTATATCATATCTTATCAAATATTAATATATATATATAGTTATTTAAACTAAAATAATATTTTGTAATTGTTGTTCTTTTATAATCTAAGATAATGATTGTTGGGCCCCGTACGGCGTACGTTATCATTCACGTCAGGCAATATCGTCTTAATGTGGCGCTCCTATGTAATTACATGTAATACTAGTTTCTTATATGTTTTATGATGAATCATTATATAATTATATATGAATTATACAATGACAATATTTAAATAGAAAATTGTGTATGCATTTTACATAAATAAAACATACAGAAAGCGGCGACCTAACGACGGTGTTACCGTTTGATTAATACTGATTAAACTGTAATCCATGTTGATGTATACATTAAGATGGTCATTTAATTATTCGTATTCGTAATACTAGATATAATACTTTGATATACGTGAACGTTGTTATACGGTAACTATGTATACTATTACGTATCTATCAGTATACTATACGCATGTGATACTGTAGCTGTTCATACTTCTACTGCGGTAGCATGCTACTGTAGCAGTATGTTCGGTTACAGCATTACGCATTGCGTAAGTAAACGGCAAGTGGATTACGCAACACGAGTGATGACGTCATACCGCGGTGATTCATGTGTTAGCGGTTACGTATTCAGATCTGTAGTACGAACATGATGTGTTGTGGTGTACCACTGAATTATATTTAATCTTGAAAAATACATATATATATACATGTGTGTGTGTATATTTTCATATTTAATTATAATATATATTCATTGATTTATAAGTATGCTGCCAACCCATAATGGATATGATAATATCATTGAAGCGTAAAAGTCTCAACAAATAGTATTAATGGATGATTTCGTTGCTATTAACTATCATTGCCATGCTATATGTAGATCATATATCTACTATATAGTTATATGTACATATGTACGTATATATTTTAATCTACATATTCTAAATATTCACATTTTCAATAAAATAATTCGATAAATACATTTTGTAATATAAATTTACGATTAACTAATATAACGTATAATATTTCATAACGATTAATATTTCGTTGTCGTCCATATATCTTACGAAGCCTGATAATAACGATTATAAATAGTTATTAATAGTTTAAATATAAAACATGTTTAATAACTTACATCTAAGACATTGCGAAGACATTGAGAAGATATGTTACGTACGATGTCAACAATTACTCGCAGTGTACACGTAACTACTACATATATATATATATATATACATATATATATATATATATATATATATATATATATATATATATACATATATAACTGCCTCTGTGGCTCAGTGGCTAAGGCGTCAGACACACAAGCAGTAGGACACGGGTTCGAGCCTCGTCCGGACCATTAATTAATTTTATAAAATGGGTCTTAAAATATTATTTAGAAGTGATCTTATATAATTGTGTATAAATAAATTATCGGCTCTCGTTAAAACCATGGATGCATTAACATGAGAGCGGCTTCGAAGGGACATTAGAGCCATATATGGTTATAAGTGAAAACTTCATCTAAATTCCTGGATGGGATGAAAGGACTCCACCAAATAAAAATAACAACAATAACAACAATATATATATATACATATATATATATATATATATATATATATATATATATTTATATATATATATTATATATATAACATATAAATGATAACTTTTATATTAGTATTTATCTTATGTATATTTCGCAAAGACATAACTCAGCTTATGAAAACTATTTAGCGATATAAGTATATTGTAAGGTTAAATGATGGATTATATAAACGTATACATATAGTAAAGTAAACAGGAATAGAGAATATGATTATAAAAAGTGATTGAATTAAAAATTAAATCGAAAATATCAACATTAAATAGCATTGTTAATCGACCTAATTCTACTCTGTCGATTGAATAATAGTAGTCAGGGCCGGCTTAAGCATACTATGGGCCCCGGGCAAAAAAAAACGTATGGGCCCCATACGAATTTCATAACATATTAAATGGGCCATTCTAGAAATAACAAATATTTATAATACTACAATTTATTTTTATATATATATACATAAATGATGTAGGTCCTATTATTATTCTATCAAATTATGTAAAAATATTTATAATCTTTAAAAAAATTTGTTTTTCATATATATGTACATGTATCGTGTATCTGGAGACCAACTTTAAGATGCATCTAATATATATAGGGGGGTCTCCTTCACGCTATGGGTCTAAATAGATATTACGATACCCACTTAAAATCATTGCAATGTAATATTTTATAATTTACAAATTTAATTTTAAGTTTAGAGAAGCTTAAGCTTAAGTTAGAGAATTCTCCATCAAGTTTAATTATTTACCATTAAATATATTAGGATGAAAATGTCTACAATTGGATATATCTAACCCATCATATATATATATATATATATTAATATTTGTATAGTCCATTCCTTTGAGGTGTATATCAATATGATATAATATATGTTTAATACTAAATTATCTTATCTAAATTACCTATATACTAATCATCTTAATTGAATAAATACCTTGACTCTAGTAATGTAATTTACGTAATATGTTAACATATTATTTAACATATATAATATCAGATATAAATTATTTAATTTTGGGAAATCCACAAGATACTGCTCTAATAAAATCTGTTTGTGATGACCATATTATATTCGATAATGCTTTTAATAAATCATATTATATTCTTCTTTAATAATATTTAATTATATTCTTCTTTTTTAAATATAGATGTTAATAAATATTCATTATTTAAATATTCTTTATTTAGTTTGGATAAATAAATTATATTTATTTGGGATGAAAGCAAACAATATTGCTACAATTGTCGAAGATTCAACGGCATTTTTCCCAACCAGATTTAAGTAATGTACAGCGCAGATATGGGGATCCATATTGACAATGGACTATGGTATATAATGATATCTTTCATTTTCAGAAATCATAGTTAAAATATATCTTAATATATATCTCATATTTAATTTTAATATAAAGAAGTATACTTTATTTTCGTAAACTAATTATAGAAATATAAATTGTTAAGATTGAACTATGGTTAATATTCCCTTAAATTGGGTAAAAAGGTTAATAAGTTTATCATTTATCATTTTCTAGTTTAACAAACAATTATTTATCAATCCGTTTCATACTATTTTATCTGACAAACAGAGATGTGTGATATGATCTATGGTTATCACTATTAGCATATGCTCCAAAATCTTCATGTACCTGCAGGTGTACAAACAAACATGTTTCCACCATAGCTTCGTGTAAATTTAGAAATTTTTGTAAAATTCACTTTCAAATCGATCTAAATGACTCTTATTTAATTTATTTATTATATTATTTTTATTTAATTAGAATTAATAATATATAAGAAAATTTAACAGTTAAGACAATTATTTTTTAGATAAATAGTAAACAAAATTTTCTCAAATAATTCATGGGCCCCCCAAAATGTGGGGCCCCGGGCAATTGCCCGGTTTGCCCCCCCCTTAAGCCGGCCCTGATATTAGTGCACTAACTTACTATCTACCACGTCACAGAGAAGCAATGCCCTCTACTGAACAGCACATATGATAACGGGAATATACATCCTCACCCCTGCAAAGACTATGATCAAGATGTCCTGAGCGTGTGTTGGATACATTGTGACGACGGTTACAGAATACCGATACGGCAACCTGGCTATGTCACGTGTCTAGCTAATCAAATGTGGAGCGGGGTTGATCTCGTCTGCGAATGTTAGATTATTGTGTACGAATAATTGTCATTGTTAGCATATATGAGAGACTTTATATTATGTAACAGTTAAGATATATTAACAGATATATATATATATATATATATATATATATATATATATATATATATATTTATATATATATATATATATATATATATATATATTAATTGGTTAATTAGATATCCTCTTATATTAATAATTAGGCATATTGAGATATGTGTCTATTTCTATGTGTGTGTATTCGTGTGCGACGCACACTGTGCGTATGTATATGTATTAACAATAATGACTCACCTCGTTGCAGTGGTAACGTGTTCATACCTATCATCCGTACAATACGGCATCATTAACGGCCGATATAGTGACGCATGTCTGCAAGGATTGCATAGAGTGAACACCCGGTGCAACGTCACGTGTATTACTGGTTACGAGATAGTGGGATCCGAGTCATCTCGTATCTGCACGGATAATGGTACCTGGTCAAATGAGAACATAGAATTTAAATGCACGAGTTAGTGACGCGCTTATAAGTTGTGTATACTATTATTGTGGTATATGTCTAATGAAGTATGCACGACATGTGCACGGTGAACAATGGCTTACGATAGCTTACGGTGCGACGCACTCGTGCGTGACGAGTGATTTTGTTTAGTTTGCTTATTTCGTTCTCAGTGTAAATTCTACTAGTTTAAAATACGTATATAAAATACATATATCATTACGCACGAGATCACTTCGAAATTGCACTTTCTTGAATAGTTCTTATCTCTCTAATTCATTCTTATATATTCTTATCTCTCTATATTCTAGTCAGTATTTTAGTCAATTCACAAATCTACTGAATGATGAAAAATTAATAATATATTAATTATTTGATAACATATATTTCATTTTGAAAGTATATACCTACTAATATAAATTATAAAATATAAAATATATAGTATCATTAATTCCTATAATTTTTTTCAATTTTAAATTCATTACTCCTATAGGACTCCTATAATAGGAGTATACTCATACAATGAATAAAAGTATACTTTTATATATTCTGCAATTCTCACAATAACATGGATTTTAAATACTAATATGCAAAGGGTTAATTGTTTAATATATGTATTACTTAAGTAATATTAAATTTAATATTAATAGTTTTGAAATTATATAATATAAATTGTAAAATATGTAATAACTATGTAATTCATGTTAGGTTTAAGATTACTCTAACTGTAACTGCATGAGCTAGATCATATGTTCTAATCAGGAATTTTTAAATAATAATAAATTAAACATTACATCAATTATATTCCGCAAAATCGTTGAGTGTATTATAAAATATCTAATAAAATATCTAAAATATCTTTTAATATAATAATCCATAAATATAAATATCTTATAACCTTTTATAAATACGTAGGTATGTATAAGTAACCTATAATATAGGTCCTATATGTGTTATTCATATAATATAAGTTATATGTTATTGAGATAGGTAGTAAGAAGCATATATGAGTATATAATAACTATATTTGTATAATAAATCAATTTTCTAACCTTTGAATTCGATATTTTTCTTTAAAACTTTAAAACTATACTTTATTTTAACTATTACAACTTATATATTATTAATATATATATAGTATACTATTATAAATTATTTTTAATATTTATAGTGAAATAAATTCGTTTTGTAAATAATGACTAAATCAGTTATATGTCTATACATTTATACATGTGTTATATACCATATGCATATTTCTATAAATGGAAATACTAGTAGGTGTATACAAAAACATATAGTGTACTATATGTTTTTTAATATAATATATACAACTAGTGTCGCCATCTGTAAAGCAAGTAGGTCAATAGGTAACTAATATACTAGTCCTTACTAAGATAATAGTCTTTACTACGGTACTAATCTTTATTAAACAATTAGTCTACGTACAATAACATTCCTTCGGAAAATCTATATGTATACGCATATATATATATATATATTTATATATATATTTATATATTTATATGTATACTATTATAAACATAGTATATACATCTATATTTGCATTAGGTAAATAATGTTTTTAAATAATAATAATAATAATATTATTAATTAGAATAATTGGTATTTATATCCTTGTTTATACTATTAGTAAAGCCTTGCTTTGTTATTGGTATATACTATTGGTAGGCTATTGGTATGCTATTGGTATGCTATTGGTAGGCTATTGGTAGGCAATTGGTAGGCTATTGGTAGGCAATTGGTATGCTATTGGTAGGCTATTGGTAGGCAATTGGTAGGCTATTGGTATGCTATTGGTAGGCAATTGGTAGGCAATTGGTAGGCTATTGGTAGGCAATTGGTATGCTTGTACCTCCTACAGGGTCTTCAATATAATAAAGTCCATTTTCTACTGTTATCGCCCGACGGCGACGCCCGTCTAATGTTAATATATAATAGGTCTATAGTAGGTCTATAGTAGGTCTATAGTAGGTCTATAGTAGGTCTATAGTAGGTCTATAGTAGGTCTATAGTAGGTCTATAGTAGGTCTATAGTAGGTCTATAGTAGGTCTATAGTAGGTCTATAGTAGGTCTATAGTAGGTCTATAGTAGGTCTATAGTAGGTCTATAGTAGGTCTATAGTAGGTCTATAGTAGGTCTATAGTAGGTCTATAGTAGGTCTATAGTAGGTCTATAGTAGGTCTATAGTAGGTCTATAGTAGGTCTATAGTAGGTCTATAGTAGGTATATATTAGGTATATTAATATATATCCTAATTTCGATTGTATACAGGGAGACAATGCGAGAACATTACACTAACCGACACTGTTACAATACCCAATGAAATGGATACGTATTACTTCGAGGACGTGGTAAGTATGCGATGTAGTGAAGGTCACGAACGTATTAGCGGTCAATACGAGTCTACTTGTTTAGCGGACGGCAAATGGAGCAACCGACTACTTAATTGTACCGGTTTAGTCACTATTCGTTTATTTATCACTCCTTAAAATACTATATAAATATGAATTATCGAACTTGATAAATTCATTATATATATATAAATATATATATATATATATGTATATATATATATATATATATATATATATATATATATATATTAAATAAGTAGTAAATGGTAGATTTAGTAGGTCAAATATACAAAAAATACGAGATATTTAAACTTTTAATATAATGATTAAATATTATAACATATATATAGGATAGAATAAATATTAGTATTATAATTATAAAAACACAAAAACAATAAATGGAAAAACAAAATAGTCACTTAGGTTTTCGAGGTTTGACCAAATAATGCCACATGCATGCATGCATACTTAATGAAATAACTTAAATACGTATATAATTTTGTAAATTATACCAAGCAGTAAATTATATATATATATATATATATATATATATACCGTAAACCTTGGGACTGGCCTATTTGGGATACATAGTTAATAGATAAGCTGTAAATCCGTTGCAGCTATAATTAGAATTATATCCAGGATGTTGGCGGTAAATGGCGAAATGGCTGTATATTAAAGACGCATTGTATACTGTATACCATATATATATATATATATATATATATATATATATATATATATATATATATATATATATATTGTATTCAAAGCAATATGTATAACACACACACACTCACGTGTCGATGTCGTATGCGTGCTATAGTGATACTCTGCGAACGTCTGGGAACGATAGAGAACGGAGCCTACATCCCCGTACTTTGCCAACTGGTCCCTAGGGAATACAACACCATCTGTACGATCAAGTGTGAAGATCTCTACGTGGTCAGTTCCACTGTCAGCACTACGGCAACATGTCAGGCCGACACTTCTTGGTCGAATGAGGACGACAATCTCCATTGCTTAAGTTCGTACCAGCGCGCGTGTATGTACTAGTAATCTACAATCTTGTAAATGATCTTTCCGAGTGTTCGAAGACTTCCACATCTTAAAAAAGTCTTCGAGAACTTTAGTTTTTTTTAAATTGAGTCTTCGAAGACTTATAAATTTATAAAAAATACTTCAAAGAAATTCGGCCATTTTTAAGATTCAAAATTAAAATGATACTAATATTGAAAAAGGCTAAATATAATATCAATATGACAAAGAATGATATTTATTTTATTTAATAAATATCAAATAATGATAGAAGAATATTTTCAAAATGTACATATAATATTTATTATTTAATGCGCCCCAATAGGGTTATCATATATATATATATATATGATGTCTATGAATTTCAGATTTACAATTTAAATAACCCTTATTATTGTTATTGTAATTAAATTGTTGTCTCAATAATATTATTTTTAATATTCATGTATCCTAAACCAACTCGAAATATCTAAATTATGCCTTACATTTTTCAAATTTAAAATGTGTTGACAAATATCCGAATAGACTCGATTCACGCGATTTGAAAGATTTAAAAATGTAGATCACTAAATATACATATCCAACTTCGCCAATCATCATTCAATTTAGCTTTTTTTAAATAGGATGTATACATATATATATATATATATATATATATATATATATATATGGCGCTATTGTAGTTGCCTGGATACCAGGATATCTACATGCTATATGATAATGACACCCATGACATAATTATCTTATAGTTTACCTCTCATATATGAGATTCTATATATAAATAAAAATAGTAATTATATAATGATATTACATAAATTAACAATAGTATAAAATAATTATATAAATACACGTATGCCATATATATATATATATATATATATATATATATATATATATATTGAAATAATTGCGTTTACAATAATGCATTATTACGCAATAGTGACTAACGTACGTGACTAACGCTACGCTAACCGTATCACGTGAATAACTCAATACGCTAACCGTACCACGTGACTAACGCTACGCTAACCGTGTCACGTGACTATGCCGCAGAAAGTCAATGCCCGACGCTGAACCTGACGACGGGCGGCATAACCGGTAACGTGACCGAAACGACGCGTTACCTACCTGACGACGTGGTCGTTCTGCAATGTCTGCCCAATCACGCCTGGCTTAGCGGTACGAACGTGTCCACGTGTTTGCAGTCCGGTCAGTGGAGCAGCGAAATACTACGATGCAAGAGTAAGTGTGCGCGGCACGCGCGGACCGGTGTCAGGTGGTTACGTACATTACCGTCGTGACGTCATCGTGACGTCATCGTGTTCGCGTGGACAGACGTCGTGCGTCGTCTACGCTTTAGGCTAAAAACCGCTCGAAGTAATCGAAGCGAAGCGAATAGGCTTAGCGCATCTAATATGGACCCTATCATCTTGTATTACTTTTAAATGTCGACTATATTCATATATGTTATCATTATAATTTCTCCTTTTTAAATTTATTATTATTCGCGTAATTATTTATTCGTTTTATTATTTCAGCTTGACGCATATAAACGTCCATCGTTTTCAACTGAGTCAATAAACCTTTCTATTATCTAATACGCGATTAACGCGCGAACAGTGCGCGCCGCTAAGCTGTATTCTATTGAGATATCTATAGATAGACCTATAGGTGAGCAGCACACTCGCCCGGGAAACTACACAGCGTGTTACCATGGTTACTGCGCATGTTACCATGCATGGTTACTGCGCATGTTATACATTGATACATTATATATTACTTCGCTTCTACAATCTTTGATCATAATATTATTTAATATTTATTATATTTAATTAAATAATTTTTGATTATATGGACTAATTTCATTCTATATATAGAATTAATTTTCGACAGTATATTTAATATTATTATTAATTATATAAATGAATTTAAAACAAGAGTTTAATTTTATTTATTATAATATTCCAAAACTTTCATCATTATGATTGTAATTATATAGAATTGCAATATAATATTGCAATACAATATTGAATATTGTCGAAAATTAATTTCAAAATCAAATAATTTTAAAATAAGTTTTGTTATCCATTTGGACATTATAATTAAAAAATTAAAAAATAAATATTATCAATTTGTAGAACCGGAGAAATGAATGTTGCAACAACAAATTTAAAAGTTAACGTTATATCGTCTAAGAGTCAACCTTCAATAAGTATTGAAGGTCATTAATTATAATTGATAACGCCACAAGAGAGGATATAAAAAGCTTTGATAAACCCTTCCAGCCAAATGTATTGCAAAATATGTTTATAGTCGTAATAGCAAAGATCGGTACAACAAAGTGCAATATAGTCAATGGTGTTGTAAAAAGGAGGCAGTGTTTTTCTACTAACATTATAAACAAACAAACATTGATAATATCCCAGTATTTATAATTACTGGCTATTCAAATTGGAAGAAGGCATTGGAACACTTTACTTATCACGGCAAATATAATACACATCATATTTCAATGAAAGCCGTGAGTTACAAAGAAATAATGTGTATACATTACAAAATTATATAAAAATAATAATATTTTTCAGAGAGCTATATTTATTTCTATAAGATACATATCTCAAGAAAACATAGCTTTTAGGGGTAAAGAACATTTTGATGGTAAATTCCTCAACTATTATATTAATAATTATTAATGTATATTAATACAAACATTACTCAATTAGATACATGGTTAAATAGTGTAAATTACAATACTAAGAAAATATATCTATTATTATAAAAAATTAAAAACGAGATTCTTGAATTATTTATAAATGCAGTCTTAAGAGAAAATGATAAGAGAATAGATAACATTGTATTTGCTGCAAGAGAATTACGATGTTATTCATATGATGTAGCAAGTCATCTTTCTGGCAGATACAATGGTGCACAGGCTTTAATATGTCAGGAACAACCGCTGGAATATTACATGTAGGTGCACCCATTGCACATCTCATCGAATAAATCTAGTTGCGATATATATTAGCGAACCGGAGTCTATTAGATCTATACTAACTAGATTTAGTGAAATAGGTTAAAATTTTACTATAATAATATAACATTTAGAAATACTTAAATATCTTGTACATTAAAGAAATACTGTGTCTAAACCGCTGTACAATAAAAAGGTCACTATAAAAGATTAACTTAATTATATATATATATATAATTAAATACTAATATCATGTATTTCTCCCAAACAAATTCAATACATATCTGCATTACGTTAAATGCACATATTACAATATTTGATAACTTCAAATATTTTGGATCATGGATGAACAGCTACCTTAAAGATTTTGAATTCCGTAAAGCACTTTCCAGGAGAGCGTGCCACAACATAAAAAAGCTTTGTAATTCAAATATAGCCAAAACACTGAAGATAATAATTGTCAAGGTTACCAAAGAAACCATTTTATTTTATGGAAGCGAAACCTGGACTATCAACAAATCGCTGGAAAAAATAATTAATGCATGCTATACCAAACTTCTTCGCATGGTTTTAAATGTGTCTTGGAAAGATAACTGGTCCAATAAGAAACTATATAATGACATGCCAAAAAGTACTAACATAATAGCTACCCGTCGTCTAAGTATTGCTGGACATTGTATCCGTTATAATGAAGAGGCTACCCATAACCTCATATTCTGGGAACCAAAACGAAAGCGAAAGTATGGCGTGTAGTAACCTTTGTAGAAAATGTAATGGAAGGTACAGATTTGGAGGAAATTGATAACATTAGGAATTTGAATATGATGAGTGATGTTTGAAAGAAAATTTCAAAATCAGGTCGAACGAGAGTTCAACTCAAGTAAAAAGTAAAGTAAAGTAATGATATATAAATAAATATTACAAAGAAATGCTATATATTATTAAGTCATGTCTTTAGATTAAATGATAAATAGAAATGATATTACCTCTGATCTATCTGATAAATGCAGATCAATTATAATTATAAATAAACTTGAAAGCGGCAATATATATAGGAAAATATAAATAGAATATATTGCAATGCGAATATATTGATTACATTACAAATATAAGACCAACACGTTCAGACATTGTTAGGTAATATCCGCTTATAAAGAACGGCTGATAAATTAAATGAGATAAAATAGACTTAATAGTGTAATGATATGTAGTTCTTGATTCTGTGTATGAATTTATGAGATGGTGTCGGCGTTGTAAAGAAAACTGAATAGGGAGATAATATGTTTTCTTCTTAATAAATCTACAATTTATTTACATTAAATAGTAAAATCATATATATTTTATATAGATTTATTTATATATAATATATAATAATTTTAATTAGTTATGCACACTCACAAATATATTTGTGTATGCATATATGCACACAATCGTATACATATATACGTATACACGTATACACTAATATACACACGCGCACACACGCCACGCTCGCACACTAACGCACGCGCACACTAACGCACGCACACACTAACGCACGCACACGCACACGCACACACAGAAATACAATGCGGGCGGTTAACGTCCAGCCCGACTTACCGCTACCGACCGCTACCGAGGTGCGAATACGGCTACACCGACGTGAACTCCAGGTGTAGACTAACCTGTAGACGCGGCTACGCGGGTAACACGACTTCGCTGATTCGCGTGTGTCAGCTGGACACCACCTGGACACCGGCTCCGCAGCCCCACTTCGAATGCGAACGTACGCGTTACGTAATATATTGTTATTTATTTATTGAAATCTCATATATATATGTATATATTGAATACAATACAAATAGCGGTTACAAATGGACCACTTAAGAAGTCGTAGACTTGTACATGTTATAAATAACTGTGAGGGACCCCCGGACAATCCAATACAAATAGTAACATTTTTTTTCTTGTGTTTTGATTTATCGTTTATTAAGTTCTTGATAAACACAAGATAACAACAGGAACTGCCTGGAGTCGAAGTCCCGGGACCTCTGGCTTACTAGCTTTTGGTTGTCCCACTGAGCCATAGACCCCAGATAAATATATATATATATATATTATACTGCTTGAAGGCATATGCCGACACACTTCTACTATGAAATTTTGTTTCTAGCACGGTTTAATCCCCGTTAGACCAATAAAATAAGTATTACAAATAATATTTACGAGTGATCTAATATAATTGTGTATACAAAACAATAATCGTTCTCGTTAAAACTATGAATTCCTTATAAGGAATTATAATATAATATTATAATACGAGAACAGATTCGATAGGACATTAGAGCCATATTATTATAAGTGAAAACTTAATCTAAATTACTGGATGGCATGAAAGGTCTCCATAAAATAATATATATATATATATATATATATATATATATCATATGTAACATTAGTGTATAACTAATACATGTGTGTGATATACAGAAATCAAATGTGTGCTGCCACCCATATCAAATGCCAGTGAAATAGTGTTTCCCCCGCAAGCCGACTACGACGTCGGCAATATAGTTGAGTTGGAATGTTGGACGGGTTTCTACGCTGTCGGAGGTGTTAGGCAATCTATGTGCTTACTCGACGGCACTTGGTCAGAACAGATGCCGAACTGCACCCGTTTGTTCATTATTATAATGAATCACGATTTCCTACTAACATCAGTGATGACTCACCACATAATTATTATAACTATGCTATTCATTTTGCTTATGACGCTAATAAACAAATATTGTTTGCCATTAGGTGACCTTAAGTACCCTTAAGTGCCCTATTTTACACCAAACTCTAACCTATGATATAATACTTTTTGTTTCGCACATATCTTTTGACGACGTTATCCTAGATAGGGGGCGCTGCAACAGGGGGGACGGGGGTACATGTCTCCCCCCCCCCCATTTTAAAATCTAGGGGGACCTCCTATATATTGGCCCCCCCCCCTATTTTTGCCACACAATTTATTTTGATTGGTTGATCCCCCCTACATACAAAAACGTTTCCAGCGCCCCTAATCCTAGATGATTATATTTAGAACAATTTTCTAAATTCACGTCGATGATAATGATATAAACAAACATTGTTTAACAGGTAACCTTTGATATATTTTAATTAAATACCAATGTGCGATTATGCAGGAAATCTCGAGGTAACTCATATATATATATATATATATATATCTGTGAGGCTATCCTTGATTGTATTATAAGTAATGTTTGGTATGACATATTTAAAATATGATATTTTAATAAACTGTATACTAATAATAATAATTATTATATAATAATAGTTATTATCATATATTATTTTTATTTATTATATATCAGTACTTATACTAATAAAAGTCAATAGTAGGTATCTATTATATATATATATATATATAATATATTATAAATATGTATATGTGTATTATGTGTATTATGTACCCTAAGCTATCAATAACGATAACGTTAGTTACGGCTACATTTTGCAAATAATAATATTCTAATACTAAAATATTTCTCTAATATTAACATTTATGCTAATTAACGATAACTTCATTATTATAACATTATAGTTTCAGTACTACTATAGTGGTTTACTATATATATACACAGTGTATATATATATAGTAAACCACTATAGTAGTACTGAAACTATAATGTTATAATAATGAAGTTATCGTTAATTAGCATAAATGTTAATATTAGAGAAATATTTTAGTATTAGAATATTATTATTTGCAAAATGTAGCCGTAACTAACGTTATCGTTATTGATAGCTTAGGGTACACATAGGTAGCTACGTATTATATTAATTATAATTAATAATTATGGGATAGGAATTTTTATAAACTAATTTACTTTATGTCACTCGAGATCTCTTTAGAATTAAAACACGCAATACATAACTCGTGCGTTATAATATTTATACCACCAATAAAGCTAAAATTAACATTTTTATTATTTATATACTTAAATTGTATTATTAATTACAAAATAATAAAAATAAATAAATTATTAACTAATTAAATTATAATAAATTATGCATACAATTAATTATAAATAATGTAATTGTAATTTGTCTGATTGATTCATCAATAATATATAGTGTATCTAGTGGTATATAGGGTGTCCGTATTATACCAAAGGGTGTCGGACATTGGTACCGAATACGGACACCTCCGTTATCTATGGAATTAAAATATCAAATAAAATGTAAAATCACAATACTATCTATAATCATATAATATTAATAATGGGTCATAAAAAGACCATTTATTGTTAAAGTGTACATATTAGGTTACTTTTCCCTATATGAATAAATAATAATATGCAATGTTACATAGTATTAACCTCCCCAATGCTATATGTATTTTGAAGTATTATAACAGGTATTTAATATCTAATGTTGACTATATTTCCATTCCATATTGGAACATATATTATTATATATTGAACATTTATGTTTCATTAATATATTAAATATTTTATAAAATGTTGTATATGAATGACAAAATGAAGCTGTGTATCAAAAAGAGAACAAAAAGCAACAGAATTCGATGTGACAAACTCAAAACTGATATACTGCAAATTAAAATAGACGAAACAGATGTTAACAACACTCCTTTAATATCGAAAAATATATACATTTAATAATTAATACAGTTATTTGATAACACCGAAAGAAGAAGCAGCCTCGGACCACCTACATATTTTAGATCTTTGTAGATCCTAAGAAAAGAAGGGCACTGAATTCATCTTGAAAGACTAATCCAGAACTAAAAAATGAATACAGAGAAATTAATATACAAATTCGAAGATTACTGAAACCAGCAAAAGAAGATTGGATTCAAAAACAATGTATCTCCATAAATGAACACATGTCAAGAGGTAGAGCCAACAAAAGAGCATACAATACTCTAAAAAATTCTGACGAAGACGACAAATAGGAAAACTATGCTAATTGTTGATCAAAATGGCCAACGCATCACTGATAATGAAACATCATTGGAAATATGGACTGAATATCGTGATAGATTATACAATTATCCTATTGCACCAAATGAAAGTTTGATAATTTAAATTCCAATGATAATACTGAAGATTACTTGCCAATATTAGAGTCAGAAGTTGAGAATGCAATTAAGACATTAAAATATGACAAATCACCTGGAAATGACAATATTCCAAGTGAAGCAAGGAGGAGAAAGCATAACAAAAATATTTACAATGATATGTCAAACCATATGAAAGACAAAAATATGGCCAAGTCAATGGACAACGTAAATTTCTAATCATTCCCATTCCTAAAAAAGTAGATTCAACAAAATTCTATAATTATCATACATTAAGTTTGATCTCACAGCTAAGCAAAATACTCTTGATAATTATTCTAAACCGGCTAATTCCACAATATTAATTGATATTAGCAAAATAACAAGCTGGATTCAGAAAATCAAGAACACAATCGAGCAAATCCTAAATATCAGATTATTCATTTAAAATCATATTGATATACAAAAGAAAGTATACCTCAACTGCATAGATTTCAAAAAAGCGTTCGATAGAGTATGGCATAAAGGATTGTGGAGTTGCATGGAAATCTTTGGCATATTTCAAGAAATTACTGACATAATCATATCATTATATGATATCTCAAAAAGTGCAGTTTTACTAAATAACACAAAATGAGATTTGTTTTCAATTAATACTTTTTTCTGATTATACATCGGTTAGCATTAGTGAACCTAGTAATAAAACTCTATGCAAAAGTATAAATTTAGCTATTTTAAATTTACATGAATGGTTCACTAATAATAGATTAATATTAAATATTGATAAAAAAAAATTCTACATTATAAAGATGCAAATATTATTAATAGTATATAAATTAATTAAACTGAAATATGCTTAGTATCAAGTTTTACTTTTCTTGGAGTTATTTTATATAATAATTTAAATTTTAAAGAACACATAAGAAAAATTCAATTGAAATTATCATATGTTATATATATATATATATATATATATATATATATATATATATATATATATATATATATATATATTAAGAAAGCTGAGCTATTTACCAATATATATTTTAAAGCTACTTTATAATTATTTGTTTTTGCCTCATATCATGTATTGTTTAGAAATGTGGGGAAATAATTTTAATAATAACCTTCAATGTATTTCAACTCTACAAAAAAAGGCTGTTCGAATTATAAATAAAAATATCTTTAAAATTGTCAATAATATTTTTATTTTTACTAATACTAACAATTTATTTTTATGTTCTAATATATTAAAATTTAAAGATTTAATAAATTATAAAAATATTGTATTCATGCACAATGTACATTTTAAGAAATGCCCAAGCAGAATATCATTATTGTTTCCAGGATATAACGATGTAGGGGAAAGTAACCTAATACGAACACTTTAATAATAAATGGTCTTAACTTTGTATGACTCATTATTTTTATTCAAAAATTACAATATATTAATATTATATGATTATAAATATTATTGTAATTTTAAAATTGTATTTAATCTTTTAATTCCATAGATAACGGGGGTGTCCGTATTCGGTACCAATGTCCGAATACGGACAATGTCCGTCGGACATCCTGTGTTATAATACGGACATCCTATATAGACATCCTACCACTAGATAAATATATATTATTGATGAATCAATCAGACAAATTACAATTACGTTATTTATAATTAATTTTATAAAAAATATATTGTAATTTAATTAGTTAATAATTTATTTATTTTTATTATTTTTTAATTAATAATACAATTGTATCTAAATAATAATTTTTTTAGAATTAGCTTTATTGGTGGTATTAATATTATAACGCACGCTATTTTTATGAAAATCAGAATTATTCATACGCTGCGCGCTGATTGGTTATAGGGTGTCCGTATTAAGAAATTTAGAGTGTCCGTATTAGGAACTTATATGACCTCTAGATATATGCATAAGTGTATACTTTTTAGTATACTTTTTGATATATATATATCGAATTGTTATACATATCTTAATTTAAGATTATATTTGGATCAACGGAACTTTACGATCAACCATAGATTTGTATTTTACCTGCTAAACTATAAATCTATGCGATCAACGGAAAATTCGACGGACATCGATCGTAAAGTTAATTCTGATATGCTATAGGACTATAGAAATCTATTTCCGCCGATCATTTAGTTAACTTGATTGTATTGTATTATTATATTATTATAATAATTACATGTATGGATGTCCGTCGATCGTAAAGTTAATATTATATGCTAAAATACTTGTTTTACAATACAATACAATCAAACAAAATTTGTGAATTTACATGTAAATAGATACGAAATCCACAAATAGATTTTAGTTCTATTACCTAGACCTCCTATAACCAGAGGTTTTAAGAAGTATTTACTATTATTACTACCCATCGCATTTGAGCTATAACTATAGTGTCTTATTTTAATAATTCGGTCAAGTGAACCATCTTTCATTCTGAAAATATTTGATATATTATTAATATTGATTATAATTATATTAATAATTATTATATGGGATTATATTATAATATATTATTATCCCCCTGGATTATCCCTTATATTATGCCTGATATTATGCTTTGAAAAATCTTTGATTGTAAACAAACAAAGACTATTTGATTTTTATATATGTATTTAAATTTTCAAAATTTATAATAAATCACAAAGTTATACAGTATTTATTTAACCAATTATGTAGTAATTATTACAAATTTAAATATTTATGTAATTTAAATGTATTATTCAATTAGTACTTATAATAAATTACTCTATTTATATACTTATATGACGATTTAAAGTATAATTTATTATAAAGTTTATAGATCAAATTCCAAATTGAATTATCTCGAAGAAGGCCGCCGATTGTTTTTAAGAATGTCAGAGTTAAACGTGGACGTTACTTATATATGCACTACTGCACATTAAACGCATTATAAGATATTTTATAATAACACAATATTGTATATATTTGGGGACATAATCATAAGATAATCATTATCATAATCATTATTTTAGCTGCATTATGATAATGCAGCTAAATAAAACCAAATCAAAGAAATCAAATAACCCCAAAATAAAAAGTGAACTCTGACATTCTAATAATAATAATCGGCGGCCTGCTTCGAGATTTACGGTAAAATGCATTTACTTGTACCCAATACAAGTCAATGATCAAATAATAGATAAATAAGTGATTATTTTATTTCTAACATCATTATTATTGTATGAATATTACATTAATAGACAGAAGGATATTGAGAAGATATAGGTATCTACATAGCTTATATTAAGAATAATCTTATAACAAAAATATCAAATATTGATCATTATTATAATTATATAAGGTATTACTCAGTAATTTATTGTAATATGTAATATATGTAATATGTATACGTAGCTTATATTAAGAATATCCTTATAGGTATAATTACACCATATGTTATTGTAATTATATAGTTTAATTATACCTATAAGGACATTCTTTAAGACATAAGATACGTAACCTATATATATTAGCTACCTACATATATTAAATATCACAGTAATACATTGTATTATACAAGAATATTAATATCGAATATATACATTAAATCAATGATTAATAATAATACAAATAAAAATAATAGTAGTGCACATAATAATATTTGAAATACAAAAAAATAGCAATATTATAAGCTTTATAATATTGCTATTTTTTTTTGTAATAAAGGTGATACATTTTTAACAGAAATTACATGAAATTTAATAATTACTTTTTGAAAAAAATGAGGACTAAAAAGTTTAAAAAAAAAAAGTAGTTTATTAAAACGAGTAGTAAATTATTAAAACTAAAAAGTTTGACTACACTATTATATGATTGTATGTGTATTAATAGATTATTCCAGCAAATGGGTCCATAATAGATTATATTACATTTGTTTGAGTTGGTATTAACTTAAGGTATCTTGAATATATTATTATCGCACATATTATAAGCCTGATTATAAATTGAGTGCTATAATTTTAATAAATTTATAATTATTGGTTAAATTTGATAATTCTTAATCCCAAACTTTATTTTACAGGCGTTATAGAATATTAATTCTTTAAATATTAAAATGTGTTGCTCTTTGTAAATATTATCTATATTAGTTCTATTTTTTGACGATATAACATTCTTACAGCTTTGTTTTGAGCTATATTTATATGTTTATATGTTAAATCATAATTATTCCCCCAGATATGAGTACAATAAATAAGATGGAAATGCAATACAGAGTAATATATTAGATTTAAAATATGGATGGATACAAATTATGATATTTAAAAAATGTCTAAATAATAATTCTGAAGGAAGTCGTACCTTAAGCAGTGTTAATACCTGGAGATGCAGATATTCATATTGATAATAGATAATATGTGAAGTAAGGTTGCAAGCTGAACTTACACATAATCAATTAAACCTTCATAATGCATAATCAAACTATTATAACATATTATATTATCAATGTTATTCATATAAGTTATCTTTATTATTTATAACTTAAAACATAGTATTATTAGTTTATCTGTTTATTCAGACTATATACGTCTAAAAACTTGAATATTATACTATGATAAAATTCACTCGGCCATTAATAGCTTCAATAATAACCCGTAGTAATGCTATAGCCACCATTAATGGCACCCCCCTGGTACAGGAGTAACATGCGACCACGAGCCGACGCACTCTCACATTCTCCGGCACGGCGAGGAACTTTCCGTCTACTACTACAACGAAAGCGTACTGTACGACTGCACTTTGGGCTACATTCTCATCGGTCAGCTGACGAGGACGTGCGACCTCGATGGCACCTGGTCAGCTGATCAGCCCACGTGTCAGAGTTAGTCTTCCGTATAGGTAATGTTGTTTAGTGTAACGGTGCATCGACGTTGTGTATTCGTGCATCGACGTAGTGTATTCGTGCATCGACGTTGTGTATTCGTGCATCAGCATTGTGTATTCATGCATCAACGTTGTGTATCGTGCATCAGAGTAGTGTATTCGTGCATCGGCGTAGTGTATTCGTGCATCAACGTAGTGTATTCGTGCATCGACGTTGTGTATTCGTGCCTCAATGTAATATATTCATGCATCAGCATTGTGTATCGTGCATCAACGTTGTGTATCGTGCATCAATGTAGTGTATCGTGCATCAGCATATAACATTTATGCATCAGCATTGTGTATCGTGCATCAACGTTGTGTATTCGTGCATCAACTTAGTGTATTCGTGCATCAACGTATTATATTCATGCATCAGCATTGTGTATCGTGCATCAACGTTGTGTATTCGTGCATCGACGTTGTGTATTCGTGCCTCAATGTATTATATTCATGCATCAGCATTGTGTATCGTGCATCAACGTTGTGTATCATGCATCAATGTAGTGTATCGTGCATCAGCGTATAACATTTATGCATCAGCATTGTGTATTGTGCATCAACGTTGTGTATTCGTGCATCAACAGAGTGTATTCGTGCATCAACGTATTATATTCATGCATCAACGTTGTGTATCATGCATCAATGTAGTGTATTCATGCATCATCATTGTGTATTCGTGTTCGCATCAAGTTTCTATTATAGTTATATTTAGATGTATTATTTTAGATTTACAGGTATATAATTAGAACTCTTAAAAACTGTACATTTAAAATAAATAAAAATATAGTTATTTGGTATTGTAACAATACCATGTAATGTACACGAATGCATACAAGACATATGAACTAATATATGTCAAATTAACATCGATATAATATAAATGTAAAATGTTTCTGATTATTGCAGTTATGGATAGTTATTATTTTATATGGTTATGAGTTTCCGAATACATCTAGTTATGGCTTCTATATAGTATATATATATATATATGTTTAATAATAATAATATATATTAGAAGAATTTTAATAATAATTTTTTTTTCTGTTGAATTATAATAATATTTATATAATGTTTTCTTCTAAAGGGCTTCAAAATAATATGCCTATTTTCTGTTGTTGTTGCCCATTTTGCACATATATATAAATATATAATTGTGTATAAATAATGATCGGCTATCATTAAAACCATGGATGCATTAACATGAGAGCGGCTTCAAATGGAAATTAGAGCTATATGTTTATAAGTAAAAACTTCATCTAAGTTCCTTGATGAGATGAAAGGACTCCACCAAAATAAAAATAATAATATATATATATATATATATATATATATATATATATATCTATGTATACTAATAACCCATAACTAACTGAATTGTAGAAAACTGATAAATATAATATATTTCAAAATCCTACAATCCATAACTGCTTATATTATATAAAACACTTACCGACTAATCTTTCAATGATGACCACATTCACCATTTCCTTATGTTATGAGTTGTTGGTAGTACCAGTTTAGTACCAGTTAGTGTTTACTGTATATACTTCACTTATTTCTACTACTTATTAGTATATTAGGTTAAACAATAGTATATATATATATATATATATATATATATATATATATATATATATATATATATATATATATATATATAGGTTATATATATTCATATTTATGCAGCTGTTAATATGTTAAGAATAATATGAATACGTTATATTTGATATTATCTATAAGAGACAGGGTTGTTCGATTTTTTTGATCCATTTTTTTATATAACATTATTGATACATATATTAATTTCAATACTATAGTAATTGCAATATTAGTATCAATATTATTAATAATAGTATAGATTATGTATATTATATAAAGTATTACCACGGATAATTTAAAAAATATAATACAATTAATAATAATTTACTTTATAAAAATAAAATTATTGATAAATATATTAAATAAAGTTAATCACATATCACTCTGCAATGATTAAAGCACAATCATATAATATGTGTTCATCTGACAACAAGTTAACACTGCCACCGGAGAAAAGCTTGAGTTTTTGTGAAGCATTTGTTCAGATTTTTTTAATTCATTCTTATAGTTTATTTGGTTATTTTGGTTTTTTTATATCAAATTATTGAATATTAATTTCAAAACTATATTATCATTTAATATTAGTATCAATATTATTTATAATAGTATATATTATATGTATTATATAAATATATTCATTTAATAAACATGCCTGGCAAAAAATATAATTTAGAAATAATTTACTGAATCTTTTATAAATTATACTTTTTAATATAATATACACGAAATATCTAATAATAATATTCAATATAACAATTTGTTAATACAAATTATTTAAAAAATAAAAAACCAATATTCTTCACACAAAAATAAAAAAATAATATAAACCAAAAAATCCGCAAATAAAAACAAAATAAACCAAAACAATCAACAACCCTGATAGAGCATATATATATATAATATATTATATTTTGTGTGCGTAATATTTTACTATTGGTGCAAGACATCGCAACTGCTAATGTTATGTTAGCCTGCACTAACTGTAGATGTGTTATTATTACTCCGTTAACCCCGCCCCGCCCCCAGTTATACAATGCGGACCCCTGGTGACAGCTGCTAACACTGGTGCAAAGACTCCCTCTCTTGACTACAACACTACCGCACACTACACTTGTAACCCAGGCTCGCGCTACGTTACAGGAGATCTGAATCGTACCTGTCAATCAAATCTTCGTTGGAGCGGAAAGCTACTCGAATGTGAAGGTAAATCACACCCAATGAACATAACAAAATATACTAATTCAAGTATAATATTATACTAATATTGTAAAATGATTTTAAAATTAAATAATAAATATATATCTGATAGTATTAAGTATACGTATATCACATAATATATGTATTAAATATAATAAATTTAATAGATTAATATAATAAATATATGTATAATATATAGATATATATATGTATATACTAATGAATATATATTTAATTATACACATAAATAATCTCATTATATATAAATTAAAAAAATACCATATGTAGTCTGTGTGTATATTGCAATATACAGCCAACCCCGCCAACTCAGTCCCGACAACCCCACCAACGTAACGTGTTTTAGATATCGAATTATTCGTACGCGTAAACGCGTAGCTACTAAATCCTGCACTAGCGTTCGTAAAACTCATAAGTAGAGGGTTTTCCGAATTAGCACGCTTTCCGAGTTAGCACGCTTTCCGAGTTAGCCAGCTTTCCGAGTTAGCGAGCTTTCCGAGTTAGCCAGCTTTCCGAGTTAGCCAGCTTTCCGAGTTAGCGAGCTTTCCGAGTTAGCCAGCTTTCCGAGTTAGCGGGATTTCCGGGTTAGCGAGCTTTCCGAGTTAGCGAGCTTTCCGGTTAGCGAGCTTTCCGAGTTAGCCAGCTTTCCGAGTTAGCGAGCTTTCCGAGTTAGCATGATTTCCGAGTTAGCCAGCTTTCCGAGTTAGCACGCTTTCCAAGCTTTCCGAGTTAGCCGAGTCGACCGCGCGCTCGCGTAGTACGAAGCGCTACCGCTGACTCATCAACAGTGACCTACTGCGACCCCGCCGAGCCTATAGCCGACGCGACCTTGACCACCGACTCGTACGCCTACGCTGGTAGCACCAGATACGAGTGCGTATACGGTCACATGACTGTGGGCGGCGACCAAGTGAGGATCTGCGACGGCGACCAATGGCTGGGCAGCGATCTCATCTGTGCCGGTTAGTCGGACACCTCCTACTACTCGTGATGAGTCTATAGTGGGCCCACCTTTGATATAGTAAACCTACAGTACACCTATAGTACACCTATAGTACAGCTATAGTACACCTATAGTACACCTATAGTACACCTATAGTACACCTATAGTACACCTATAGTATACTTTTAGTACTCCTATAGTATTCTACAAGCTATTCTTAAGCTGAGGACATACAGGCGAATATGTACCCAGACATCTAACATATTTGATATGCGTATATATGCGCAGTTGTATACAACGCTATTATTATACGCAAATATTAGCGTGCAATAATCGTCATAAGGGTTAATACTTTCCCTTAAAGCTTAACTATATCTTAATGCTTTAAATTCTTCTTTCTATCAAAGCGCCGATATAAAACTATTAACGCGCCGACCCCCTTTAGAGGTGATATGCGGGGTGCCACCACCCATCGAGTACTCTACCACCGTCGCTAACGGCAACAAGCTCTCCGCCCAGACCACGTACACCTGTTTGATTGGCTACGAGTCGTTCACCGGAAGCGTACAGTCGATGGTCAGCTGTCAATCAAACATGATGTGGAGCTCTAGTGGCTCGTTCTCATGTGAAAGTTAGCGTATATGTGTGTGACTGTATTAACGAAATAAAGTCCACAAGCATATGTTTGTATATATATATATATTATATTATAAAACCAAGCAACAAAAATATTGTTAAAATCATGAAAAACTGTGTACACGGTTTTTAAAGTACGCGTTTCTGTGAGCAATAAATATATATATATATATATATATTTAATATATTTTAAATATTACATAGATTTATATATATAAATCATATATAACGATACATTTATTTTAATTGAAATAATCCAGCGACGTATAGCCTAACTACGACCGCCCCGCAGAGATCATATGCGGAATGCCCGCTCTAGCGAGCAACACGCTGAACCACGTCCGAGACATAGAGTTATTCTCCACGTATTACATAACCTGCGAGATAGGGTACGAACAACGCGCCCCCCCCGGTACGAACGTCACATCCACGTGCCTCTCCGATGGAAAGTGGAGCGAAGTATTCATCGAATGCGAAGGTACGCGTTCTACTTATGAGTGTTATATTATCGATAGCTTCGGACACTTTATAAATTCCCATACATATAATAAATTGTACACTATTTATATAACGAAATAAACAATATATAGTTGCTATGTTTCCAAAACATTTTATATGTTTAATATAAATATATCTAATCTTGCCATATAACAAATTAAAAAATATATGATACTATCGATATAGTTTAATATAGTACTAGATGATTATCCATTATTAATTATAATTATAATTATTATTAAATTAAAATATATTATAGTAAATTAATATATTAAAATTCTCCTAAAATATAGAAATACGTAATACTATGGATATGAATAATATGTTGACCTATATATATATACACATATAGTGTTTAACCATTACTCAGCGATTACGTGCGACCTTCAATCACTGATGAGCTCGACCTCTAAATTCGCTGACGCATCACCCGAACACGTGTACGGCGATAGCGTGAAGTTGAGGTGTGTAGGCGGCTATGTACAGAATGGAGGGGACTCCATCCGCACGTGCACTAGTAACGGTACCTGGCAAGGTGAACCTCTCTCTTGTCAAGGTCGTTACCGCTACCGAATACTATATATTATATAGTTAATATATAATATTTATATATATATATATATATATGTTATACCAACATTATAAACAAATTAATACCAACATTATCATATTATTTGTAGTTACTCTTAGGGCTAGTTTTATTATTGTACATATATATATATATATATATATATATATATGTGTGTATATATTAATAGACATGTATTTACTATAGTTATATATGACTATTTGTACGCGAATAAACTAAAAATATATTAAATGTAAATGTTGTATTTTTACAATCAGAGTTATCATCGATAAAAAGTAGTAGTGGTGACTCAGCATTACATACCATTACATAATAGCCTATTACTCGATGCACTAACACAGAGATAAGGTGCCCGACCCCCGGTCCCGTGTACAGGGGTAGCTACCAAGTGGACAGTCTACTATACGACGCCCTGATGGTCAGCGAGTGCGATAACGGCTATAACGCCACAGGGGGCGACCGGTCGAGAACCTGTAACGAGTACGGACACTGGACCGGAGAGGGGCTCATGTGCGAGGGTTAGTAACTATAGTGATGTGTTCTTAAGTTCCGTTCGGTTCAGTGATATGCTGATATATAATATATTCAGATATAAAACTAACCGTTTATTTATTTATTAATTGAGATGTATAAGTCGTATACGACAGGATTAATTACTGCGTTTATTTTTCGATATAAAATAATCTAATATATATAATTATATAATTATTAATTCTTGATCGTATTTAGGTTTTATTTATTTATTTTGCGAATACTTTACGAGAATTTAGACTTTCCGAATTACGATGATCGGGATGAAATTTCAACAACGTAATTAAATTGTTTATAAATTTTAAAATATTGAATACCCGATTGCCATTACACTTTTATAATGAGGCAATACTATATTAGGTTGAAACTGTGAATGTGTTAGATGTATTCTAATGAGAGAACGAATGGCCTGTGTTTAAACACTGATCACATGACACTGATCACATGACCACATAACACATGACACTGATCACATGATACTGCACTTCATTAATACATTACACATATCTAAATGTGCAGTTCTCCTCTATCTCACCCCCCGACTAACCGCCCCCACCCGCCCCCCCAGAGATAGTGTGCCCCTCACCCTCATCGGAGAATAACCACCCCAAGCTAGTGGTATCGATCAAGGGCCACAAAGTAGACGACGCCATCGAGTACTCGTGCGAGGTGGGCTACGCGATCTGCGACGGCTGCCCCGCTTTCAGGTACTGCGTGAACAACGGATCGTGGACTGAACACACGCCCACCTGTCATAGTTAGTGTAGATCATGCGCGACCTGCCAACAACAGTAACCTCAAAGTTACGGCCACTCTTTCAGTCGCTAACGATTACGCTATTCTACGCTTGCTGCGACAATAGTCGATATATTCTATTCAATATATATATATATACATATTTTGTTCACAATACTTATGATAAGATAAACTTTCATAACTTCGTAATGTCTATCACCTTGTCGTTAGTCTATCTTGTTAATATGTTGTGTCCATATACCTTATTCCTAATAGCTAATACCTAACAGCTAATAGCTAAAAGCTAAAAGCTTGGTACCTATATGTAGTGTACATTAATGATGCGTTGAGGTTAGCTTAGCTACACACATACACACACACACACATTACACTCACACACTCACACCACACACCACACACTCACACACACACACACTACACACCATACACACCACACACACTCACACACACACGCACTCACTACACTCACACTCACTCACACACACACACACACACACACTCACACTCACCACACACACACTCACACACACACACAAACTCACACACTCACACACTCACCACACACACACACCACACACCACACACACACCACACACACACAGTAACTATGTGCGGGGGAGCTCCGGTTATAAGCAACGCGAGGACCAATCAGCTTCAAGCTAACTATGCCACGAGCATCCAGTACGAATGCGATGCGGGGTTCGTGCTCCTCCACGGGGCCGGGTGGTTGTTCTGTTCCGATGGGGGTGAATGGCTCGGGGTAGAGGAAATCATATGTAAAGGTTAATCGATCAAACGTATTTGTGTGTTAACGTATAATACTATAAATGGTAGTTTATATATATACGTAAATAAATATTAATTAAATAATTAAATAAATGTAATCAATTTTTATAATAATATATATTCAGATAATATAAAAAATAATGTAATTAATCTATATTTTTATAATAAAATAAATTGTATGTATATATATATATATATATATGTATATATTATAAATATAATAATGATAAGATATCATTATGTATACGTAGGTATAAAATGCCGGATTCCTGAGAATGGTATGCACTCTTATCCACAGTACGATGATTTAGAAGCGGGAAACAGTGCTGTATACAAGTGCAATTATAATGGAAATAACCCCTATACCCGTGTGTCTGGCAACGTAACAAGGATATGTTCTAACATGGGCAAATGGATCGGAAGTGCCTTACAATGCGGGAGTTAGTCTATAGTGTATGCTACGAATGTATCCAGTATGGTGTACACTGTACAGTAGAGCGGCTTGAAAAATATAAAATTTTCAGATAATTTATCGCTTCAGTTAAATAATATTAGAAAACATGTAATATAATTCAATACAAAAAAAATTAACTTAATTCGTAAAATATTGAATAGTCAATATGACTTTCAATTTTAACATAGGATTGATAGGAAATCTTATAATGGAGTAGATACAAAATTAATTCAATACATTTTTTAATATACTTCCTATTAATGAATTTTGTCATACGATATATATATATACTAGAATGAAATATTATTAACAGAATAGTAGAACATTTTTTTTTTTAAATAATAATTTCTTTATAATTTTATCATTTCTAGGATTGAACTTTTTATGTTTATAATTTATCGAATATTTTTTGTTTTTTGTTTTTAATCAAAAATAAAATTCAGATCAAGTTTATTATATTCTTAATAAATGTATAATATATATTTACTATATATGATTATAAAAAAAAACTAGGAATAATTTGAATTTTAGTGATTTCTATAGAAAAAATAAATATTTTCAAAGAAAGATGAATAAAAAATTTCTAGGACCTAGTCAATTTTATTTTTTTTTACAATAATATAATTTTAATTATCAATGAGATGACCGCAATAACATTTTTTTTATATTATATTTTTTTCTAATTTAAAAAAAATAAAAATATTTTTAACTATAACAAATTTAAAATTTGAGTTTGTTAGATCCATATTTTGATTTAAATATACTTAAGTCTCTTAAATGCATATTAAATATATAATTAAATTAGAAGACGATATCAATTAATTGGTTGTCAAGGTAAAACTAAAGATAAATAAATGCTACGCATGCGCAGTAAATTTAGTAATAAACAAGTATTTTTCCTATAAAATGTTATTAAACATCAAATTGACAACTCAATTGAGTATAACACAATTTGTAGTTGTTACACTACTGTTTATATATATTATATGTTTATAGTTTTTACTGAAGCAACATATTTAATGACTGACGAGCACCCTACTGTACAGTGTACACTGTATGGTGTGTGTACATTAGGGTAGCCCATTTTTGGTAACTTTTTTAGTTCCCTTCATATAAAATTGCCATCTCGCTCGGAATAACTCCTTTTAATCATTCTAGATATAATAAAAAAAAATAATTTAAAATAGACAAAAATTCCGAAAGCAGAAACATATTCAAAAATAGATAGGAATTTACATTGAAAATTTATGAAAAAATTTTAATTACAGATATATGAAAGAAAAAATTGTTTACGAGTAAAAATTGCCTTTTAGCATAAGTAATATATAAAAACCTCCTTAAAATATTAAAAAATATTTTTTTTTTAAATAATTAAATCGATCCACGGAAATTTTAATTTTAATTTTTAAATTTATTCTAAATCGAAAAAAAAAATTATCAATGGAATAATAAAACAAAAAAATAGCATATATTTATTCAAAAAATGACTTTTATTGAGCATTTTAACAAAAAATAAATGTTGGGGTAAACAACTATGTAACAAATTTTTTGTTAGAAAAATTAAAAAAAAATGTTATATTATACCTTGTAAATATCAATTATAGGCTCACAACAAAGTTTGATCCTTAATTAAAATAATTTATCAAAAAAATAGTCGAATAAATTACATTAATTAAAAAATAAAAAAAAATTAAATTAATTTCAAATTTTTAAATAATTTTTTACTTTATTAATATTATAATATATTTATACACGTATATGCACAAATATTTTATTTTTATGACAACGCGCACTTGCATAAATATATAAAATACATAAAAAAAATGTCTATTTATAGAAATTTACATTGTAAAATAAATGCAAATATGTCTTCATTAAAGTGTTTTCGTTTGACCAATATTAAATATTTTGATGAAACTTTATAAATATGTTTATTATGACATTAATGACCTACAGTGAGCGAGATAGCAAACTTTCAAAAACGGGCTAGCCTAGTGTACAGTGTATAGTGTATGGTGTGTGTACACGTACACACTCACACACACACACACAGCACAGCTGTGTATGTAGTAGTATACTGATGACTACGCATTATTCAATAGACTATTTATTATGAATTATTGATATACATTCAATAACATAAATAACTATATTGTTATAATATATGAAATTAATAATAATAATATATTAAACATATATAATATATTAAACATATAGGAATATATAAAACCTATGCATATATATATATATATATATATATATATATGTACATTATGTATATAAATATATATATATATATATATATATACATATTATATATTATAAATTAAATATAATTAATAATCTGTACGAATACAACGTTTAAAGTCATAGATTGTGGCAAACCTATTTATATTCCTAACACGAAGAGTTTTCCAGTGAAAGGCGAATTACAGAGAACTCAACTTTATAACGTGAGTTCAAACCAACCAACTTGCTAGTTACGTATACATGTATACATGTATAAATGTAATTATATATATTAAATAAAACTTCTATATTGAAATATCTCACCCTTTCTCTCTATATATCAATAAGATATGTGGTTATACTAACTCACTTGCACGAGCTATATCGCAGTGGTATCACCTATAGCCAGTGAGAGCCTGGATCGAGATCATTGGTAGACGATCCTATCCGGACGGCACAGGACCGGGTAACGAATGTAGGATCGGGATCGGGAAAAGGATCGCATAAGATAATAAATAGAGGATCGGGATCGGGATCGGCGATCTAGGAAAAAAAGCATCGGTGTCCATCACTGGCTATAGGCGATACCACTGGGATTTAGCTCGTGCAAGTGCACTGCCTATAGCAAACACTACCCTACCTACACGCTATAGTAAATAATGCATATGTTTGCAATAGTTGTACAACTGCGCATTACTGATGTAAACGGTATGCGTTCCCTTATGATTTAGGTAGAGTATGCGCGTGTATTTAGGTTGCTACTATTACTGTGAGACTTACGGTTAAATTAGACACCAATAATTAAAGTTATCGTGTAATTAATAACTCGTAATCAATTGTTAATGAAAACAACAATAATAATAATGATGGTGTAGTATGTTATCCAAAAGTAATGTTCAATTTTCGAAATAACAAACTAGATAATGCATTCGTTATCAATATTTTAAGATATATATATATATAATATTAAATTATACTTTTATTTAAAAATACCTATACAACAGTGAATTATTTAACGTATAGATTTGTAGGTAAACACATACAGTATATATAAAGGAAGTTATCCGTGTGGCTTATTATATCTGAATATCTATTGATGTATATGGTAGAATGGTGTACGTTTTCATCTCCCATGGAGAACCTGACTAAAACATAATGAAATGATATGAATATTATATTTCTTAATATTGAATTATGTTGCTTTATATGTTAACTGATTATTTATTAATTTTAGAATGGTGGGATAAATAAATAATGTCGCCTAAATGGATATTCTTGGAAAAACCATGAAATTTGGAAATTCATCGAAAAATGGCACTTTTTTACTCATTTTATTAACAAATATTCTAATATAAAATATGATTTTATTTATAAGCAAATCTGATCATCCTATAAATATAAATGTTATGTAGGAAGGATATGTAAACAATGTAAATAATATACAAATTATTCAAGTTCATATTTATTTGAAGATGATAGTTTCGCTTACTTACACTACCTGTGTGTGCACACCAACACATATATGTGCACCAAATGTGTGCCTAACGTGCGCATAATGTACGCCTAATGAGCATCTAATGTGCGCCTAATATGCTCATAATGTGCACCTAATGTTCGTCTAATATGCTCCTAATGTACGCCTAATGTGCGCCTAATGTACGCCTAATGTACGCCTAATGTACGCCTAACGTGCTCCTACATCCCACCAGTGCTACCTGGGCTATTACCAGATAGGGGGCAACAGAACCATGACATGTCAAACAAACGGAACCTGGACGGGTGTACCTCTCCAGTGTAAAGGTTTCACATAGTTGTGCGTGCGTGTAGGTGTGTGTGTGTGCGTCTAGGTGTGTGAATATATGTATTATACGGGCTATTGTTTTCAATGTATTTCCTAATTAGATAGGCTTTTTTATTGAAAATTCAAATTCACACGAAATAATAAGATTTTTACATAATTTAAATTGCATTTGGTTAAATGCATTGGATTAAATTCCTATATTAATATTCGCAATGTTAATATATTTAATGAATATTTCAATAATTAGATTTCTAGTTTGAAAATATTTATATTTTAAAAAAGGGCAATACAATTTAAAAAAACTGATTAATATTTGTTAAATATATCTCTAAATATAATTGCAAAGATTTTCATTATATATAATCAAAATATAATAACAGACATACAGTGAAAATGTGACTAATTTCATTGATTATTGACCACAAATTATCAATTTATATGCGAAATATAAGTAGATTTCGTTAATTCTATTTGTTGTCTTGCACCTGCTACGTATTTCAGTTTTAGTTTTAATCTTTCATATAGAATACTTTTAAAATAAGCTAGTTATATGTACACTTCTTATACATAATGGTGATATAAAACTATTGTTTTATAACATTGCGAATATCACTGTGACTAATATCACCCCACTCACTCACTCACCCACCCACTCACTCACTAACTCACTCACTCACTCAACAACTCACTCACACACTCAACCACTCACTAACTCACTCACCCACCCACTCACTCACCCACTCACTAACTCGACCGCGTACAGAAACTGAGCTAGACTTCTACGAGATATTCGTGCCAGAGGTCGTGCAGCCGGTGACCCCTAAAGAGAAGATGTACGCCCGCATCGGCTACCTGAAGGCAGACGAGCGCCCGAGTTCCATGGTTACCGGGGTGACGTGCGGGGCGATAATGGGCGTAGTCGTGCTGCTCGTGATTCTGCTCGACCTGCCGTTGATCGTGCATCACGTTCGCACCCTAATGTACCTTAACATTAAGACTAGGCTGCTGTACACGTTCCGAAAGTGAACGCCCCCCGCGTGTCTATCTATCCATGTGTGGGCGTGTCTATCTATCCATGTGTGGGCGTGTCTATCTATCCATGTGTGGGCGTGTCTATCTATCCATGTGTGGGCGTGTCTATCTATCCATGTGTGGGCGTGTCTATCTATCCATGTGTGGGCGTGTCTATATTGTTATCGGTATAAGATTTAGGTGGTTCTAGTTCATTGTGAGCTTTAGATTATCGCGATCTATACTAATGTGTGTGCGCGTGTGCGCGCGTCGTATGCTTCTTCGATATAGGAAACACTCGATTACTTTCAATATTAATTGTGATAGGACATACGAACACCTGTGATACATACGCTAACTGTGTATTTTTATTCAATACAAAATAAAGTAATTATATAATCATTATATTTATTTTATTATATCAAAATGTAAGATAATATTGAGCTATAAGCTATACATATATTATATAACTTAGAATTAAAGCATAGAAATAATACAAATATGATAGATACAAAAGTGATAGTAAGGATTAACATGATTTTTTCTGAATAATTTAGAATATATTTGCCTATATTTAAAATAACAGATATTTATTAAAAGATATGTGTTAATCTTTTTAAAATTCAGAATTAATAATTATTTTGTATTGTTCACAAGTGCACTACATAATATTTCAGTTAAATAAATTAAATATAAACTACTTAACATAAATGCTTTAATTCTTAGATTAATAGATTAATCCTACCAGAGTATAAACATTATTCTCCATATTTATATCTACTCAACTGTAGAACTAAAAATATAATATTTTGTTAAATCTTTGTTTATAGTGAATTTGAATAAAATAATATTATTCAATACAAATATATATAAGTTAAATATAATAATCAATTTATAAATATACATATTAATATAATTATACATAATTTATTATAGAGGTTTGCTAACTATTTAATCAACTTGAATAAACAATACTAGGTAAATCATTGATATATCTAACGCAGAAGGTTGATAAAGATTGAGAATTCTAATTTTACTCCAATTACACTTTCATTATGCTGCATAGAATAGTATCTATACAACAACATTCTTTTGTATTATGACATAGTTATGCAAGTATTATATAATTGTACAACTGAACACAATCGTCAAAGTATTACGACATACAGCAAATAGTAATAATTCAACATAAAAATATATTCTATTTGTAATGAATTTTTAAATATAATATATCTTACTTTTTTATTATAATTATAACGATCTATCTTCAATCATATTAATCATTCTCGGTTAGCTTATTCCTTAACAGCTTTACTATAGAATTAATAATATTTAGTAGTAGAAGTAATTTGTATAGGGAGTGAAGTTAAGACTTTATAATTATATGGAATACACGTACGTGATGAATAGTTAATATCTAATCTAATTGATGTTGATATCAATGCATGCAGTAGTATAATGAGCCATGTTTTAGCCATAACTATATATGTGTACACCATCGATATAAAGAAAGTGGATAAGCAATTGCCGCACGCAATGCATGTAAAAGATAGATACGCGAATAGCACTTTTATCGATAAATTAACAAAATGGCATCAGTGATTTAGTAGTTACATTTAGTGGGCTGCGACTGCAGCGCCTCTATCGCAAATTACCATACACTACATTCAATTGCTTATCCACTTTCTCACTATAACGATGATGTACACGTGGCAGCGTCTACGGATGAACAGTCAGCCAATCAGTGCGTCAGATGAAGTAATACAGTGCCTAGATATACGATACGTAGAAGTCCGTGTTCTGATGAACATCAGCACACGAGTGGAGACTGCTAGTCGACAGGAGAGAGGCCTGCTCGCTCGATTAACTCTATACATGTGATAATGATGTCAGGTGTAGGCCACATCATGTTGCGCAGTACCTGGGTGAATGATACGCTATAACTTGTCGTCGAGTGTTTCACCCGCAATAATGAAGAGACAAAGAAAATATTAATAACTTTTAAAAAATAGAACAAATAAACAAATCGTATATCAATGACTATTATTAATGAAATACCGTTAAGTTCCGGCGATGTATTTACGTGGTGAACATAGGAAACGTTTCTATTATTATTGTTTACTAAGAGCATGATAACTTTAGAATTACATAAAATAATAAGTACTTTTTGTATCTTAGATTACTATTTATATAACGAAAATTTAAAATGATATAATAAATATAAGCCCAAGAGAATGTGACATACATATCATCAATTTATATAATTATAATAATAAATATTCCAGAAATGTGTTGATATTTACTGTTATATTATATTATATGTAATCAGGTATTATATTTTAGGTTTGGTTATTATATCTGAAGAGTATCGTAATATAAATGAATTCTGAAAGTTCAGTTTGATATAATAGTTCTAAAGTTATATATATATGATAAAAGAAAATAGGATGTATATAACATGATGAAGGAATGATAACAGAAACAAAACACAATAGATGTAATATTTACAAACCTGCACTATAATCAGAAGAAGGTTTACAGATGTATCCTGTTTTGTAATGACACTTATATTTACAGTTATGCATCATTTTATAGAATTGAAATAAATAAAATTTTCTGATTTTTAATAAATAATATATTTATTTCATAAATCATCTGTTTCCCAAGTCAATAATAAATTATACTCTATATGTTATCGAATAAGTTTATGATTATCAGAAACTACTGACAACGTCACAGTCTGGCAAATGTCGTCTCACCTTTACAGATGTTGATCTATAAAATACAATGAATTCGGATCATAATTGGGTCAATATCATAGATACTGGCAATATTATATATTATTATTATTATCATATTTGGTTTTAACAACCAGGTAATTACAGAAGCAGAGCTTATCGAAACAAATTATATATATATATATATATATATATATATATATATTAGTTACCTTATTAATTTAAATAAGCCCTATTTATGTTAAATAGGTAGGTTTATAAGATAATTCTATGGAGATGATTCATTTGCGTAGATATCCAGTCGGTAGATAATGATCCTGCCATATGTATCAGACATTTCACTGAAGAGAAGTTTGTGTCGACAACTTCTCACGTGTTTGTCAGTTTTGAATATCTGTACAAAGTAATCAAATATAACTACTCTACCAATGTGTATATATCAACTATGCTAATATAGCTATGACAGAACAATTAGATAAATATATAACTTTATTATTTATGTTGTAAATTAATTAGAAATATGTATTAAAGATATTATTATATTTCATTAAAATAAAATAGTTATATTATTAAAATAAAATTGTATATTTCAAATACATCAAACATATAAATCCAGATTCTTTCTAACGAGTAATTAAATATTTAATCACATAATCATTGTAACATAGGCATGTAAGTATAATTAGATTAGTCATACCCACTCCCTGATATAACATATAATGTAGGCAAGTATAACTTATATTATAATTTAAAAGTTAAATTTATTGTTTTTAAACTATAAAAACCAAATAAAACAAATCAACCATGATTCAAATAGAACACTTATCTTAGATAAGTTATCTATAAAACTATATATATACATATTGATACAGTGTACATACTATGTATAAATGTCATCTAACGTATTGTCTAATATTAAAATGTTTCACTAATGCATTAGTGTATCCAGGTCTAAATCCCTCGTTATAGAGTTTGGAGAACACAAATAAACATAATCTGGAGCATACGGGCCAGTGGAATAGATATTTACTGGAAATTAAAATATGTGTAATTCACCTGCAGATAGTTATCATGTGTTTCTTGAGTTTGTCAACAACTTAATAACTTATATATAAAGACACAATCAACCAAGTTTACTATTTGTGTAGTCTTGTGTAGTATCTGATAGTTATTCATTTGTGTCGTACGCAATTCATGTACATATATATGCATGTCGTGATTTTAACAAATAAATAAGTAGTATTATTAGTATCATTACAACGTCTAAACTGAATACAATACTATCTAGCCCAGTGGTTCCCAGACTTTTTTCTTCTGCGACCCCTTTTTAAGTTTTTTTTTATAAAATGAACCATAAGTATAATTTTTTTTAAATAAAATCTTTAAAAAAATAAGTTAAAAAATAACTTATTACAAATATATAAGATATGTAATATACCATTTTTAAATATTGTGTATTTGAATTCTTTATACTAATTTATCAATATATGGATTTTAAATTTATTTTAATTGACATTTCTTCACCTGCTATAAATGTCACGATATATTTAGCTTTTGCAATGTGTAATTCTATCTGAATACAATTATATTAAAATATTATACATATTAAAATTATATTTACCTTATATTTACTTAATACATAAGACATAATTATTTGTTATTTACAATTTATAAAATCATACGCCCCCAAAAAAATGACAGGCGTGACCCACTTGTGGGTCACGACCCCCAGTTTGGGAACCACTGGTCTAAACTGTATACAATTCTGTCTAAACTGTATATAATGCTGTCTAAGCTGGATATAATGATGTTTAAACTGTATATAATGAAATCTAAACTATATATAATGTTATCTAAACTATATATAATACTGTCTAAACTGTATACAATACTGTCTAAACTGTATACAATACTGTCTAAGCTGTATATAATGCTATCTAAGCTGTATACAATACCATTACGCGGCTAACTTGAAGGGAGTTCACGTCATCAGGATACAGCGTAGCGGTGGTGACCCAGTCATCGTTGTCTCTAGCCAGTAGCTCAAGCTTACCGGGAGTGAAGCCACCCTGGAACATGATGTTGATATCTCCTACAGATGTCAGCTGCTCGAACTCGAACACGATGTGTTGAAAGTCCCCCTGTGGGTAGGAGATTGTTAATTAGTGAACTCGTAAAAGAGGTCTGATATATAGGGGCGCGTGGTTTTCATTCAACTAGCACCACTATTAAAGTAATATATTTAAATTAAACGAATATATATGCAAATAAACAATAATATTAATAATAATAACTATAATAATAAAAAATAATTATAGTTTAGAAAGTGTTGGATTTATTTGAAATAGCAGATACATATTAGATAATAAATATATATTCATTGGTAATTAAATGAAACTAGATTTAATTTTATTTTAAAAGTTATTATCATTTATTAAATCCATTATTTATTATTCTAACACTAAATCGCTTGTGCTATTATGTAATCTCTTCTATTACACAATAGGTATCATATATTTCGGGAATATATCAATCAAAAATAACATTATTATAATAACCATGATAATAGTCAGTTATTGATCCACTGTGGTATTATTTCAAATTAAAACTATATCTATAGATATGTATATATATATATATATATATACATTTCTAGATAATATATAGATTAATATATATTAATGAATATATGCACCTATTTATATATTGATCATCATCATTTTGGAATAAATCAAGAAAATATATCTAAAATTTTAATTATAATAGGTTAATATATATTTACATTAATTAGTATGTATTATACCACATTTACCATATAAATAAATATTAATTAATATTACTTATTGAATAAAACACTACCATTTTATAGAGAAAAAACATAAATAAATCAATAATCTAAAAATAATATTAACATGATTAATATTAAGTGAAGATATGGTACAGTTGAGAAAGGAACTTTACGATACGCTGATTATGAATAGCGAGTGTAGATTATAATCTAGGTCACCTTATCTGAATTCCAACAAGAACTATCATCACCGTCGAATAGATATTTCTTTCCGTATTCTTTAACGTCTTTATGTAAAGTTGAACTGACACTGAAATTTGATTATTGAACTAATGATTGAGGTAATACACGTATAATTAACAATATATTCAATACTTATACGCAATACTTATTTATCGTTTCATCATTAATTATGTAATAGTGTAGGACATTAAGCGCAAAGATAGTCATTGCGAGTAACAAAAATAAGCAGTTATGTCGTAATTGTATCTAATTGGTTACGCATGAAAACCGGCACAGATAATGTGTATATAACAGTTGTGGTAGGTGGGTGGGGATATGATGAGCGCACTAAGAGTGAGTGGTAATTCACGATACATTACCGATACGTAGAATTGTGTAATATCTACTAACTTAACATTAAAATGTACATATATTTAACACAATACTTATAAATGATTTATATATATATATATATATATATATATATATACAATGAGTTTTATATACGACATAGTACTACCAAAGCCCTAGGCTTTGGTAGTACTATTAGTAACCAGTTTTCAATAGTAGATTATAGTTAATTAACTACATTTAATTCATTACATTTATCATATATGATGTAATAGATATGTAATCTATTGTGTATGATTCGCAGCTATTATTAATGGAAATCATTTGTGCCGGTTTACATGCGGTCCATTAATTTAATACTAAGTGAATAATGTATGGTGCATAATAAGAGTTAGACTGACATCGGCCCACAAACATTGCATGTATGACTTATATAATATTATATTAATATATAATTATTATATAATAATCATACTGTATTAATAATATTATCATTATTAGTATTATCATTATGATAATCATACTAATTATGATATGTATGTATATATAGAACATAAATTACTACTCGGTGAATAATTTACTGAAAAATATAACATCAACCGCGACATATTTACTTGAACTATCTGTTAGAAACGTGAATTTGTGGGGGGCGATATCAGTATTTAGTAATAATAACGCCGTGAGTGTTTACTTGAGTTTTACTTTGATTGACGGTTAGCAATATGATGTTTTGAAGGGGAGCAGATGTCTGCGCGGCGCTATATTTAAAAAAGTTGTGTTTTGTTGGGTTTAGTTTTGATATTTCAAGGTTTTTTTAGCTGCATTACATTGCGAGCCAGCGTATAAGACGTTGCCTGTATGATAGTCTATAAATAGACCATCATCCGACTACACCACTGCTATTATTTTACTATTTTTAAATATAGAGCGGCGCAGATTACTGGCAATCGGTTTTGAATACCGATGACAGTATTCAGCATAACAATTATCATAATTATTATGATAATTACTAAGTTAATATTAATATAATACTAAGTTATTTAGTAACTAAATATAGAAAATAAATTTAAGAGCTTGAACTTCAAGTTGAAGCTCACTTCCCATAATAATTATATTATGATAATTTAATTTAATTAATATAATATTATATTAAATATAATATTAAATATTATTATATTAAATATAAGCTATTAAACTTATTTTCCATGGGTGTATAATATATTAATAAATATATATATATATAATAAAATATTCATTTAATTATATTATAATATACAAACTTATATTTACAGATACTATCATTTAAAAGTGACATTTTATAAATAATAAATTAAAGATATAAATTGTAATAAATATTTGAATTTAAATTTCTTATTTATTTATATTTTGGTACGACACCATGTGGACTAAAATTATGTTACCAAAGATTTTAGTCATAATATAGGAAAGATCCATAGAAATTAGAGTGAGGTACCTCACTCAATATCTATGCATTTTAATATTTAATATTCCTGAAAATTTATAGTAAAAACCAAGACCTCCTATAACCTCGAGGTTATAGGAGGTATTGTAAAAACGTGTTTACACTTAGGTTGAATTTTGATATTAAACATATATATATATAATAATACTTTAAAGTATTACTATATGATAGCAAAAACCCTCGGCTTTATCAAGTACTCTACATCCATAAACTAAGTAAATACAAATTCATTAATATTCAGTTTTATATATAAATGTCGCCTATATAAATGATATTGCGAAACAAATATATATATCACTTGTATACATAGATATAGAGTGGGTCTCACTCTAATATCTATGCTTGTATTATACAAGTTGTATACTTATCTATTTACATTATACACATTTTAAATCTGAATAGCAATTATGAATAGTAAATATAGGTAATAATACTATCGTTTTTAATAATTTCAATAACGCATTGTCATAGTATTGTTGCATAATACCTAGACCTCCTATAACCTCGGAAGTTATAGGAGGTATTGATAATACGTTAGAATTTTACAAAAAATATGTATAATGTACTTACATTAAAAATGGATCTATTGATGTATTATATTTATCGAATATGACTGTATATTTTAAGAAAATTGGTTCTAATTATAACATAATGTTATATTCTTAAAACAAACACCTACATTAAATATGTATTGTATTCAAAAAATTATATAACTTTTCATTTATAATAGTAATATATTTTTCAACTTGACATGTAAACAAATACAAACTAACAATATTATTAAAATAAATAGTTACCAGTACGGGTGGAGACATTTTTCCTTACTTTCACAAATTCTTTAGAGTGACATATCATTCCTTCATAAATCGTTGTGCATATTAACAATACCTCCTATAACCTCGAGGTTATAGGAGGTCTTGATATTAAGCACGGATATATAGTTAGGTCAGGGCCTGCTTAAGCACCATATGGGCCCGGGCAAAAAAAACGTATGGGCCCCATAAGAATTTCATAAAATATTAAATGGGCCATTCTAGCAATAACTAACATATCTATAACTCTTCCATTTATTAATGTATATATATATATATATATATATATATATATATATATATATATATATATATATATATATATATATATATATAAATGATGTATTATTAGTATATGTGTGATTAAATTATGTAAAAATATTTAAAATCTAAAAAATTTTGTTTTTTTTTCATATCTATTTACATGTATAGTATGAAGGAGGTCCCCTTTAAGATACGTATAATATATAGAGGGTCTTCTTCATGCTATGGATGTAAATATATATTACGGTACCCACTTAAAATCATTGCAATGTAATATTTTATAAGTTACAATTTAATTAATAACAATTATATAGGTTAAATGATATAATTAAATATTTATTTTACTCAATGTCCTCTACAAAATCAGTTTTATTTATTAAGCATATTAAGTATCAATTTAAGTAGCTTTGATTCTAAAGATAATGTTACAGTCATGAAAGTATTTACTGTGTCAGATAATTTCATAAACAATTATTTATAATTTTAAGTTTAGAGAAGTTTCTCTCTCAAGTGTAATTATTTACCATTAAATATATCAGGATGAAAATGTATACATTTGGATATATTTAGCAAATCGTATATCAGGATGAAAATGTATACATTTGGATATATTTAGCAAATCGTATATATTCATATTTGGATACTCCATTCCTTTGAGGTGTATATCAATATGGTATAATATATGTTTAATAATAAATTATCTTATATAGGTATATCCTAATAATCATCTTATTTGTTGATATCAGAATATATATATATATATATATTATATAATATAATTAGTAATAACTACATGATTATCTTTTTTAGTATTTCCTTTAGGGTTACGATCAAAAAGGACGAGTTGAGTAGAAAAGTTTTAATTTTAAATGTGAAATAAATTTATATAGGCTCATTTTGGGATATAATGCAGCTAAAAAAAACCAGCAAGGCAAAACTAAAACCAATTAAACCAAATATCCCACAAATACCAATACAATATATACATATATACTGTTAACTCGTATTTATAAGGTAACCCCTAACACCCAACTCGTCCTTTATGATCGTCTCCATCACAAATTCTTGTATTTTATTGAATAAATACGTTGACTCTAGTAATGTAATTTACGTAATATTTTAACATATATAATATCAGATATAAATTATGTAATTTTGGGAAATCCACAATCCTGTTAATATATTCTTTATTTAGTTTGGCTAAATATATTAAATTTATTTGGGATGAAAGCAAAGGATAGTGCTACTATTGTCGAAGATTTTGCCCACCATATTTAACGAATGCACACTGTGAATTGCTTAGATCAGATTTAGGGATACATATTGGCAATGTGCTATGGTATATTATTATATATTTTATTTTATTGAATCATTCAGACATATTGCTGGCATTTTCATAACTTTAAGCTCTATAATCTATTATAATTATATTATTATTTTAAAAAATTCTAATAAATCGTTAGCTAAATATTGACATATGTGATAATGAATCTCAACGTACATCAAGAAATATATAATAATAATACATCACTTGGTATATATGATGATGACTGTTAACTTACCTACATGTGATATATCTGATATTGTTGAAACACTGATATAATATAATATTTTGAATTTTGTATTTCTTCAATTATTTAGTTATCAGTGATAACTTATCACTTGTTTTCCAATAAGAATATCGCCATTGGTGTCATTTATATATAAATAGATAGATGAGGGTGATGTAAATCTACTAGTTGCAAAAATTCCTTTAGTATTATATTCATATTATATATATATATATATATATATATATATATATATATATATATATTTATAAATAATATCTGTTTCAATAAATATAAATATAATTTATTTCTCTATTAATAGTCTGTTGAAAATTGTATGTAGGGGAGAGCGGGGCAGGTTGAGCCGGTTTTTATAAAAACACATGTATCTTATAATGTTATGAATATATTTTAATAAAATAAAGTGCATAAGATATATATAGTTTATGATCAATTAAAAACATTTATAAATCAGTGTAATGATAAATAATTAATTATATAATTACATTTTTTTTTTTTTTTAATTTGGCTCAACCTGCCCCGTCTACTGGGGCAGGTTGAGCCAGGTAGAAAAAATTAAAAATTAAAGATATATTTAACAAATAAACATGTTAAAGTTATATATTTATATTTATTAGTTATTTAACAAGTATATGCACCAAGATTAATATCAAAACTAATGAAACTTTTAAGGCGAGAGGTTATATTAGGAGAGAGGTTATATTCTCTATGTTTTAATCCAGCATATAAACCAATTATTTAATTATTTAAAATAATTAGGCTATCCTACTCAATTATATATTTAATTAATTAGATTATCATTATTATTTAATTAAGTCATTAATTAATTAAATAAATTAATACATAAATATGTTTAATGATAAACGGGGCATATTGACCCTATGGTCAACCTGCCCCGTGTTACTATGGTCAACCTGCCCCATATCACTAGTATATATAAAAGTAATATAATTAATTTGTGAGTGATAATTTTTGAATTATTTATTTTATAATATATAGTATATTAAATATACTTTATTTATATACCATTAATAATGCTATGTTATTACAAAATATATTAATAATATCAAAGTTAAACTTACTGTCCAACTAACGAGATTTTCATAAAATATTAATAATTAAATAATATTTTAATTAGTTAAAATAAATAATTTTTGAGTTGTTATACTAATGCTAAATATAATTGTGTATACATGTATTAAAAATTGCATTAAGATATTTATTAATAGCAGAAATAATTGAGATGGCTCAACCTGCCCCTATGGTCAACCTGCCCCGCTCTCCCCTACATAATATAATAATTGTATGTATATAATTCCCTTTCATCAATAGTCATTATTAAAAATACTATAAAGCAGAATATTCCTATTTGAATTAAAAATATTTTATATATATATATATTATGTACACTAACAAAATTATAATAATATATATAGGATAATGATTATACACTACACTATGATAATATACACATTTTATTAATACGAGCACTGGATAGAGACAATTAATTATTTTGAAAATATCTAATTAGTTTTAATTACTATAACTATTATGAATCTATATATAATATCGTTTTTTTCGTAATTTATAATCAATATAATCCTTTAAAATATCAGAAATCATAGTTAAAATATATCTTAATATATAGGATATCCTATCTCCTATTTAATTATAATAAAAAAAAAGTATACTTTTTTTTGTAAACTAATTATAGAATTTTAAATTGTTAAGATTCAACTATGGTTAATATTCCCTTAATATGTTTATCATTTATCACTTTCTAGTTTATAAACAATTATTTATCAATCCGCTTCATACTCTTTTATCTGACAATCAGAGATGTGTGAGATGATCTATGGTGATCACTATTAGCATGTGCTCCAAGATCTTCATTAACCTGTTTCCACAATATCTTCGTGTAAATTTAGAAAAAAAATAAAATTCACTCTTCAAAACGGCCTAAATGACTCATATTTAACTAATCTATTATATTATTTTTATTTTTTTAATTAGAATTAATAATATACACGAACAATACTGTTAAGAAATTTTTTTTTTATATAAATAGTACAAAAATATTCTCAAATAATTCATGGGCCCCCCAAAAATTGGGGCCCCGGGCAATTGCCCGGTTTGCCCCCCCCCCCCTTAAGCCGGCCCTGAGTTAGGTTAGTTACCAATATATACATAAGTATATATCTGTGGATCTAGATATAGATTCTATAATTTAGATTATTAATATTAAATTATTATTAAATTAATAAGTAATGTTATCATCTACTGAATACAGGGCCGTGTTAAGGGGGGGGGGCACACCGGGCACGGTGCCCGGGGGCCCACTCAGAATTTGGGGCCCATCATTTTTTAAAGCACATTTTTTGATCAAGGAAATCTTGATCAAAAATTGCACTATTTTAATATTATTGTATTGATGTATATACACCTATGTATTGATTAATATGTGATTTAAGATCTTTAATTATATACTTTATATACTTTTTTTTCCCATTACATTTTTAATTTTATTGTTGCAAAATAATTTGATTCAATCCTATTAATGAATAAATTGCATAAAAGTGGCATATTATTCCATCCACCTAGTCAAACATTTAAATTTATAACTGGTTATACTAACTGGAAACATATCCACGAGGATGCTGTTTCACATGAAAATAGTAGTAGGCATCGAAACGCATACATGCTAATGATTAATAGAGTAACTAATTCAGTTATCAAAATTAAAGCATCCCTGGATAATCAATTGGATAATGAGAGTTATATTGGTTTAAAGTTATAGAGAGAGTTATAAATGTCATTAAATACATTGTTTCACGTGGACTGCCTTTAAGAGGTGATAATCAGGATTTGGGTTCAACAAGAAATGGAAATTATCTTGGAACTATTGAATTACTAGCTAAATATGATAACTTGTTAGCATATCATTTATTAAAATATGGAAACCGTGGAAAAGGAAATGTTAATTATCTATATTCAACAATATGTGATGAGGTTATTTCACTATTATGTGATAATGTAAGATCAATCATAATCATGATTGTAAAAAGGCTAAATACTATAGTATATCAGTATATTCAACACCCGACATAAACCATGTTGATCAACTAACAATAATAATACGATATATAAATAAAGATGATATTGTTGAAAGATTTTTAACATTTATACCTATAACATCTCACACTGGAGAATATTTAGCAAATATTTTATTATCTTTCCTGTACGAACATGAAATAGATATTGCAAATTGTAGAGGACAGAGTTACGATAATGCGTCAAATATGTCTGGCCGATATAAAGGTAATATATAAAGATTATTATAAAATTATTAATTAATATAATATAGCTATCAATAGTATGTTATTATATATATTATAATATACATTATTTATTTTAGGTATGCAATCAATTCTTAAGATTATTGAGATTCTTAAGAATAATTGCAGTTACTCCAATAGCTTTATGGATTCCTTGCACCGCACATTCACTTAATTTAGTTGACATTTCTGCATTAGAGACATATTCAATCATTGATTATTTTGATTTCATGAAAAGATTATATATATATTCTTCACACCACCAAGAAGATGGAATATCATGACAAAACAACTAAGTGAAAAGCATTTAAAAGTACCAAAAATACTGTGCACAACAATATGGTCTTCGCATGCTGATGCAATCGATGTCTTAATGATTGGATATTTAATTTTAAAAGAGTTAATTAAGCAATTTATTGAAAATAAAGAATACTATCTAAATGTATTTCTTTAAATGAAGCAACATGGTTGTTTAATAAATTTAATAATTTGGAAACGTCTTTATTTACTGTGATATGGAATACTATATTAGAACGTATAAATCGTACTTCTAAAGAACTTCAAAGTACAAGTCTTGATGTCAATATTGCAGTTATATTATTAAAGAGTCTGCATAGCTATATTTATAAGTTAAGAGATGAGTTTAATAATCTTGAGAAAAAGGCAAAACAATTATGTAAGATATTAACATATTCATCCAAAAGAGCAAGGTATATTAAACAATATAAGTTGTCCTATTCTAATTAATAATATATATTTCATAGTAAATGGAAATTACATTTTGAAGAAACGGACCAACCAGATGAATAGGACTAATAGGACCTATACAGACTCCATCAAAACATTTTGAAATTAATAATGTCTTACCTATTATTGATAAACTTCTACGTAAGTATTAAATATGATTGTAAATAATATTATTAAAATAATATACATTTAATGATTTAGACTGTTTAGATCAAATAATTTGTACTTATGCTGAGCCAATCAACTTATTCTGATTTTTATGTGAACTTGATAATCTATCCAATGCACAAATATCTGAGATATCATCTAGATTATCATCATTTTACCAATACGATATCGATGTAAACTTTAGTAATGCATTTATTCAATTTGTTGAATTTGTAAAGCTCCAAAGAACGAAATCTGAATCAAATATATTGGAAATTTATAAGGAATTAATTTCAAAAGAAATTACAGAATTATTTCCCAATATGTGCATTATCATTAGAATATATCCAAAGATACTACGAAGTCCTTCGGACGATCTTTGATATATCTGACATTGATGATTTCAAATGCTTCTCCAAACAATATATTAAAATCATTAAATACAACAGAATTTACAAATATTTTTGTAAATATGAAAACTCGAAAAAAATTATAAATAAAGAAACAATATATAAACGCTCAATGTATTAATTATTTTATATATTATTATAATTTATTATCATTATCTCTAAATTGAATAGTTTGTGTATAATATTATCCCCTATATATTTCACAGTGATTATTTATAGGTATGCCCACTCCTCATAAACACATTAGCAATTAATTATTAGATATATTACATAGGTTTCTCAATTATATAATTTATATAAAAAACTATATTGTCCATCTAGGGGCCCACTTAAATATGGTGCCCGGTAGTAGATTTTTTCATAACACGGCCCTTACTGAAGATGATCTATATATGAATGATGGCGAGTAATGGAATTTAAAACTAAACCGTATTATATTATTAGGATCTTCGATTAACTTATCATGGTTACCTTTAGAAAACTCTTGTAATATATTTGTAAGGAATTTAGAGAGAGATTATTAAATATTATATAGTAATGAAATATTATATAAATTAGGTATATGTATGCTATGTATGTTATTGGGGAAAGTCTCCAATTGCCGACTCCTTAAAATACCGACCCCTCTCGAATTTCCCCAGCTAACAGTAATATCCTTATAATAGCAGCATAACATAATATGTAATAGCCTAAAATGTTTACATTGTGATATTATGCTGCTATTATGTTGCCATTAAATTTCTATTATGCAGCTATTTATTTGTCATGCTATTATGCTGCTATTATGTTGATATTTAATGAATATTATGCTATTATTATGCTGCCATTAATTTTAAAGTATATTATGCTGCTATCATATTGCTATTCTAATAATGGGTTCAATATTTATCATTCTATTCCAATAATACATTATATTCAGTGGCAGATTATATATATCATCAACCTATAGTAAACAATGTATTACTGTGACCCTTAATAACCCCATGACCTTCATACACGTTATCGCCAACGAGTGTAGTATTTTATATCCTATAGGATAATCAAAGACGTTATATATTAATACAACGGCTTCGCCCCTTAGATGTCTATGAGGATAATATAACCTATTTAATATCCTATTATAATACACACAACAAAACCGTGTTGGTGTTACCAATATAATACTAATAAGATAGCGGTCAGTAAAGTTAACTTCGAGTATAGATATACATTTTGTGTAATTTAGTTATTTATAGACTATAGTATATACATATACATGAATTAGAATAGTATAAAAAATAGTTTGGAAATGACCTATACCATAATTCGTTAAGGAATTATAATGCAATAGAGTTACATTTATATACATATATGCTACACTACTATATGGCTTACTATGGCTATCTAGGCAGATTCTATCATACGTGTAATATATATTATGGTAATGTTATCAACATTTTTCCGACTATGATGAATCTTCTATATATATATATATATATATATATATATATATATATATGTATCCTGATACTGATTTAACCCTTAGTATCCGATATATTGATTTCTGTTGTGTTACAAAATTCCGAGCTATTGATTTCTGCTGATCAACTTTTATACTAATTACTAATTAAAATTAATAACAAGATACTTTTTTAATAGTATATATTATCATATAATAATATCACAAATAAAATGTCGTTTCTAAAAATAAATAATATCTGAAATATATAAAAATATATTATGAATTATATTTAATATAATTTATAGTGACATGGTTGATGATAACCAAATATATATATATATATATATATAATAATAAGCTAATAAATAATTGTGACTGTTGAAATAATAACATGTGATATGATTTTAACAATATCGCAATGTAAATCAATAATAAGAAAACAATAAATAAATAATAAATGCCGTCATCACTCTATAATCAGTGATACCGGAAGTTCACAGTATAGTTTGTTCGATAGTGACCTTCGAATGCCGGAAGTGTGTATCATCACTAGATATAACCGATAGATCGCATTCGATATCGGATTTCTCGTGACCTTGACTTTGACTTTGACGACGACGCGTGTTACGACAACAAGGCCAATCTAGGGGAGGTAGGACATCGGGCAAGCTTTTGTTTAACGTTTCCGGAAGTAGGAAACCCAGCAGAGCCGCGGTAAAAGTTAGACACCCGCACCATAGGAACATCCAAGTCGCACCCTATAGGGTATATAGTATATACACGCGGGTGGATTAATACTGCAAATGAACTAATACTGTTTAAATAATAATGTTAGATGAACTATTTCACTCTAAATTATTGAAAGTAAAATCAGAACTAAATGCCACTAACTAAAAAAGCCAAATAGGTTATATATAATGTATGTATTTAAATGTATAATGACTGCGATGTATCGTACATGCGTAGAGCTAGAGAGACATTTATCTAGATCTATGCGTAAAGGACACCCTATAGGATGTTAATGTATTTAGGACCTATCAGCATGTGCATACATCCCTTACATATATTATACATGATGTATATATATATATATATATATATATATATATATACATATATATAAATATATTAAACGGCAATAATATATTTACTAATTTGTTATTTGTTGATTAATCATTAAATAACTAATAATATGGTAATATATTACGTTAAATAAGTTATAACAAGTTAAGCCTATTATTACTATACGCTGACATACTCAAGTGTACGAACCATTTCAATCATGTAAGGTACAGTTATAATGCCTACACGAGAGGCCATGGAACATGTCGCTATTCCCAGATTTCTACCATATTAATTATTCGTGTATTAATATATATATATATAAAGTGTAGTGTAATACAATTTAAACTGAATTAACTCTTTGTTTTTTGTAATAAATTAATATGGATTATATAATAATAAATAATATATAATAATAATAATTATATAATAATAAATAACTTATGTAATAAAGAGAACATTATAAGACATGTTTCTATCGATGATAATCTAACAATTGCATAACCGTTATGTAATTACTATCAAATTAGTACAGATATCATATATGTAGGTCTTGATATAAATACTATATACAAAATCCTATAAATATTATTTGGTAGAAATAGCATTTGATTGGTTGCTATTCCGGAACAACAAATCCCTAGTAGGCCTAATAACCTGATTACGGTGGGGAATAATTCTGCTGAATAGATCTGAGTCGTTACCCAGGCACCTGTGATACCCGTTTTACCCACTAGTGCTGCCACCCTTATTAAGATGGAGTCGTCGTCTGTTTATTTAAGGAGCGAGTGTATTAATCACTGAACACCGTAACAACATATATATATATATGTATTGGTCTCCATTTAAATAATTTATTTTAATATATATTAATCTAATTTCCTAAAGTTATATTATAAGTAATATATTATCATTGTAAATTATAGGAGTTACGATATGTAAATGTTTAATAATTTGAAATAAAATATTTTAATCCTAATTAATATACAATTAAATAATATGCTGGTAGGAATCGACTAATCAACTTTTTAAATAATGTAAGAGTGTTCCATCATGTTGGGTTAACTTTAAGTGATGCTTATGTGAGAACAGGGAGGGTAGCCCATATGTATATTTAAAGCGGATACCCAGTAAACAATAATCTAAAACAATGCGCAAATAATCCGCAATGTTCTGTGCGCAAGAATATCCTTCTTTTTTGGCTATGTTTTTCTTGCGCAACATAGTTTGCGTATAAATTGCGCAAAATAGTATACACATTTAATACGCAATATAAGTTGCATATAAATTGCGCAAAATAGTGTGCGCATTTTATGTGCAGTTTATATGCAAATTATTTTGCGCACATTATTATGCGCAATTAATTCGCAATGTTCTGTGCGCAAGAATATCCTTCTTTTTTGGCTATGTTTTTCTTGCGCAACATAATTTGCGTATAAATTGCGCAAAATAGTTTGCGCATTTTATGTGCACTATATATGCAAATTATCCTGCGCATTTTATCTGCAATATGTTTTGCGCAATATATATGCACATTATTTTTGCGCAATAAAAACATAGCCAAAAAAGAAGGATGTTTTGCGCACATAACATTGCGTATTATTTGCGCACTGTTTTAGATTATTGTTTACTATATATATTTAGTGATTCCTAAAAATTATAATACTGTACTCTATTAATTATATTACCATTTATATATAAGACAAACTTATCTACATATTTGTTATCATTAAACTCATTGTTATATTAATGTTTTAGATTGTTGTTTACTGGTATATGACCCATATATATGCATTTATAATAACAAAATTAATAATATTGATAATACAAATTGTTGTTATATACTTTTACTTATTTATATGTATTATTTGTATACATATAGAAATGTATTTAATGTTTATTAACATGTACTATATAAATAAACTTTAGTTTAAATTATTTTAATAATATTTTACATATAATAATAAATTAAATAAGACATTTTTTATTTTTAATATTTATTGATTAAGTAAAAAAGTATGCACCTTATATGTTCCCACATCATTATATACATCTATAAAATAAATTATAATTAATGTTGTATTAAATTAAATAAATTCTAACCAATTATAATCTTATGAATTTCAGTTCTCCTAAAGGGAATCTTTCCACTGACCCGTCCATATTATATTGCGACCAGCATATGTTGCTAGCCAGTGATTTCATTAGCCTACCAGGCAGCATGCATTTTGTTATGCTCGATGCTCGTTATCTATAATATAGGTTATCAATAAATTTAAATCTTCATATATACATGAATACATAATCATAAATTTATAAAAAACATCATATATGAAAATCAGACATGTATAAATTGTTAACAATCAGATATATTGATTTAGGATATATACATTGTGAATGCCAATATCACATTTATATTTATTTATATAATTTTTAATTGATTTATTTAACATTTATAAAACATTATTTAAAATTTATAATAGAATAATTTATTTATTATATATAAATAAAGTATTTATATATTATAATTTTTTTTATAAATGATATAATATTTAAATTTATTTTTCGTAGAATAACTCGAATTGGTATATAATGATATTATAACCAAAGATTTTCCGAAGGAAAGATATAACACTTACGCGAAATCGTGTAATTCGAATTTGTATACAAAATACCCTGGTGCCACCTATAGCGGGTTACTTTTAGGAACTATGCGTTGTTTATAATGTAAATTCGTATTTAACTATACTATTTTACTTTTAAAATGTTAAATAATATGCTTTAAATTAATATTTATATGATGAAAACTAAGTGTTCATTACTAATATATAACAAACAAATATGATATGTATGTTTTAAATGCTATAAGTATATATTTAGTGAGTAAAAGCTAATTTATATTGCATGTAATTTAATAGAGCAATGAAAACATTGTTGTATGCAAACAGAGCCGAACCTAAATCTATTTCAGTGATTTCGATACTACTGCTAGCAGCGGTTGGGGCTATTACTAAATTACGTTGCATGCATAGGGAGCGTTATATCTTTGCTTCGCAAAATCTTTGTTATAACTATAATATAATATTTTAATAAAATAATTAGTTATATAATCTTATATAATACATATTTGATATTAGTATAGTTATAAAATTTCCATTAGTTATAAGTGTAATGTTATAAACATAGAACATATGAAAGACGTCTCGGGCAATAACGGAGATAATCTTTATCATATTGATGGATACATTCATCTAATCAAGAAGGAAGATAACCATTTACGATCTAATTTATCCAGAAATTATACATTGTATATTAATATAAATTAATTCTCATATCACAATAATATTTATATGTATATACTAACTTCTAATCTGTGCATCTTGATTATCCAATTTTTCTGACTATGAGCTGGCTTACAAGTGTAGATACACGGCATTCATAAAGACGAGACCGGATTCAATCCTGGAGAACATATGAAAGACGTCTCGGGCAATAACGGAGATAATCTTTATCATATGGATGGATACATTCATCTAATCAAGAAGGAAGATAACCATTTACGATCTTATTTATCCAGAAATTATACATTGTATATTAATATAAATTAATTCTCATAACACAATAATATTGATATGTATATACTAACTTCTAATCTGTGCATCTTGATTATCCAATTTTTCTGAATATAAGCTGGTTTACAAGTGTAGATACACGGCATTCATAAAGACGAGACCGGATTCAATCCTGGAGAACATATGAAAGACGTCTCGGGCAATAACGGAGATAATCTTTATCATATTGATGGATACATTCATCTAATCAAGAAGGAAGATAACCATTTACGATCTTATTTATCCAGAAATTATACATTGTATATTAATATAAATTAATTCTCATAACACAATAATATTGATATGTATATACTAACTTCTAATCTTTGCATCTTGATTATCCAATTTTTCTGACTATAAGCTGGCTTACAAGTGTAGATACACGGCATTCATAAAGACGAGACCGGATTCAATCCTGGAGAATATATGAAAGACGTCTCGGGCAATAACGGAGATAATCTTTATCATATTGATGGATACATTCATCTAATCAAGAAGGAAGATAACCATTTACGATCTTATTTATCCAGAAATTATACATTGTATATTAATATAAATTAATTCTCATTAATAACACAATAATATTGATATGTATATACTAACTTCTAATCTGTGCATCTTGATTATCAAATTTTTCTGACTATAAGCTGGCTTACAAGTGTAGATACAAGGCATTCATAAAGACGAGACCGGATTCAATCCTGGAGAACATATGAAAGACGTCTCGGGCAATAACGGAGATAATCTTTATTATATTGATGGATACATTCATCTAATCAAGAAGGAAGATAACCATTTACGATCTTATTTATCCAGAAATCATACATTGTATATTAATATAAATTAATTCTCATAACACAATAATATTGATATGTATATACTAACTTCTAATCTGTGCATCTTGATTATCAAATTTTTCTGACTATAAGCTGGCTTACAAGTGTAGATACAAGGCATTCATAAAGACGAGACCGGATTCAATCCTGGAGAACATATGAAAGACGTCTCGGGCAATAACGGAGATAATCTTTATCATATTGATGGATACATTCATCTAATCAAGAAGGAAGATAACCATTTACGATCTTATTTATCCAGAAATCATACATTGTATATTAATATAAATTAATTCTCATAACACAATAATATTGATATGTATATACTAACTTCTAATCTGTGCATCTTGATTATCCAATTTTTCTGACTATAAGCTGGCTTACAAGTGTAGATACAAGGCATTCATAAAGACGAGACCGGATTCAATCCTGGAGAACATATGAAAGACGTCTCGGGCAATAACGGAGATAATCTTTATCATATTGATGGATACATTCATCTAATCAAGAAGGAAGATAACCATTTACGATCTTATTTATCCAGAAATCATACATTGTATATTAATATAAATTAATTCTCATAACACAATAATATTGATATGTATATACTAACTTCTAATCTGTGCATCTTGATTATCCAATTTTTCTGACTATAAGCTGGCTTACAAGTGTAGATACAAGGCATTCATAAAGACGAGACCGGATTCAATCCTGGAGAACATATGAAAGACGTCTAGGGCAATAACGGAGATAATCTTTATCATATTGATGGATACATTCATCTAATCAAGAAGGAAGATAACCATTTACGATCTTATTTATCCAGAAATCATACATTGTATATTAATATAAATTAATTCTCATAACACAATAATAATTATAATACTATCTATCTTCAACTTATTAATAAAATCTATTATAATTTATAATCTTACTCATAAATATTCGTAATATATATACACAAAATTGCAAGATATTCGTGAATAATATTTGATGATACGTGTTCTTTAGAAGAACACATGTAGTTTATAATATACAAATTAATATTTTAAACTAATTGATATTATGGTTATTTTTCATTATATTTCATTAATTTCATAGTATCATAAATGTTATTAGAGTTTAAATTACTTCTTAAGCTATTATAATATATAATTTAACATCTATTAATAATATTCGTGATATATATAACAAATATTCAGATTATTTTGCATCATATTAGGTGATATCCCTCCTATATCCCTCTGTATACAGAGGTTATAAAGCGATACATGTTTAGTTTAGACTATGTAAATTAATATTTTACACTTTAATACTTTAATAATGTTATACTATACAATAATTTATAAGGTAATTTTGAATATATCACATTAATATCATTTACAAGTAAATTTATTAGTGTTTATATTACTTCTTAATTTAATTCGTAGTGTCTAACTTAAAGAATATGATGCACGATAATATTGCAATTTTGAATATAATATTATATAATATATATATATCACGATAATTTATAACGGTAGTAAAATTATATATTATAATAGATTTTATTAATACGTTTAAGTTTAAACAATACGAATTAGATTTAGAAGTAATTTAAACACTAATATAACTAATGATACATATGGTAATGAGATACAATGAAAAATGACCTTATAAATAATTGTAAAATATCAATTTACATACTATACAACTGAACGTGTTATCACTTCATAAATTGTAAAGAAAGTGTATCATAAAATATGACACACGATAATATTGCAGTTTTGTAAATATATACATCACATATATTTATAACGATAGTAAAATTATATATTATAATAGTTTTTATTAATACATTTAAACTTTAATCTCTAAATTAGATAATACAAATTAGATTAAGAAGTAATTTAAAGAATTCTAGTAATCTAGTGCGAAGTTATTTCTTGGGGAGTGATATCGTGCGAAGTGTGATAATATATATTAATGTAATTAATTATTTATAAATAGTAGAATTTATACTAAATACTAAATAACAAGCTGAACTAGATCACTAGTAACCAATTTAAACACTAATAAACATTATTAAACCTATTAAAAAAGTACCTTATAAAGTAGTGTAAAATATTAATTAACAAATATTACTATTAATTTAAGGATGCCACTATTCAAATTTACATCACCTAGCTACATATTAAAAACACTAGAATTGTACGATTTAATTTCATAATATTCTTCCCATAATTCACCTAATAATATGTAAATCCGTCATACAGTCTTAGTCATATATACATATATTATTATATGTATATATTGGGAATAACATTAATGTTATTCCCAATTATAATTATAATTACAATTATAATTATATATATATATATATATATATATATTCAACTAAGCAATAATGATATTTAATATATAAAATATATCATGTTCTGAATTTTTATTTGCAGGTTATATACCATAACCGTATGGTTATATTATATAATATATATTATTTTAAATTGTTACAATTATTGAATAATTGTAATACTTTATAATAAAGTTTATTTATATGATAATGATTATCATAATCTCAATCATATAGAATATGAACGGTACTACATTATCATATACCATATATCATTTATATATATATATATATATATATATATATATATATATATATATATATATCAGATATATGATATAATATAGTTTATAAATATTTATTCATAGCATAACGTATGCACTATTTAAATTAAAATAATTTAAATAAATTTAAAATTGGTGATAAATGAGAATTATATTAAATTGTAACTGTATATTACCTTATATTACAATCAATATTCGCCAATTTTATTTTTTAAATTACTATATTAAATAATTATATTAAGAAATATGATAATAATATAATATATAAATATTATATATTATATAAAGGTTTATAAATATAAATTTTAATAATGAATTAGAGTTTATAATTTAGTTTATTATTAATTATATTATTAGGTCAATGCACAAACTTTGAGGGGGATTTAAAATATGTGGGTCAATGGCATAGATTTAGAGTACCAGATTTTGGTACTCTACATATATGGTCAATGATTAAAAACAAATTTATTATTTCCAGAAAAGAGTAGATATTGATGTGTATAATAATAACAGATTTGTATTTTATGTAAACTATAAATATATGCTATAAATGATAGCATAGATATACAGCCTATAGGTATATAAATATATCCTATATATATAATATAAATCAGTGATGAGTAAACTATTATAGTAATCCTAGTATTATAGAACTCTATAATACTCATATATATATATATATATATATATATATGAATATAAATTGCAATTAAAAGTTTATTTTAAAAACCTTATAGAATTGTATTCTGTAGGTAAACTGAAAACTCCGGAATAAATTATATATTTTATATGGATTTCTATCAAAATATAGTATATACATTAGAGTGAACCCCACTCAATATATATATATATATATATATATATATTAACTATAGTGATATGCATATATCCAATCTATGATATAATTGTATATATGTTCCATTCGCAAATATCCTGCCTTGGATGTAGACTTCACAATATTTTCGAATAGGAATCATAAAATTATATTGGTTTACGTTTATAATATACTTTTAATAGTGTATGATAAAATCCCATTAACATTATACACAGTGTATAGTATTCAATGTTCATAACACCCTTAACTTATAGAATGATATATGTAATGGTACTTGACATAATTAATAACTTATACTATATTTACTATAATAATTATAAGGGTTTTAGAGAAATATTTTTAACATTATTTAATAATTAAAAGGGCATTTACAATAGATGAATTAATTAAAGCTACTAAAAGCATACAAAAGGGAAAATCTGTTGGCTTAGATGAAATATCAACTGAAGTATGGAAACTAGATGAATTTCAAGAAATCTGACTAAACGCGTGCAATAATTTATATTCTCAAGACTAATGGAATGAATGATGCTTATTCCTTTCTATAAAAAATAAGATTTTTATCAAATCTATCAAAAAGAATAATCGGGGAATTACACTAATTATAATTGCAGCTAAGATATATATGATTCTCTTAAATAGGATAAGTTCAGATATATCGTTGATAAAGTAAAACAATGGTTATAATCACAAATTTGCATAAATAATTGGTAAAAATTGTACATAGTACAGATAGGAATTATAAATGTTTTTATAAATTATTTATAATATATATTAATCAATCTCATTAAATAATGAATATTTGTTAATGAAATTAAGACTATCTTTATTATATATGTAGATATAACAAAATGATCAGCATTCCTAACCACTATGAATAAATGAATAATTTTGTTATCTAAAATTAATATAATTTATATTTTTACAAAGCTTTTTAACTCTTAAATTCTATTATATAACTTGTTTTTATAAAAGAAAAAATATTATTTAATATATTTGATCAGCATTCCTAACCAATATGGGAATACATTAATAATTGCTTCATCTAAAATTAATATAATTTATATTATTAATTTCTAATCTATAACTTGTATTTTAGTTTTTGCAAAAGAAAAAATATGATTTAATAATTTTATAAATCCTACATTATTTATTTATCATTAAATATAATTAAAATTATAAATATTAAACCATTTAAATAATACATGTTTAATAATTTATTTTAACCATCAAGTTCATCTAAAATTAATATAATTTATAATTTTACAAAGCTTTTTAAATTCTATTCTATAACTTGTATCTTGGATTTTACAAATTTACAAAAAAAGTATAGCAACAAATATTATTTAATAATTTATATAAATTTCTAAATCCTACTTTATTTATTTATTATAAATATTATAAACACATTTAAATAATACATAATTTATTTTAAACAGCAAGTTCATATATAATATATACAATTTTTGTTAACATTAAGTACTAACCTGTATATATATATAACTATTTTAATATATATTAATAAAAAGTACTAACCTATATATATATATAACTATTATAATATATTATATATTTAATACAATATAAATAGAATTCATATTACAATTCATATGGAAAATTTACAATGATAAAATCTTTTTTTCTTTCTCTTTCCTTTAGTCATCAAGATCATCTTGATCTTGAAGATGTATAACTATCCAGCTATAAAACAATAATAAATTAATGATGGATACATGTACAATACATTTAAAATTAAATATACTAAACTTGTATCAATTCTGTTTTATCACTTTTCTTTAGTTGTACACCAATGATACCTTTGCTATGAAACATTAACAAATGTATTATTTTATGAATAAAACTAATATAAATATATCATATTATAGAGTATAATATTTATCTAAAATATATTTTATTGATAAATTTATATATTAAACATTAATCAGAAATGTATTTAAATATTAGTATATATGTATTATTTAGTGTATTTATATTTGAAATTTAATAATTACCAAAATTAGATTTTCTGATTTGAATTATTAACCAGAAATATATTTGAATAATATATTAATAAACATAAATATGTGTAAAATAAGCTGTCATAATTATCAAAATCAGATTTTGATCATTTGTAATTGTATTTGAATAAAACATATACATATACATATTTGTATTTGACCAAATACATTTTTTAAATTAGTAATTTAATAATGATAAATATATGATCTTCTCTATTTGTATGTACTAGTGTAAATAAATATATGTATTTTTGTTTTGATCTAAGGTTATATTTGATAAAATAAAAATAATTAGTAATTAAATAAAAATTTGTTATAAAGAATTTAATAGTTATATTTACTAGTGGGAATTTATCGAAAGTAAAAGTATTCAAGGAAAAGTATAGTGTATACTATATTATTTTTATTCTTATTTTTAATTGAACCCATCCTTGATGAATACCTATCAAATTCACCTGATTATAGGTGTTTTAATCTTACTAACTTGCATTTAGTCCCATGTTTCATGAATCATAGGTGGATTTTCTCACTAGCTTCAAAACCAAATCATCTCAGGTCACATCTATCCATGTCCAGTATTTCACCGGTGGGAGGACATCCACGGCTTGATATTACACTAAGTTTTTTTCGCTGTCTTCAACTATATAATAGTGAGTGATATTAATTAATATATATTTCATATCGTGACTGATAGTTTGATCTATACCAAAATATTAGAATTAAAGTGATGAATTTAAACCAAATAAAATAACCAGCATAAATCTACATTTATTTAGCTATAGTAGGGCATGTGGATGTAGATGAAATATGGTTTTTTTGAACACAAAATTAAATGACATGTATATATATTTATATACATATACTAACTTTACTTACCAGGTAGAGCTTTATCGGTACTCCAGGGAATGCGTGCTCAGATTATTTCTATCTCTCATTACACAGTAGGTCTCCTGACTGTATATGCATCGCCCATCAACTTTTGTATATAGTTCTTTATTAGACAAGTGACGTAAATCATGCGATGAAATCCAGATAAGAACATCTCTCACAAGTTTCTCCTTATTGTTTCAACAGTGTAAAAATTCCTAAAAATTCCATATAGACAAATATATTAATGTATTGGGATAGATAAGTTAAATTGATATATTATAAATAGAATTAGTTATTGATCAATATTATTCATACATTAATGTGTATAACAAATTATTACACATATAATAAAAACAACTATTAATTATTATGTAATCATAGTAAATATATTTAGCTACACCTATACTGTATATGATATATATATCAATCAATGTATTGTTCAAAAATCTACACATGTACTACCCACCGCACATTAACTAGCTAATATTTAGATCGACTTTTGTAAATAATAGTATTCAAATATGCTAGCATAACAGTAATTATATAAAATTTATGAGAAATTAATACTCACAATTTTAGTAAAATAGAAGTTATTAAATCTTGTTATAATTATGTTATAACATATCATATAAATAGTATTTATTAGTTATTTTAAATTATATATAATATATTTAGACACTTTTATAGATAATAAGTCAATACTTATGTAGGTTCAAAAATAATTAATTAATATAGCATTTTTGACTTTAAAATTACAATAAATTATTAGCTAAACATTATTTATAATATAAATTATAGCTCGCTAAACTTGTAATATAATAAATATGGTACGTATATTTATAATATATAATTATATATATTTATAAGTAACAAAATAATATTATATATGTAAATCAGGCATTAAATGAATTATTTATTAAATTGATATTGAATATTATTAATTGACAAATTATTTTGAAAATACTATTTTTAATAAATATACCATTTTGATGATTTAAAAACAATAATTTTTATAAAACATTCGTTGACTTTACACTATATAATAGTTAGTTATATTATTAATATAGATTTCATATAGAAAGTTTGAGCTATACAAAAATATTAGATAATAAATACGATTTAATAGTGATATGTATTGAACCAAATAAAGTAAGCGGCATAAATTTATTTAGCTATAGTAGGGCAGGTGGATGTAGATGCAATATGAATTTTTGAACGCAAAATTACAGGATATGTATATATATTTATATACATATACTAAATTTACTTACAAGGTTGAGATTTATCGGTACTCCAGGGAACGCGTTTTCAGATCATTTCTCCCGCTCACCATATTTGTATTTAGTTCTTTATTGCACACCAGGACGCGAGCATCACTTGTGCGATGATATCCAGATAAGAACATCTCTCACCAGTTTCTCCTTATTGTTTCAACAGTTTCCTAAAAATCCCATATAAAGACAAATATATTAATGTATTGGGATAGATAAGTTAAATTGGTATATTATAAATAGAATTAGTTATTGATCAATATGATTCATACATTAATTTGTATAACAAATTATTACATTTATAATAAAAATAAATCCCGATTATTATGTAATCATAGTATATATATATATATATATATACGGTATATGATATACATATCAATCATCCCTAACAAAGCGCCCTATTTTTGATTACGATATATGAGATCAAATTCAAAATACTCTTTTTATAATTTGACTAGTGTACATGATAAAATTATATTGAAAATGCACATGTAGTATATATTATTAGATATATATAAATTAGCTTTTATTATAAATTTGATTTAGGCGTAATCATAATCGTAATCAAAACAAAATGGGAGCCATATTAAATTTTCTCAAAAATAAATGATTACAAATAATTATCTAAACATTAATTATTTACTCACTAATTTAGTGTATATATATATGTGTGTGGGTAAATTTAGCATTACATACATGATTTATTAAGTTTATATACAATATTATTTATTGAAAATAGTTTATTTTTTAAAAATATATTGATAGCACATGTTTTAAATTTTTATATAAAAGATTTACTTATTAGATTAATATATATAATATATTTATACACTTTTATAGATAATACCAATACTTAAGTAAGTTCAACAATAATTAATTAATATAGCATTTTTGACTTTAAAATTACAATAAATTATTATCTAAAAATTATTTATACTATAACTTATAGCTCGCTAAACATGTAATATTATATTACATATAGTAAATATAGTACGTATATTTATGATATACAATTATTATAATTATTATTTAATAACATAATATATAATAACATTATAATAACTTATTATATATATATTTATAAGTAAAAATAATAATATTATATATGTAAATAAGATATTAAATAAATGATTTATTAAGTTGATATTGAATATTATTAATTGACAAATTATTTTTCAAATAAATTTAATGTGACATTAATAAATCTATCATTTTGAAAATCATTTTCAAACAATAATTGAGATAAAACATTTTTTCAATATTTATGTAAATTTGTGTAGTATTTTATGAAGTTATTATAAAGTATATACAATATATTTATGGGCACTTTTATAGATAACACTTTGGTTGATAACGTTCAATGGTACGTCCTAAAATTATTTTTCTAAAATATATATTTTAAAAAATCACATTTGTAAAATTATACTAAATTGTGATAAAATTCTTTACAATCTACAATTTATTTATATGATTATCATATACATAAATTGTAAATCATAATGATATCTATTAAAGTATTATTAATTGTAATTATTATATATTTTAGATTTAAAATCTAATTTGCCACCATTTAAATGTCAATATTTATTTAAAATTGTGTAGTATTTTATGAAGTTATTATAAAGTATATACAATATAATTATGGGCACTTTTATAGATAAAACGTTCATAATTAGTTACATTGTAAAATTATTTTCCTACAATAATCATTGTTAGCGTACTCATAATGTTAATAACACACATGTTTTCATACCTGTTTCGGGAGAATTCAGAGCAAGGAAGGGCAGATAATCCAAGCTTGACGCTGATTGGACATATAAATGGATATTTACATTTTAAGGGTACTGTTCAAGGAAGGACATGTTTTAATGTCCTTGGTTCAATTATAAAAATTGTTTAATAAATAAGTGTTTTATGATCAAAATAAAACACTTATTTATGATATAAACCGTGTAATATATTGTATCCACCAAGGAAAAATAAAATCTGTAAAATAATCAATTTTTGAATATCGCATCCCTTTTAAAAATAGTTTAATCCATACAATATTTATAAAATTAATATTTCTAATACCATTAAACATTTAAGTGAATATACTTATAAATTAGTTATATTACAATTTTATTTTCGATAAAATAATATATTAAATATATAAAAATTTATATTAAGTTAAAAGTTATAATTGATTATGATAATATAATACAATAATAGAAATCAAAATGTTTACATTAATGTCAGCATAATAGCAACATAATAGCAGCATAATAAACTTTTAAAATTAATAGCATAATAGACTTTAAATAGCAACATTACAGCAGCATAATAGCAATATAATAGACATTTAATAGCAACATAAAGTAGCACAATTGTGCTATAGCATATATAGCATATAGTCAGAGCTGGGCAGTATCGCCGATACAGTATCTATTAAGGCAAAAAATCAGTATCGTAGATATATTTGTATTTGTATTTGTATCTATTATAAAAATTACAAAAGTATTTGTAATCGTATCTTTTAGTCATAAATAGTATCTACGATATGTATCTATTAAGACAATTATTTAAACAGATACATTTTATTAAATAATATATTATTTGGTCATTATATTTATTTTATATCAATATTGTATAATATCATTTTATAAATTAATTGTAATATATATATACATTATATATATAGTTTTTAATTAAATATCTTTTGTAAATATTGAAATTAATTCATTGTAAAAATTATGATATATCAATTATATTGATTTATTCTCAAAAACCATTATATACATTTATTGAAAACAAAGAAATTATTTTGATAATATATTTTATATAATAATTTATTTATAATTCAAAATTATATATTATATAGAAAGATAAAATCATTTTAATAAATATGATAATTCTAAATAATAATAATTAATAATATATTAATAATTTATTTGTTATATATTTGATAATTTACTATATTCATGTTTATGTTTCGAAAGTAAAGTTCGCTGATTATTTTTAGTTGAAAAATAGTATATTGTAATAATGTATATTTCTCTATAGTCTGTAATGGCTCATAGTATAATTTCAGATGAAATAAACACTAGTACACTAAAATATTCATGGTGGGCATCATTAAATGTCAATAAATATCAACAAATGTATTCTATATCATCTACTGAAGAACACGTTATAAGGTGTAAATATGTAATATGTCATTTTAAAGGAGGTATCCCACTATCCCTAGTAGCTATAGCAGTATTTCCGGAAATAATGTCCTGACATATTTTTAGGAAGTTATTTTCTAGCAAGTTAACTACAATTTTAGTGAGTTACCCTCTTACTTTCCGGAAAAATAGTAACTTTAAAGGGGGTATCCCAATACAAATTGCTATAAAATCACTTTCTATAAAACATTTCCGGACATTATTTCCGTATAAATGGGGTATCCCACTACAAGATTTTCCGGCAACTTACCGGAAATATTGTAACTTTAAAACCATTTTTTATCAAGTTGTAATGGGATACCCTATAAAGTTATTATATTTTAGGCAAGTTGACGGAAAGTAAGGGGGTTTCCCAGTACAATTACAGTTAACTTTATAGAAAATAGTTTTAAAGTTAAAATACTTGTAGTGGGATACCCCCTTAATGTTCCTTGGTATGTACTTTCAAATCAACATCGATGAATATATATATATATAAATATAATGTATACCTATATACATTGTATATAATTATAATGTATTTGTATCTACTAAGATGTATCTACTAAGAAAATTATGTATTTGTAATTGTATCTATAGAGTATACTATGATTTTTTTAAAAGTAATTGTAGTAGTATCTATTATAATAAAAAAGTGTGTAATTGTAATTGTATCTATTATACATTTTTTGAGTATCGTGCCCAGCTCTGCATATAGTATACTATTATGTTACTTTACTTACTTTTTACTTTTTTTGGTTTATGGACTGCAAGTACGTGAGCAATCGGCCGTCCGTGGGAGGAAAATTATTGAGTGGGAGGGAAGGCAAGGGAGAAGTAATGAGTTTCGAAGTGGCGTTTAAAGGAGGGAGTTGATGAGTTTATTCGTAGGTGTTTGGGTAGGGAGTTCCAGTGGTAAGGGGCAGAGAGGGCAAAGGAGCGTATATTTGAAGAATGGAGTTTGTATAAATGGAGAGTGGTAAGGATAAAGGTGTTGGAGTGTAGTAATTGGTGTTTGTAGATGTAGGAGGGAGGCAAGGTAGTCAGGGGAATTGTGGTGAATAGCTTTGTGGATGGTTAGGGAGAGTTTGTACTTTATACGATAGGGGACTGGCAGCCAGTATAGTTGTTTTAGGAGTGGAGTAATGGAGTCAGGGGAATGTCGGGGAAGTAAATGGACGCAGCGAACTACAGCGTTTTGGAGTCTCTGTAGTTTGATGAGTTTGTAGTCCGGGAGGTTAAATAGTAGGGAGTTGCAATAGTCGGATAGGGGTGGATGAGGAAATGGTAATAGCGATGGGGAGGGGAATGGATCGTCGGATTAAGTGGAGGCAGTGTAGGTGGTAGTGGATGGATGTATGCATGTGTATAATATGATATTCAAGGGAAAGGGTGGTATCAATATGGAAGCCAAGGTTTCGGACGTGTTGAGAGTAGGGGAGTGTGGTATTGTCGAGTGAGATGGGGGTGGTTCAGGGAGGGTGGAGGAACGTTGTGGTAAGTGGAGAAAAATAGCTTCCGTTTTAGTGGGGTTAAGTTTTAGGGAGTTTGAGATAAGAAATTGGTGTATGGACTTGCAAGTCCATACACCAATGATACACGAGGAGAGTCGTTCACGGGCATAAGTAGGGGAGTCTGCGCAGTTTAGATATAGTTGAAGGTCGTCAGCGTAAGTATGGAAGGAGATGTCGGGGTGGTCAGTGAAGATGTCAAACATGTGGAGGAGATAATTATTGAAGAGGACTGGGCCGAGGACAGAGCCCTGGGGGACACCATGAGTTATGGAGCGGTAGGGGGACGAGTGTGTCTTAATCCTGTCTGAGGAAGAGCGGTTGGTAATGTAGGAGGTGAACCAGTTGAGGGCAATGCCTTTGTTGCCGATGGCGGAGAGTCTGTGTATGATGACATTGTGATCAAGGATGTCGAAAGTGAGGACATATCAAGGAGGACGAGTATGGTGCCACGGTTGTTGTTCAGGCCAGAGAGTAGGTCGGAGGTTATGAGGGTTAGGGCGGATTCAGTAGATTTGTGGGGGAGGTAGGCGCTTTGGAATATGTTAAGGATATTGTTGGCTGTAAGGTAGGTGATGAGTTGGGAGGATACAACACGTTCGAGGACTTTGGAATGGATTGAGAGGTTGGAGATAGGTCGGTAGTTAGAGGAATTCAGGGAGTCAAGATTAGGCTTTTTAAGGATGGGGGAGATGGCATCTACTTTGAAATCAGGAGGGACGGAGCCGGATGAAAGTGAAGTGCAGGTGATTTTGTGGAGGGGTGAAGCAACGGTGTGGGTATAAGTAGGGGAAGAGGATCAAGGTATGAGGTTGAGATGGTGGAATTAAGGAGAGAGATTTTGTTGCCATTAAATTTCTATTATGCTGCTATTCATTTGCCATGCTATTATGCTGCTGTTATGTTGCTATTTAAAGTCTATTATGCTATTATTATGCTGCTATTAATTTTAAAAGTTTATTATACTGCTATTATGTTGCTATTAATATAATAGCCTCATAATATACTTTAAATAGAAACATAACAGCAACATAATAGCATGACAAATTAATAGCAGCATAATAGACATTTAATGGCGACATAATAGTAGTATAATGTAAACATTTGAAGCTATTAAATATGCTGTTACGCTGTTATTATGAGACTATTACTGTTTGCTGGGATAGAATAATATTATTCTATCACAACCAAACTTACATACTAAATATTGCATTCTACTTTGCGCACTTATTGCACAACCAAAGTGCATACTAAATACTGCATTCTACTTTGCGTATTTATTGCACAACCAAAGTGCATACTAAATAGTGCATTCTACTTTGCGCATTTATTGCACAAACAAACTTGCATACTAAATACTGCATTTTACATTGCGTATTTATTGCACAACCAAAATTGCATACTAAATACTGCATTCTATTTTGCGTATTTATTGCGCAACCAAAGTGCATACTAAATACTGCATTCTACTTTGCGTATTTATTGCACAAACAAACTTGCATACTAAATATTGCATTATACTTTGCGCATTTATTGCACAAACAAACTTGCATACTAAATACTGCATTCTACTTTGCGCATTTATTGCACAAACAAACTTACATACTAAATACTGCATTCTACTTTGCGTATTTATTGCGCACTAGACTATTTTATTTTATTTTATTCATATTGCAATAAAATAGAAACAAAAAATGCGCAAATATTACGCAAAGTTAAATCTGTTGTTTACTGGGTATAGTCTTGCAAGTGTCTATAAATAGATTATTGGAGGACAGCAAGTTATAAATAGATCTTACATTATATATATATATATATATATATATCTACAGGTAATTAAATTAATTTACATATCAATATGTAATAATAATTGAATTTTTAAAATACACAATTCAATCGAGAATATTAGAAATATTGGTGTTTTGAATATATTGAAATATGATGTTTTAATAATTAAAGTAAACAACATTCTATACATTATACCATCTATTAACATACAGTGTATATTAATAAACTTTATACTTGTCGATTGAGAAAGAAAATTAAATTAAATTAAAAAACAATAAAATATAACTATACTATGTATATATATTAGAATATAGTCTATTATATGTCATCTATTATATAATAAGGATGAGTAATGTGTTACCTGTCCATATTGAGGTAACGATGGTTATGTAAGATACTGCTGACATCGTCA
>OZ025239.1:100670933-100790933 GCA_964019155.1 Osedax fenrisi
TTCGAAGTCACTCTCATGTTAACGCATACATGGTTTTAATGAGAGCCGAGTATTTATTATATATATATATATGAGATCACTTCTAAATATTAATGTAAGCCTATGTTCTGGGTGCGGACGTGATTTGAACCCGAGTCCTGCAGGAAATATATGACATGCTTGTCTGCCGCCATATAAGGCTACAGTCTATTTATAGCCTGCTGACCTACCCGTGCATGTATTTGTTGTGTTTAATCTTAATATTACATATACGTAGTAACAGTATACTTACGGCGGCCTTGATGCACATGGATAGCTTCTCCATGTTGGGAGCTGGTTTTCCATTGATGCGCGCGATGTTCAAGATGATGCTCTTGGCTTCTTCTGTCCTCCCCTTCAGTATCAACCATCTCGGACTTTCCGGTATGAACCTACGCGTATTGCATAATCACATATTATTTACGTTATACATGTATATGTACAATGTAGATATACATGTATAACGTGCATTGTACATGTGTACGTTATCCTGCAGGATATCCTTTATGTTAAACATCGTTTAAATACTACGGTATTGTTATGTTTGATAAATATATATATCAGTTTATATATCGTATAATATATTATACATTATTAATTGATATCTATAATATTTTAGATATTATTTCGCAAAAAAGTGACCTTTTATATATCAATGAAACATTGCATAACGGATTGCGTAATAATTAGTAAACGATTAATTATTCGATAAAAGTGTAAATATGAACTTTGTTAATAATAACTTGCTTGTCTGTGTTTGTTTTGTATTATCACACATCGTAGCTCTTAATTAGTTAGTTAACCTATATATATATATATATATATATATATATATATATATATATATATATATATATATATAGTATATATAATATATATAGGTAGAGGTACATTATGGTTTACTGTAATAGATGATCACCCAAAGTCGAGATATCGCGAGATAACAGAATATTTGTTACGTAACACTCTTCACTAGTTGATACTGACCAATAGGTGGGCAGCAACAGGACACCGATAACGCTGGTCAACGCCGTCAGGTAGCGCCACTCAGTGACGTAATAGGACATCAACGGTAACACCATGACCCCGGCGGCCCAGAAGCCGATAGCACCGCAGAAAGTACGCCACCGCTTGCCCACGAACTCCATGGGCATAACGAAGTTGACCACCATGGTGCCGGCGAAGAAGACCCCCACTAGAGCCCGGCACACCGCGTACATCTGCCACGTGGTTGCTAGGGATGATACGAGAGAGGCGACCAGCATACCCGTGTACACCGAGTACAGCGTGACCTTGCGACCGAACTGGTCAGCTAACTGACCTGTGAGGTGGTATGACGGAGTTAAAGGGGCGTGGCGTTAACATTGCGGATATAAGTGGGCGTGTCGTTAACAGTTGCCGAGATAAAGGGGCGTGGCGTTAACAGTTGCGGAGTTAAAGGGGCGTGGCGTTAACAATTGCGGAGTTAAAGGGGCGTGGCGTTAACAGTTTCGGAGTTAAAGGGGCGTGGCGTTAATATCTTCGGAGTTAAAGGGGCGTTAACAATGACGGATTAAAGAGGCGTGACGTTAACAGTTTCGTAGTTAAAGGGGCGTGGCGTTAACAGTTGCGGAATTGAAGGGGCGTGGCGTTAACAGTTACGGAGTTAAAGGGGCGTGGCGTTAACAGTTGCGGAGTTAAAGGGGCGTGGCGTTAACAGTTTCGGAGTTAAAGGGGCGTGGCGTTAACAGTTGCGGAGTTAAAGGGGCGTGGCGTTAACAGTTGCGGAGTTAAAGGGGCGTGGCGTTAACAGTTGCGGAGTTAAAGGGGCGTGGCGTTAACAGTGACGGAGTTAAAGGGGCGTGGCGATAACAGTTGCGGAATTAAAGGGGCGTTTCGTTAATAGTTGAGGAATTAAAGGGGCGTGGCGTTAACAGTAATGAAGTTAAAGGGTCGTGGCTTTAACAGTTGCGGAGTTAAAGGGGCGTGGCGTTAACAGTGACGGAGTTAAAGGGGCGTTTCGTTAACAGTTGAGGAGTTAAAGGGGTGTTTCGTTAACAGTTGCGGAATTAAAGGGGCGTTTCGTTAACAGTTGAGGAATTAAAGGGGCGTGGCGTTAACAGTAACGAAGTTAAAGGGGCGTGGCTTTAACAGTTGCGGAGTTAAAGGGGCGTTTCGTTAACAGTTGAGGAGTTAAAGGGGTGATTCGTTAACAGTTGCGGAATTAAAGGGGCGTTTCGTTAACAGTTGAGGAATTAAAGGGGCGTGGCGTTAACAGTAATGAAGTTAAAGGGTCGTGGCTTTAACAGTTGCGGAGTTAAAGGGGCGTGGCGTTAACAGTGACGGAGTTAAAGGGGCGTTTCGTTAACAGTTGAGGAGTTAAAGGGGTGTTTCGTTAACAGTTGCGGAATTAAAGGGGCGTTTCGTTAACAGTTGAGGAATTAAAGGGGCGTGGCGTTAACAGTAACGAAGTTAAAGGGGCGTGGCTTTAACAGTTGCGGAGTTAAAGGGGCGTTTCGTTAACAGTTGAGGAGTTAAAGGGGTGATTCGTTAACAGTTGCGGAATTAAAGGGGCGTTTCGTTAACAGTTGAGGAATTAAAGGGGCGTGGCGTTAACAGTAATGAAGTTAAAGGGTCGTGGCTTTAACAGTTGCGGAGTTAAAGGGGCGTGGCGTTAACAGTGACGGAGTTAAAGGGGCGTGGCGATAACAGTTGCGGAGTTAAAGGGGCGTGGAGTTAACAGTGACGAAGCTAAAGGGGCATGTATTTGACAGTTGCGGAGTTAAAGGGGCGTTTCGTTAATAGTTGCGGAGTTAAAGGGGCGTGGCGTTAACAGTTGTGGAGTTAAAGGGGCATTTCGTTAACAGTTGCGGAGTAATACGGGGGCGAGTCGCGATTAGTTCAATAACATAGATCGTCAGATTAAAGTATGTTAATTGAAAAGTTGATACATTTAATATTTCGATACCATTAATTACGATTGTTGGAGGTATGCTATTGGAGGAGGATCCATTAGACCAGGACTACCAGTTTTACAGTATAGATTATCGTATAGGTGGAACATATCTAATTCTAATTATAAATTAATTACTATATACAATTATATGCTTCCGAGAAAGAACATAAATATATAGTAAAAATATAAATTGTGTATTAAATATAAAATAATAGCATACACAAGATATATATATATATATATATATATATATATATAAATAAAATATATAATATGATACTAATAATACTAATAATAAATGTAAATAAGTAAAATATGTAAAATTAAGTTATGGGCATCATTTATTTCCAATAATTGATATGTTATATATAGTCTATAGTATATATATTATTATTATTATTATTATTATTATTATTATTATTATTATTATTATTATTATTATTATTATTATTATTATTATTATTATTATTATTATTATTATTATTATTATTATTATTATTATTATTATTATTATTATTATTATTATTATTATTATTATTATTATTATTATTATTATTATTATTATTATTATTATTATTATTATTATTATTATTATTATTATTATTATTATTATTATTATTATTATTATTATTATTATAATTATTATTATCAGATTTAGGTTTTTACTCCAGGTTAATTATAGAAGCAGAGTTTATCGAGATAATTTACGATATAATGTATATATATAGTCTATATATTGTATATATATATATGATAGCTAAAATGTATATATATACTATAGCATAAATATATATTTATATATATATATAGACTAGAGTACATAAAAACATATAAAGTGGAGTTTAATGAATATTTACTTAGTGTAATTAATGTCTACATAATTATTTACTCGTTAACATATAGAGAGCTCTCTAACTAGTCAACATTGTAAACTTGTAGACCTACCTATAGGTAGGTAGGTAGGTAGGTAGGTAGGTAGGTAGGTAGGTAGGTAGGTAGGTAGGTAGGTAGGTAGGTAGGTAGATAGGTAGGTAGGTAGGTAGGTAGGTAGGTAGGTAGGTAGGTAGGTAGGTAGGTAGGTAGGTAGGTAGGTAGGTAGGTAGGTAGGTAGGTAGGTAGGTAGGTAGGAAGGTAGGTAGGTAGGTAGGTAGGTAGGAAGGTAGGTAGGTAGGTAGGTAGGTAGGTAGGTGGGTTAGGTGGGTAGGTAGATATATATGTATTCCTATTAGGATAAACAAATCAAACTCGTACTAAAGACAACTTATTAATGCAGTAATTACGTAACATGTTTTATGCGTATATATATACATATATATATATATATATATATATATATATATATATATATATACGTATACGTATACTATAGTATACTATAGTAGAGTAGCTACTCTGTAGAAATATATGTCTACTACTTAACAATTAGTATACTGTATGAAAGTTCAATATAAATACGTATAAAGTTAAGTAGTATCATATATATATATACGTACTAATGAATAAATTTCAAATGCCTATAGGTATCAAAAACAATATACAAAAACAAAAACACAATCTGCTCTCGTACATAAATTAAGCATGCGACTACGTGGCAAGTGAATTATTAATGGGCGATATTAGGTGGTGACCTTGACGTTGTTTACGTAATCCCACGTGACGTATTGTTTACCTAAGTCGTACCTGTGATTAACGCACCGACCACCAGACCAGCCATCTGCACAGTGGTCGCCAGGGTTGCTATGTACGACCGGTCACATGTCAAGTCCCACTGGGTACGTCGTACGGGTTAAAGGTTACGCCGAGTTGAGGTGTTAACCGACAATATTATACTTTTAATATATATTTTAATATTAAGTTGATTGATTGATTGATTGATAATTTATTTAAGCAAATACATAGTCGAATATATAATCGAAAGTATAAAGTATAACCTATATTTGCTAACGGTAACGTATACGTTAACGTTGCAGTGTTAAAAGTTGTGTTTAAATACAATATTACGATTACGATATAGGATATAAATAAATAACGCAATATTCATCATAATTCGATGATAAATATACAACTCGCGTACAACGTACTACAAGGGTGGGCTGGCAAGACGTCTAGCCTAAAGTAACTATGTTATTATTACTATTACACACAATAAGTATCATTATTAATACACTATTAACACATTAGAATATGAAGTACATATACCTACCTAAAGAAACTACGTTACAGTTACGATTAACGGAGAATGTGTTTACACGGACAATTAGATCATCGGATACAACTGTAATCTTTCAAACTTTCATCACGCTACAACAATCACACACTTAGACGATTTAGTTCCGCTACATCCCGTCGGGGGGAGATACCTACCTCGGATATTATCGATGTCTTGACGTCCGAGGCGTACGTGAAATTCGTGCAGGCAATTCCGTTATGACACACGTCGCCCGTATTCTATTTATAGAATGATGTAATCAATAGAATTCAGGTATTTAATTTTTATATACACATATTTATATATATATATAAATAATAAATAATATGTATTTATTTAATCACGTATATAAATATCTGATACAAATGGACCTCTCAAGAAGTCATAAATATGTATTACATATTTATTACATATATAATAAAAACAAATATGTAATGTTGTTTTCTAGTGTTTTGATTTATCGTTTATTCAAGTTCTCAATAAATATTAAAGAAAAATAAGATCTACATGGGATCGAAACTGGGAATTCTCGCTTAAGCGGAAATTTCTATAGATATATATATATATATATATATATATATATATATATATATATATATATAGTATATATAGTTATAATTGAGTACTCAACTTGAGTATTATATTTATACTATAAACTTAATAAATCAAATATAAAAGATATGAAGATATACTTGTTTACATCATTATTAAAGGGGCCACATTAACCGGGGCAATAGATTACCACACGTCGCACCATGGTGAGTGCCATGCATGGTGCGACGGTATACCGTACATATATATATATATTACATAATAATACATAATAATATAATACAATAGTATTTAACCACCTCTGATGGGCATACAATCTGATTGTGTGCGGAAATGAACACCGGAAGTAGAATTGACCAAGAAGCGGGAAATTCAAATAGTGATATTACCAGGAAGATGCGAAATTGAAATGAACCGAATCCACCGATTTCCTCGATGATGTCCTCAAATATCATTGTTCCTAGTGTGTCCTATTAATTCATATTGTTTCATATATTCGTAGCATGTGAAGTAGAATAATTAGAATTATATTTGAATTTTAAAATATATTGTAAATCGAAACTATACATTTTCAAAAATGTTTAATGCCAATACAACATATTATTAATAATCCTATTTAAATAATTTATTATTAATAATATTGTATACAGTTTTAATGAAAAATACTTTTAATTATAAATGTATTTATTCTAAAAGCATGCGATTTTATTATTAATATAATTGAATAGTTATTCTAACATAAATTATGATCATATATATATAAGTCTATCGTTTATTTATTAAACAGATATAATGTCAATATAATAGTGCTCTTAAATATTAAATGACGAAATATAGTAATTATATAAGACACTAGGAGAAGGTTACTATAGTATAAGGTTACGACAATAATTCGCTGTGTAATTTCAATGGCTATAGCTGACATGGCTATAACTTAATTGTTAGCACTACAATATTATATCATAGCCTATAGGCTATATATATATATATGAGTCATAGATCGCCTAATATTTACATATATTATGGATTATATTATTGTAGTGAGGATACATCTACTATATTAATATACACTTATACCTATAGTAGTGATATACACCTACTATAGTAGTGATTATAATAGTATATAATAGTATATAATAGTATATATACTACACTGTATTAATACTATAACTGCACTACTATAGTAGCACGTGCAGCGTGCGGCGCGTTAAGCTTACTTAGTAGGGGAAAGTAACCGAATACGGACACTCTCGGTATCTCAGAAACCATAAATCCTACAAAAAAATGTTTGATGAATAAAATATTCATAATTATAAAAATAGTCTAAAAAAGTATTTTTTATTTTTGAAGAATACAAAATATTGCTTATATATCAAATAAACTGATTTCTTTATTACGATTTTAAATTTATTAAAAAAAAATCGATATAAAATATTACACTATATTATTAAAAAATAAAGAATTCTAAACATTTTATTTTTAATTTCTATATTTTTTATCAAATATTCATTAAGTTATAAGCATATATCTAGAGGTCATATAAGTTCCTAATACGGACATCCTAAATGTCTTAATACGGACACCATATAACCAACCAGCGCGCAGCATATGAACAATTCTGATTTACATATAAATTGCGTGCGTTATAATATTAATACCACCAATAAAGCTAATTCTAAAAATATTATTATTTATATACTTAAATTGAATTATTAATTAAAAAATAATAAAAATAAATAAATTATTAAATAATTAAATTACAATATATTTTTTATAAAATTAATTTTAAATAACGTAATTGTAATTTGTCTGATTGATTCATCAATAATATATAGTTTATCTAGTGGTATATAGGGTGTCCGTATTATAACACAGGGTGTCCGTATTCGGACATGGGTACCGAATACGGACACCCCCGTTATCTATGGAATTAAAAGATTAAATAAAATTTAAAAATCACAATATTATCTATAATCATATAATATTAATATATTGTAATTTTTGAATACAAATAATGAGTCATAAAAAGTTAAGACCATTTATTGTTAAAGTGTCCGTATTAGGTTACTTTCCCCTACACCCTCATCACTACTCTTACTATAGTAGGTGTATAATCTTACCTAATTGTCAGTTGACTATTGTCTACACGAGTGCATCATATCGGCACGTGACCACAGTGACACTAATGATTCATTAGTAATGACGCAATATCGCTATAGCTATAACAATTCAGAGTGCAGGTGTAGATATGACGTATTATATTAATAATCAATGAAACTTCATTAATCATTAACTATACCCCGAGTGTCAAAGCATAACACTTATTAGACTCGTAACGCTGGAATGTTCTATTTATAGATATGCACGTGACCCGTCTATCTATAGATAGGTACGAGTCTAGTATACTAGATATAGTATACTATATATAGTATACTATACATAGTAGTATAGTAATAGTAACTATAGTAATAATGATTATTTAGCCGACGAGACTGTATCCATTGTTTGTTTATCTATTAATAGCTTATCAAGTGTTATACAATATTATTATAATTAATTAGCAATGCATATGATTAAACAAATAAACATTAGAAGTAGGTTTCACATTTTAGAATCCATGGTCCTTAGGTCTGTAGGCCTATATTAGGACTATATTAGTATACTATAAGCCTATAGTATACTAATATAGTCCAGCATATACATTAGAATTACAATTCTAATGTATATGATTGTATTATATTAGTAAACCTACTACCTATATAATACTATAGTATATATATATATATACTATAGTATATATATATATATATATATATATATATATATATATACTATAGTATATATATACTATATAATATCGCACTATATTTCATTATTAAATTAAACTTTAATTTATATTATAAAATACCTATCAGTAATTAAATAATTGCTATTCTATAAAATAATGATGTTATGATATGCTGATTTATAAGTAAATATATTATCTTTATGATATACACTGAATACTATAGTATCGAAAATATGTAAACGTATTCAGTATTGCGTTTACTGGAAATAGGTATTAACATTATTATATATATGTAACATTATTTAACATTTTATATAAATATACGAATTTTTATAGGTTAAATACATGTTTTCAATACTCTTTGAAGGATAGATTTTAATTTATTATTTTGTAATTATATTATTAGTTAGTTATTTACTATAACAATTGATACTCGTTTTAATTGTTAATCAGAAATGTTATGATACTAACTATATATAAAAAGCGTTAAACATATATATATTATTGATGAAATATTAATTATTAGTGGCCGTTATTTAGAAGAGTATTATAATAATACAAATATTTGAAAGTGTAACAATTATTAAATGTATATCGTAAATATATATACTACACTCTATAGTATAGTATATATATATATATATATATATATATATATATATATATATATATATATATATATATATATATATATATATATATTATATTATACTATAGTATACTACATATATATATATACATAAACTAAATTCATATTCAATATAAATATCATAAATATTAAACTAGTTACTAACACGTTATAACTTTATATGTGATATGGTTTAAATAATAAGTAATACGTACATTTATTAATCTTAGTATAGCAACTACTATTATATAATTCTCGTTTGTTTTAAGTAACGCCCACTTAGTTAGATTATCCGTGAAAATAGAAAAAACATATAATTTATGCACATATTTGTAATGTAGTTTAAATAGTTACAAGTGTGTCAACTTTGACTGGCATGTTATAGGTTATAACATACTAATATATAATAATTATATATATGTATATATATATATATATAATGTATATCATAATTATATTAATATTTAATATATGTATTGTATTATAACTTAAATAATAGGCATTAAATAATATATATTCACTAGATTTGAATTAATCGAATATGTTTATATTTGATATCATGACCTGAGGGTAACAATCCCGAGTTCAAAAATAACTAAAAATGTATGTTATTTATAATAAATCATTATTAGTCTTTCGTTAATTAATATTATTTTATATTATGATAAACTTTAGTAGTAGTAGTAGTAGTAGTAGTAGTAGTAGTAGTAGTAGTAGTAGTAGTAGTAGTAGTAGTAGTAGTAGTAGTAGTAGTAGTAGTAGTAGTAGTAGTAGTAGTAGTAGTAGTAGTAGTAGTAGTAGTAGTAGTAGTAGTAGTAGTAGTAGTAGTAGTAGTAGTAGTAGTAGTAGTAGTAGTAGTAGTAGTAGTAGTAGTAGTAGTAGTAGTAGTAGTAGTAGTAGTAGTAGTAGTAGTAGTAGTAGTAGTAGTAGTAGTAGTAGTAGTAGTAGTAGTAGTAGTAGTAGTAGTAGTAGTAGTAGTAGTAGTAGTAGTAGTAGTAGTAGTAGTAGTAGTAGTAGTAGTAGTAGTAGTAGTAGTAGTAGTAGTAGTAGTAGTAGTAGTAGTAGTAGTAGTAGTAGTAGTAGTAGTAGTAGTAGTAGTAGTAGTAGTAGTAGTAGTAGTAGTAGTAGTAGTAGTAGTAGTAGTAGTAGTAGTAGTAGTAGTAGTAGTAGTAGTAGTAGTAGTAGTAGTAGTAGTAGTAGTAGTAGTAGTAGTAGTAGTAGTAGTAGTAGTAGTAGTAGTAGTAGTAGTAGTAGTAGTAGTAGTAGTAGTAGTAGTAGTAGTAGTAGTAGTAGTAGTAGTAGTAGTAGTAGTAGTAGTAGTAGTAGTAGTAGTAGTAGTAGTAGTAGTAGTAGTAGTAGTAGTAGTAGTAGTAGTAGTAGTAGTAGTAGTAGTAGTAGTAGTAGTAGTAGTAGTAGTAGTAGTAGTAGTAGTAGTAGTAGTAGTAGTAGTAGTAGTAGTAGTAGTAGTAGTAGTAGTAGTAGTAGTAGTAGTAGTAGTAGTAGTAGTAGTAGTAGTAGTAGTAGTAGTAGTAGTAGTAGTAGTAGTAGTAGTAGTAGTAGTAGTAGTAGTAGTAGTAGTAGTAGTAGTAGTAGTAGTAGTAGTAGTAGTAGTAGTAGTAGTAGTAGTAGTAGTAGTAGTAGTAGTAGTAGTAGTAGTAGTAGTAGTAGTAGTAGTAGTAGTAGTAGTAGTAGTAGTAGTAGTAGTAGTAGTAGTAGTAGTAGTAGTAGTAGTAGTAGTAGTAGTAGTAGTAGTAGTAGTAGTAGTAGTAGTAGTAGTAGTAGTAGTAGTAGTAGTAGTAGTAGTAGTAGTAGTAGTAGTAGTAGTAGTAGTAGTAGTAGTAGTAGTAGTAGTAGTAGTAGTAGTAGTAGTAGTAGTAGTAGTAGTAGTAGTAGTAGTAGTAGTAGTAGTAGTAGTAGTAGTAGTAGTAGTAGTAGTAGTAGTAGTAGTAGTAGTAGTAGTAGTAGTAGTAGTAGTAGTAGTAGTAGTAGTAGTAGTAGTAGTAGTAGTAGTAGTAGTAGTAGTAGTAGTAGTAGTAGTAGTAGTAGTAGTAGTAGTAGTAGTAGTAGTAGTAGTAGTAGTAGTAGTAGTAGTAGTAGTAGTAGTAGTAGTAGTAGTAGTAGTAGTAGTAGTAGTAGTAGTAGTAGTAGTAGTAGTAGTAGTAGTAGTAGTAGTAGTAGTAGTAGTAGTAGTAGTAGTAGTAGTAGTAGTAGTAGTAGTAGTAGTAGTAGTAGTAGTAGTAGTAGTAGTAGTAGTAGTAGTAGTAGTAGTAGTAGATTTACTTTTCCGATAGGATTAAAATTAAATCGAGATTGTAAATAAATAAACAATAATTTTCTCGCATTTTAATTTATTTTTTAGTTTTTTTGTGTATAATAATATATATGAATATTAAAAATTGCTAATAAATAAAATCACTTAATTAATTGCCTAATTACTTTAAAGCACCGATTTCGCAATTGAAATATTAATACCAATCATAAATACAAATAAATACAAATAACTAACCCGTTTCTCTACAACAAGATGGTAAACAGCGTAAACAGAAGATGCAATAAAACGTCAAAAGTACCAATGTTGAAGTCACGTACAATGAAAAAGAACATATGCAAGAGGGCATCAGTTAAGAAAACATCCTCAAAGAGAGTGGCGTCTAAAAGACGTTCAATTAATATGAAGCCAAAGAAAGCAAGAAAATCCTTAAAATCTCGAAGCAGGTCATCTATTAGATGTGTACAGAAGAAGAGAGTGGCGTCTAAAAGACATTCTGTTATCAGGAAGCCAACGAAATGGAGAAAATCCTCAAAATCTCGAAGCAGGTCATCTATTAGATGTGTACAGAAGAAGAGAGTGGCGTCTAAAAGACGTTCAGTTATCAGGAAGCCAACGAAAGCGAGAAAATCCTCAAAATCTCGAAGCAGATCATCTATTAGACGTATACAGAAGAAGAGTGTGGCATATGAAAGAAGTTCAGTAAAAAGGACTCCAACGAAAGCAAGAAAATCCTCAAAATCTCGAAGCAGGTCATCTATTAGATGTGTACAGAAGAAGAGAGTGGCGTCTAAAAGACGTTCAGTAAACAGAAAGCCAACGAAAGCAAGAAAATCCTCAAAATCTCGAAACAAGTCATCTATTAGACGTGTACAAAAGAATAGAGTTGCGTTTAAGAAATGTCTTAAACGCAGGTATTAAGTTGCGGAATAAGTTAAGCTTACGATACTTGTACAGCATGGTTTAGGGTAACTCGCGTTGATGTCGACATCGATACTGTTACCCTAACGAAATGGCGATATTGTGCGCTAAGTGTCAAGCGAAACTTAGGTAAATATTTTAATTCAATAAATATACTTACCAAATTGTCGTATTTATTATTATTATATAATACTACTACTACTACTACTACTACTACTACTACTACTACTACTACTACTACTACTACTACTACTACTACTACTACTACTACTACTACTACTACTACTACTACTACTACTACTACTACTACTACTACTACTACTACTACTACTACTACTACTACTACTACTACTACTACTACTACTACTACTACTACTACTACTACTACTACTACTACTACTACTACTACTACTACTACTACTACTACTACTACTACTACTACTACTACTACTACTACTACTACTACTACTACTACTACTACTACTACTACTACTACTACTACTACTACTACTACTACTACTACTACTACTACTACTACTACTACTACTACTACTACTACTACTACTACTACTACTACTACTACTACTACTACTACTACTACTACTACTACTACTACTACTACTACTACTACTACTACTACTACTACTACTACTACTACTACTACTACTACTACTACTACTACTACTACTACTACTACTACTACTACTACTACTACTACTACTACTACTACTACTACTACTACTACTACTACTACTACTACTACTACTACTACTACTACTACTACTACTACTACTACTACTACTACTACTACTACTACTACTACTACTACTACTACTACTACTACTACTACTACTACTACTACTACTACTACTACTACTACTACTACTACTACTACTACTACTACTACTACTACTACTACTACTACTACTACTACTACTACTACTACTACTACTACTACTACTACTACTACTACTACTACTACTACTACTACTACTACTACTACTACTACTACTACTACTACTACTACTACTACTACTACTACTACTACTACTACTACTACTACTACTACTACTACTACTACTACTACTACTACTACTACTACTACTACTACTACTACTACTACTACTACTACTACTACTACTACTACTACTACTACTACTACTACTACTACTACTACTACTACTACTACTACTACTACTACTACTACTACTACTACTACTACTACTACTACTACTACTACTACTACTACTACTACTACTACTACTACTACTACTACTACTACTACTACTACTACTACTACTACTACTACTACTACTACTACTACTACTACTACTACTACTACTACTACTACTACTACTACTACTACTACTACTACTACTACTACTACTACTACTACTACTACTACTACTACTACTACTACTACTACTACTACTACTACTACTACTACTACTACTACTACTACTACTACTACTACTACTACTACTACTACTACTACTACTACTACTACTACTACTACTACTACTACTACTACTACTACTACTACTACTACTACTACTACTACTACTACTACTACTACTACTACTACTACTACTACTACTACTACTACTACTACTACTACTACTACTACTACTACTACTACTACTACTACTACTACTACTACTACTACTACTACTACTACTACTACTACTACTACTACTACTACTACTACTACTACTACTACTACTACTACTACTACTACTACTACTACTACTACTACTACTACTACTACTACTACTACTACTACTACTACTACTACTACTACTACTACTACTACTACTACTACTACTACTACTACTACTACTACTACTACTACTACTACTACTACTACTACTACTACTACTACTACTACTACTACTACTACTACTACTACTACTACTACTACTACTACTACTACTACTACTACTACTACTACTACTACTACTACTACTACTACTACTACTACTACTACTACTACTACTACTACTACTACTACTACTACTACTACTACTACTACTACTACTACTACTACTACTACTACTACTACTACTACTACTACTACTACTACTACTACTACTACTACTACTACTACTACTACTACTACTACTACTACTACTACTACTACTACTACTACTACTACTACTACTACTACTACTACTACTACTACTACTACTACTACTACTACTACTACTACTACTACTACTACTACTACTACTACTACTACTACTACTACTACTACTACTACTACTACTACTACTACTACTACTACTACTACTACTACTACTACTACTACTACTACTACTACTACTACTACTACTACTACTACTACTACTACTACTACTACTACTACTACTACTACTACTACTACTACTACTACTACTACTACTACTACTACTACTACTACTACTACTACTACTACTACTACTACTACTACTACTACTACTACTACTACTACTACTACTACTACTACTACTACTACTACTACTACTACTACTACTACTACTACTACTACTACTACTACTACTACTACTACTACTACTACTACTACTACTACTACTACTACTACTACTACTACTACTACTACTACTACTACTACTACTACTACTACTACTACTACTACTACTACTACTACTACTACTACTACTACTACTACTACTACTACTACTACTACTACTACTACTACTACTACTACTACTACTACTACTACTACTACTACTACTACTACTACTACTACTACTACTACTACTACTACTACTACTACTACTACTACTACTACTACTACTACTACTACTACTACTACTACTACTACTACTACTACTACTACTACTACTACTACTACTACTACTACTACTACTACTACTACTACTACTACTACTACTACTACTACTACTACTACTACTACTACTACTACTACTACTACTACTACTACTACTACTACTACTACTACTACTACTACTACTACTACTACTACTACTACTACTACTACTACTACTACTACTACTACTACTACTACTACTACTACTACTACTACTACTACTACTACTACTACTACTACTACTACTACTACTACTACTACTACTACTACTACTACTACTACTACTACTACTACTACTACTACTACTACTACTACTACTACTACTACTACTACTACTACTACTACTACTACTACTACTACTACTACTACTACTACTACTACTACTACTACTACTACTACTACTACTACTACTACTACTACTACTACTACTACTACTACTACTACTACTACTACTACTACTACTACTACTACTACTACTACTACTACTACTACTACTACTACTACTACTACTACTACTACTACTACTACTACTACTACTACTACTACTACTACTACTACTACTACTACTACTACTACTACTACTACTACTACTACTACTACTACTACTACTACTACTACTACTACTACTACTACTACTACTACTACTACTACTACTACTACTACTACTACTACTACTACTACTACTACTACTACTACTACTACTACTACTACTACTACTACTACTACTACTACTACTACTACTACTACTACTACTACTACTACTACTACTACTACTACTACTACTACTACTACTACTACTACTACTACTACTACTACTACTACTACTACTACTACTACTACTACTACTACTACTACTACTACTACTACTACTACTACTACTACTACTACTACTACTACTACTACTACTACTACTACTACTACTACTACTACTACTACTACTACTACTACTACTACTACTACTACTACTACTACTACTACTACTACTACTACTACTACTACTACTACTACTACTACTACTACTACTACTACTACTACTACTACTACTACTACTACTACTACTACTACTACTACTACTACTACTACTACTACTACTACTACTACTACTACTACTACTACTACTACTACTACTACTACTACTACTACTACTACTACTACTACTACTACTACTACTACTACTACTACTACTACTACTACTACTACTACTACTACTACTACTACTACTACTACTACTACTACTACTACTACTACTACTACTACTACTACTACTACTACTACTACTACTACTACTACTACTACTACTACTACTACTACTACTACTACTACTACTACTACTACTACTACTACTACTACTACTACTACTACTACTACTACTACTACTACTACTACTACTACTACTACTACTACTACTACTACTACTACTACTACTACTACTACTACTACTACTACTACTACTACTACTACTACTACTACTACTACTACTACTACTACTACTACTACTACTACTACTACTACTACTACTACTACTACTACTACTACTACTACTACTACTACTACTACTACTACTACTACTACTACTACTACTACTACTACTACTACTACTACTACTACTACTACTACTACTACTACTACTACTACTACTACTACTACTACTACTACTACTACTACTACTACTACTACTACTACTACTACTACTACTACTACTACTACTACTACTACTACTACTACTACTACTACTACTACTACTACTACTACTACTACTACTACTACTACTACTACTACTACTACTACTACTACTACTACTACTACTACTACTACTACTACTACTACTACTACTACTACTACTACTACTACTACTACTACTACTACTACTACTACTACTACTACTACTACTACTACTACTACTACTACTACTACTACTACTACTACTACTACTACTACTACTACTACTACTACTACTACTACTACTACTACTACTACTACTACTACTACTACTACTACTACTACTACTACTACTACTACTACTACTACTACTACTACTACTACTACTACTACTACTACTACTACTACTACTACTACTACTACTACTACTACTACTACTACTACTACTACTACTACTACTACTACTACTACTACTACTACTACTACTACTACTACTACTACTACTACTACTACTACTACTACTACTACTACTACTACTACTACTACTACTACTACTACTACTACTACTACTACTACTACTACTACTACTACTACTACTACTACTACTACTACTACTACTACTACTACTACTACTACTACTACTACTACTACTACTACTACTACTACTACTACTACTACTACTACTACTACTACTACTACTACTACTACTACTACTACTACTACTACTACTACTACTACTACTACTACTACTACTACTACTACTACTACTACTACTACTACTACTACTACTACTACTACTACTACTACTACTACTACTACTACTACTACTACTACTACTACTACTACTACTACTACTACTACTACTACTACTACTACTACTACTACTACTACTACTACTACTACTACTACTACTACTACTACTACTACTACTACTACTACTACTACTACTACTACTACTACTACTACTACTACTACTACTACTACTACTACTACTACTACTACTACTACTACTACTACTACTACTACTACTACTACTACTACTACTACTACTACTACTACTACTACTACTACTACTACTACTACTACTACTACTACTACTACTACTACTACTACTACTACTACTACTACTACTACTACTACTACTACTACTACTACTACTACTACTACTACTACTACTACTACTACTACTACTACTACTACTACTACTACTACTACTACTACTACTACTACTACTACTACTACTACTACTACTACTACTACTACTACTACTACTACTACTACTACTACTACTACTACTACTACTACTACTACTACTACTACTACTACTACTACTACTACTACTACTACTACTACTACTACTACTACTACTACTACTACTACTACTACTACTACTACTACTACTACTACTACTACTACTACTACTACTACTACTACTACTACTACTACTACTACTACTACTACTACTACTACTACTACTACTACTACTACTACTACTACTACTACTACTACTACTACTACTACTACTACTACTACTACTACTACTACTACTACTACTACTACTACTACTACTACTACTACTACTACTACTACTACTACTACTACTACTACTACTACTACTACTACTACTACTACTACTACTACTACTACTACTACTACTACTACTACTACTACTACTACTACTACTACTACTACTACTACTACTACTACTACTACTACTACTACTACTACTACTACTACTACTACTACTACTACTACTACTACTACTACTACTACTACTACTACTACTACTACTACTACTACTACTACTACTACTACTACTACTACTACTACTACTACTACTACTACTACTACTACTACTACTACTACTACTACTACTACTACTACTACTACTACTACTACTACTACTACTACTACTACTACTACTACTACTACTACTACTACTACTACTACTACTACTACTACTACTACTACTACTACTACTACTACTACTACTACTAATACTACTAAACCAACCCTGTCCCTTACCTACCATCTCCAATATAAATATGTCCTCTGCACCATATAAAATTCCACACTTATCCAATATTAAGGCTGCAACACTTAATGTTTGCTCTATCAGAAATAAAGCTCATCTTATAATCGAATTATTTACTGATCTTAACTTAGATATTATGTGTATTACAGAAACATGGCTTAATCTTAATGATACCCCCATAATTTCCACATTAAACACAAATACATTAAGCTTCGTTCACCTTCCAAGACCTAGTTCCCACTTTGGTGGAGGATTAGGTGTATTATATAACAAGTGTATTAAGCTAATAAGCTATAAAGACCTTTCTCTTGAACATTCCGAGGCTTTTTCATGCACATTTCATCCCAATAACTCACTTCCACTTACAATAATAACCATCTACCGACCACCGCATCAATCTATTCCTCATTTTATTGAAGAACTCGATACTCTACTTTACGCATTAACTCCTAAAACAATTCTAACCGGTGATTTTAATATTCCTATCACCTCTACTTCACATAATTCTCGACATCTCTACGATATACTTGAATCACACAATTTGTCCCAAAAAGTCACTACCCCTACACATACAGCAAACAATATTCTTGATCTTGTTATATCAAATAAATCATCTGATATAATTTCCAACACTGTAACTCATAACCTTATAACTGACCACTACATTGTCCTTTTTAATATCCATGTCCCTAAGCCAACCCGCCTATCAAAAACTATTAAAATTAGAAATATTGCTAAAATTGATATTTCAAAATTTATGGAAGACTTTATTAATAATATTTACATTTGTGGTAACAACAAAACTTTATCCCATTTTGACTATATTCTTTCCTCTACTCTTGATGTTCATGCACCTATTAAACAAAAGTCGATTATAGTACGTGATAACTCAAAATGGTTTAATAATAATCTTGTCACCGAAAAACGAAAACTACGAAAAGCCGAAAAATGCTGGCGTAGATCTAAATCTACTACCGACTTTGACATATTTTTACTATGCAGACAGCAATATCGTAGTTTACTCAAAACAACGAAAGAAAATTATTATACTGATCTACTTACTAACGCAGGAAAAGACTATAAGAAAATATTTAAAATATCCAATACACTACTAGGGCGCCTTAATCGACGTATTCTTCCAGATACTTCTATATTAGATAATATTAATAACTTTGATATATTCTTTACCGCTAAAGTAAATGACATTATTACATCTCTTCCTTCCCCTCTATCATATGTACCAACCATCCCTCCATATTCTCTTTCATTACTGAACCTTCCATCTACTTCGCTGGTTGAGAAGCTTCTCCTGTCTGTGAAATCAACATGTTCCCTTGACCCCATTCCTGTCACCCTCTTACATAAGCTGATACCTTATATTGTTATGTACTATAAGGAAATAATCGAAGAATCAATTATATCTGGCTCAGTACCTTCGTGTATGAAGTTAGCTAATGTTATTCCTACTATTAAAAAACCTGACTTGGATAAATCACTGCTCGCGAGCTACCGGCCGATATCACATCTCTCGTATATTTCTAAAGTACTTGAAAGAGTTGTAGCTATTCAACTTAATGACTATATACTCAGTAACAAAATCCTCAATAAATTTCAGAGTGCTTATACTAAAAAGAAAAATACCGAAACAGCTCTTGTCTATATTATTAATTCCCTTCAGCGTGCATCCTTTAATAAACATAGCTCTGTGATCATACTATTAGATCTTTCAGCAGCATTCGATACCTTAGATCATAGAACTTTAATGTTAAGACTTCAGTCTATAGGTATAAATGGAACCGCTCTTGAATGGTTCAAATCATATCTTCAAAATAGATATTTTTCTATTCAGATTGATTCTCTGACATCCACACCTCGGTCAAATCCATCATGGTGTACCGCAGGGATCTGTTCTCGGACCAATACTCTTCAATATATACATGATCCCAATATTTGATATTTTTAATAAATATCCAAATATTGGCTACCATTCCTATGCAGATGACCTACAAGTATATATGATTTTAAAAGACCCTACTAAAGATATACCTATACTCAACAACTGCCTTGAGGATATACGAACATGGCTAAACTCAAACTCTCTCTCACTGAATAGCTCAAAAACCATTGCACTCCATATTTCTTTATCAAATAAGTCCACTATTCCAAATATATATATTGGTAATGATTGTATACCTTACTCCAGATCAGCCCGTAATCTAGGAATTATATTAGACACCACATTATCATTTACACATCAGATCTCCAATATAATTAAATCAGTAAATTTTATATTATACACTATAAAAATTATTAGACCTTCAATATCCACTGAAATTGCTAAACTACTTATAACATCTCTTATTCTACCTAAATTAGATTACTGTAATTCGATTATTAATGGTATACCGGATTATTTACTACATAAACTACAACTTTTGCAAAATTCAGCAGTCAGACTCATATACAATATAAATAAATTCTCTAGAACACACATATCACCTTACATGAAAATATTACACTGGCTCCCAATTAAATACAGAATAATATATAAAATATGTATGCTAACCCATCATGCCACTCATCACAGCCAACCTGACTACTTACATACTCTACTTACTCCCTATACATCATCACGCCCAATACGACTTTGCCTCAAGTATACTCTAGTCATACCAGATTTGCGTAATGTATCCATAAAACAAAAGAGAGCCTTCTCAATATCTGCACCTATAGCCTGGAATAGACTTCCTTATAACATTCGTTCTATTCAATCAACCATGTTATTCAAAAATAAGCTTAAGACATATCTTTTCTCTTTGGCTTATCCTAATAACAACTAGTCAACATTTAATGCACGGCCGAAAATTTCTGATGAAGTTGATGGCAGTGCCTAAAACATTAGGTTACAGGTTACTACTACTACTACTACTACTACTACTACTACTACTACTACTACTACTACTACTACTACTACTACTACTACTACTACTACTACTACTACTACTACTACTACTACTACTACTACTACTACTACTACTACTACTACTACTACTACTACTACTACTACTACTACTACTACTACTACTACTACTACTACTACTACTACTACTACTACTACTACTACTACTACTACTACTACTACTACTACTACTACTACTACTACTACTACTACTACTACTACTACTACTACTACTACTACTACTACTACTACTACTACTACTACTACTACTACTACTACTACTACTACTACTACTACTACTACTACTACTACTACTACTACTACTACTACTACTACTACTACTACTACTACTACTACTACTACTACTACTACTACTACTACTACTACTACTACTACTACTACTACTACTACTACTACTACTACTACTACTACTACTACTACTACTACTACTACTACTACTACTACTACTACTACTACTACTACTACTACTACTACTACTACTACTACTACTACTACTACTACTACTACTACTACTACTACTACTACTACTACTACTACTACTACTACTACTACTACTACTACTACTACTACTACTACTACTACTACTACTACTACTACTACTACTACTACTACTACTACTACTACTACTACTACTACTACTACTACTACTACTACTACTACTACTACTACTACTACTACTACTACTACTACTACTACTACTACTACTACTACTACTACTACTACTACTACTACTACTACTACTACTACTACTACTACTACTACTACTACTACTACTACTACTACTACTACTACTACTACTACTACTACTACTACTACTACTACTACTACTACTACTACTACTACTACTACTACTACTACTACTACTACTACTACTACTACTACTACTACTACTACTACTACTACTACTACTACTACTACTACTACTACTACTACTACTACTACTACTACTACTACTACTACTACTACTACTACTACTACTACTACTACTACTACTACTACTACTACTACTACTACTACTACTACTACTACTACTACTACTACTACTACTACTACTACTACTACTACTACTACTACTACTACTACTACTACTACTACTACTACTACTACTACTACTACTACTACTACTACTACTACTACTACTACTACTACTACTACTACTACTACTACTACTACTACTACTACTACTACTACTACTACTACTACTACTACTACTACTACTACTACTACTACTACTACTACTACTACTACTACTACTACTACTACTACTACTACTACTACTACTACTACTACTACTACTACTACTACTACTACTACTACTACTACTACTACTACTACTACTACTACTACTACTACTACTACTACTACTACTACTACTACTACTACTACTACTACTACTACTACTACTACTACTACTACTACTACTACTACTACTACTACTACTACTACTACTACTACTACTACTACTACTACTACTACTACTACTACTACTACTACTACTACTACTACTACTACTACTACTACTACTACTACTACTACTACTACTACTACTACTACTACTACTACTACTACTACTACTACTACTACTACTACTACTACTACTACTACTACTACTACTACTACTACTACTACTACTACTACTACTACTACTACTACTACTACTACTACTACTACTACTACTACTACTACTACTACTACTACTACTACTACTACTACTACTACTACTACTACTACTACTACTACTACTACTACTACTACTACTACTACTACTACTACTACTACTACTACTACTACTACTACTACTACTACTACTACTACTACTACTACTACTACTACTACTACTACTACTACTACTACTACTACTACTACTACTACTACTACTACTACTACTACTACTACTACTACTACTACTACTACTACTACTACTACTACTACTACTACTACTACTACTACTACTACTACTACTACTACTACTACTACTACTACTACTACTACTACTACTACTACTACTACTACTACTACTACTACTACTACTACTACTACTACTACTACTACTACTACTACTACTACTACTACTACTACTACTACTACTACTACTACTACTACTACTACTACTACTACTACTACTACTACTACTACTACTACTACTACTACTACTACTACTACTACTACTACTACTACTACTACTACTACTACTACTACTACTACTACTACTACTACTACTACTACTACTACTACTACTACTACTACTACTACTACTACTACTACTACTACTACTACTACTACTACTACTACTACTACTACTACTACTACTACTACTACTACTACTACTACTACTACTACTACTACTACTACTACTACTACTACTACTACTACTACTACTACTACTACTACTACTACTACTACTACTACTACTACTACTACTACTACTACTACTACTACTACTACTACTACTACTACTACTACTACTACTACTACTACTACTACTACTACTACTACTACTACTACTACTACTACTACTACTACTACTACTACTACTACTACTACTACTACTACTACTACTACTACTACTACTACTACTACTACTACTACTACTACTACTACTACTACTACTACTACTACTACTACTACTACTACTACTACTACTACTACTACTACTACTACTACTACTACTACTACTACTACTACTACTACTACTACTACTACTACTACTACTACTACTACTACTACTACTACTACTACTACTACTACTACTACTACTACTACTACTACTACTACTACTACTACTACTACTACTACTACTACTACTACTACTACTACTACTACTACTACTACTACTACTACTACTACTACTACTACTACTACTACTACTACTACTACTACTACTACTACTACTACTACTACTACTACTACTACTACTACTACTACTACTACTACTACTACTACTACTACTACTACTACTACTACTACTACTACTACTACTACTACTACTACTACTACTACTACTACTACTACTACTACTACTACTACTACTACTACTACTACTACTACTACTACTACTACTACTACTACTACTACTACTACTACTACTACTACTACTACTACTACTACTACTACTACTACTACTACTACTACTACTACTACTACTACTACTACTACTACTACTACTACTACTACTACTACTACTACTACTACTACTACTACTACTACTACTACTACTACTACTACTACTACTACTACTACTACTACTACTACTACTACTACTACTACTACTACTACTACTACTACTACTACTACTACTACTACTACTACTACTACTACTACTACTACTACTACTACTACTACTACTACTACTACTACTACTACTACTACTACTACTACTACTACTACTACTACTACTACTACTACTACTACTACTACTACTACTACTACTACTACTACTACTACTACTACTACTACTACTACTACTACTACTACTACTACTACTACTACTACTACTACTACTACTACTACTACTACTACTACTACTACTACTACTACTACTACTACTACTACTACTACTACTACTACTACTACTACTACTACTACTACTACTACTACTACTACTACTACTACTACTACTACTACTACTACTACTACTACTACTACTACTACTACTACTACTACTACTACTACTACTACTACTACTACTACTACTACTACTACTACTACTACTACTACTACTACTACTACTACTACTACTACTACTACTACTACTACTACTACTACTACTACTACTACTACTACTACTACTACTACTACTACTACTACTACTACTACTACTACTACTACTACTACTACTACTACTACTACTACTACTACTACTACTACTACTACTACTACTACTACTACTACTACTACTACTACTACTACTACTACTACTACTACTACTACTACTACTACTACTACTACTACTACTACTACTACTACTACTACTACTACTACTACTACTACTACTACTACTACTACTACTACTACTACTACTACTACTACTACTACTACTACTACTACTACTACTACTACTACTACTACTACTACTACTACTACTACTACTACTACTACTACTACTACTACTACTACTACTACTACTACTACTACTACTACTACTACTACTACTACTACTACTACTACTACTACTACTACTACTACTACTACTACTACTACTACTACTACTACTACTACTACTACTACTACTACTACTACTACTACTACTACTACTACTACTACTACTACTACTACTACTACTACTACTACTACTACTACTACTACTACTACTACTACTACTACTACTACTACTACTACTACTACTACTACTACTACTACTACTACTACTACTACTACTACTACTACTACTACTACTACTACTACTACTACTACTACTACTACTACTACTACTACTACTACTACTACTACTACTACTACTACTACTACTACTACTACTACTACTACTACTACTACTACTACTACTACTACTACTACTACTACTACTACTACTACTACTACTACTACTACTACTACTACTACTACTACTACTACTACTACTACTACTACTACTACTACTACTACTACTACTACTACTACTACTACTACTACTACTACTACTACTACTACTACTACTACTACTACTACTACTACTACTACTACTACTACTACTACTACTACTACTACTACTACTACTACTACTACTACTACTACTACTACTACTACTACTACTACTACTACTACTACTACTACTACTACTACTACTACTACTACTACTACTACTACTACTACTACTACTACTACTACTACTACTACTACTACTACTACTACTACTACTACTACTACTACTACTACTACTACTACTACTACTACTACTACTACTACTACTACTACTACTACTACTACTACTACTACTACTACTACTACTACTACTACTACTACTACTACTACTACTACTACTACTACTACTACTACTACTACTACTACTACTACTACTACTACTACTACTACTACTACTACTACTACTACTACTACTACTACTACTACTACTACTACTACTACTACTACTACTACTACTACTACTACTACTACTACTACTACTACTACTACTACTACTACTACTACTACTACTACTACTACTACTACTACTACTACTACTACTACTACTACTACTACTAGTACTACTACTAGTACTACTACTATAAGCTACATAATATAGACTACATACTATATTATACTACTATATGCTACATACTACATGCTACATACTATATGCTACATACTATATTCTACATACTATATTCTACATACTATATGCTACATACTACATTCTACATACTATAAGCTACATAATATAGACTACATACTATATGCTACTACTATATGCTACTACTATATGCTACATACTATATGCTACATACTATATTCTACATACTATATGCCACATACTATATGCTACTACTATATGCTACATACTATATGCTACATACTATATGCTACATACTATATTCTACATACTATATGCTACATACTATATTCTACATACTATATGCTACATACTACATTCTACATACTATATGCTACTACTATATGCTACATACTACATGCTACATACTATATTCTACATACTACATTCTACATACTATATGCTACATACTATATGCTACTACTATATGCTACATACTACATTCTACATACTACATTCTACATACTATATGCTACATACTATATTCTACATACTATAAGCTACATAATATAGACTACATACTATATGCTACATACTATATGCTACTACTATATGCTACATACTATATGCTACTACTATATGCTACATACTACATTCTACATACTACATTCTACATACTACATTCTACATACTACATTCTACATACTATATGCTACATACTATATGCTACTACTATATGCTACATACTACATTCTACATACTATATTCTACATACTATAAGCTACATAATATAGACTACATACTATATGCTACTACTATATGCTACTACTATATGCTACATACTATATGCTACATACTATATGCTACATACTATATTCTACATACTATATGCTACATACTATATTCTACATACTATATGCTACATACTACATTCTACATACTATATGCTACTACTATATGCTACATACTACATGCTACATACTATATTCTACATACTATATTCTACATACTATATGCTACTACTATATTCTACATACTATATGCTACAAACTATATTCTACATACTATATGCTACATACTACATTCTACATACTATATGCTACTACTATATGCTACATACTACATGCTACATACTATATTCTACATACTATATTCTACATACTATATGCTACATACTATATTCTACATACTATAAGCTACATAATATAGACTACATACTATATGCTACATACTATATGCTACATACTATATGCTACATACTACATTCTACATACTACATTCTACATACTATATGCTACATACTATATTCTACATACTATAAGCTACATAATATAGACTACATACTATATGCTACATACTATATGCTACATACTATATGCTACTACTATATGCTACATACTATATGCTACTACTATATGCTACATACTACATTCTACATACTACATTCTACATACTACATTCTACATACTACATTCTACATACTATATGCTACATACTATATGCTACTACTATATGCTACATACTACATTCTACATACTATATTCTACATACTATAAGCTACATAATATAGACTACATACTATATGCTACTACTATATGCTACTACTATATGCTACATACTATATGCTACATACTATATGCTACATACTATATTCTACATACTATATGCTACATACTATATTCTACATACTATATGCTACATACTACATTCTACATACTATATGCTACTACTATATGCTACTACTATATGCTACATACTACATTCTACATACTATATTCTACATACTATAAGCTACATAATATAGACTACATACTATATGCTACATACTATATGCTACATACTACATTCTACATACTATATGCTACATACTATATGCTACATACTATATGCTACATACTACATTCTACATACTATATGCTACATACTATATTCTACATACTATAAGCTACATAATATAGACTACATACTATATGCCACATACTATATGCTACATACTATATGCTACATACTACATTCTACATACTATATGCTACATACTATATTCTACATACTATAGACTACATACTATATGCTACATACTATATGCTACATACTACATTCTACATACTACATTCTACATACTATATGCTACATACTATATGCTACTACTATATGCTACATACTACATTCTACATACTACATTCTACATACTATATGCTACATACTATATTCTACATACTATATGCTACATACTATATGCCACATACTACATTCTACATACTACATTCTACATACTATATGCTACATACTATATGCTACTACTATATGCTACATACTATATTCTACATACTATAAGCTACATAATATAGACTACATACTATATGCTACATACTATATGCTACATACTATATGCTACATACTACATTCTACATACTATATGCTACATACTATATGCTACATACTATATGCTACTACTATATGCTACATACTATATGCTACATACTATATGCTACATACTACATTCTACATACTACATTCTACATACTATATGCTACATACTATATTCTACATACTATAAGCTACATAATATAGACTACATACTATATGCTACATACTATATGCTACTACTATATGCTACATACTATATTCTACATACTATATGCTACTACTATATGCTACATACTACATTCTACATACTATATTCTACATACTATAAGCTACATAATATAGACTACATACTATATGCTACATACTATATGCTACATACTACATTCTACATACTATATGCTACATACTATATTCTACATACTATAAGCTACATAATATAGACTACATACTATATGCTACATACTATATGCTACTACTATATGCTACATACTATATGCTACATACTATATGCTACATACTATATGCTACTACTATATGCTACATACTACATTCTACATACTACATTCTACATACTATATGCTACATACTATATTCTACATACTATAAGCTACATAATATAGACTACATACTATATGCTACATACTATATGCTACATACTATATGCTACATACTACATTCTACATACTACATTCTACATACTATATGCTACATACTATATTCTACATACTATAAGCTACATAATATAGACTACATACTATATGCTACATACTATATGCTACTACTATATGCTACATAATATATGCTACATACTACATTCTACATACTATATGCTACATACTATATGCTACATACTATATGCTACTACTATATGCTACATACTATATGCTACATACTATATGCTACATACTACATTCTACATACTACATTCTACATACTATATGCTACATACTATATTCTACATACTACATTCTACATACTACATTCTACATACTATATGCTACATACTATATGCTACATACTATATGCTACATACTATATGCTACATACTATATGCTACATACTATATGCTACATACTATATGCTACATACTATATGCTACATACTATATGCTACATACTACATTCTACATACTACATTCTACATACTATATGCTACATACTATATGCTACATACTATATGCTACATAATATAGACTACATACTATATGCTACATACTATATGCTACTACTATATGCTACATACTATATGCTACATACTATATTCTACATACTATATGCTACTACTATATGCTACATACTACATTCTACATACTATATTCTACATACTATAAGCTACATACTATATGCTACATACTACATTCTACATACTATATGCTACATACTATATTCTACATACTATAAGCTACATAATATAGACTACATACTATATGCTACATACTATATGCTACATACTACATTCTACATACTATATGCTACATACTATATTCTACATACTATAAGCTACATAATATAGACTACATACTATATGCTACATACTATATGCTACATACTACATTCTACATACTACATTCTACATACTATATGCTACATACTATATGCTACTACTATATGCTACATACTACATTCTACATACTACATTCTACATACTATATGCTACATACTATATTCTACATACTATAAGCTACATAATATAGACTACATACTATATGCTACATACTATATGCTACATACTATATGCTACATACTACATTCTACATACTACATTCTACATACTATATGCTACATACTATATTCTACATACTATAAGCTACATAATATAGACTACATACTATATGCTACATACTATATGCTACTACTATATGCTACATACTATATGCTACATACTACATTCTACATACTATATGCTACATACTACATTCTACATACTATATGCTACATACTATATGCTACATACTATATGCTACATACTACATTCTACATACTATATGCTACATACTATATTCTACATACTATAAGCTACATAATATAGACTACATACTATATGCTACATACTATATGCTACATACTACATTCTACATACTACATTCTACATACTATATGCTACATACTATATGCTACTACTATATGCTACATACTACATTCTACATACTACATTCTACATACTATATGCTACATACTATATTCTACATACTATAAGCTACATAATATAGACTACATACTATATGCTACATACTATATGCTACATACTATATGCTACATACTACATTCTACATACTATATGCTACATACTATATGCTACTACTATATGCTACATACTATATGCTACATACTATATGCTACATACTACATTCTACATACTATATGCTACATACTATATGCTACATACTATATGCTACATACTACATGCTACATACTATATGCTACTACTATATGCTACATACTACATTCTACATACTACATGCTACATACTATATGCTACATACTATATGCTACATACTATATGCTACATACTACATTCTACATACTATATGCTACATACTATATTCTACATACTATAAGCTACATAATATAGACTACATACTATATGCTACATACTATATTCTACATACTATATGCTACTACTATATGCTACATACTACATTCTACATACTATATTCTACATACTATAAGCTACATAATATAGACTACATACTATATGCTACATACTATATGCTACATACTATATGCTACATACTACATTCTACATACTATATGCTACATACTATATGCTACATACTATATGCTACATACTATATGCTACATACTATATGCTACTACTATATGCTACATACTATATGCTACATACTATATGCTACATACTACATTCTACATACTACATTCTACATACTATATGCTACATACTATATTCTACATACTATATGCTACATACTACATTCTACATACTACATTCTACATACTATATGCTACATACTATATGCTACTACTATATGCTACATACTACATTCTACATACTACATTCTACATACTATATGCTACATACTATATTCTACATACTATAAGCTACATAATATAGACTACATACTATATGCTACATACTATATGCTACATACTATATGCTACATACTACATTCTACATACTATATGCTACATACTATATGCTACTACTATATGCTACATACTATATGCTACATACTATAAGCTACATACTATATTCTACATACTACATTATACATACTATATGCTACATACTATATGCTACATACTATATGCTACATACTACATTCTACATACTATATGCTACATACTATATGCTACATACTATATGCTACATACTATATTCTACATACTATAAGCTACATACTATATGCTACATACTATATGCTACATACTATATGCTACATACTACATTCTACATACTACATTCTACATACTATATGCTACATACTACATTCTACATACTATATGCTACATACTATATTCTACATACTATAAGCTACATAATATAGACTACATACTATATGCTACATACTATATTCTACATACTATATGCTACTACTATATGCTACATACTACATTCTACATACTATATTCTACATACTATAAGCTACATAATATAGACTACATACTATATGCTACATACTATATGCTACATACTATATTCTACATACTACATTCTACATACTATATGCTACATACTATATGCTACTACTATATGCTACATACTATATGCTACATACTATATTCTACATACTATATGCTACTACTATATGCTACATACTACATTCTACATACTATATTCTACATACTATAAGCTACATAATATAGACTACATACTATATGCTACATACTATATGCTACATACTACATTCTACATACTATATGCTACATACTATATGCTACATACTATATGCTACATACTACATTCTACATACTATATGCTACATACTATATGCTACATACTACATTCTACATACTACATTCTACATACTATATGCTACATACTATATTCTACATACTATAAGCTACATAATATAGACTACATACTATATGCTACATACTATATGCTACTACTATATGCTACATACTATATGCTACATACTATATTCTACATACTATATGCTACTACTATATGCTACATACTACATTCTACATACTATATTCTACATACTATAAGCTACATAATATAGACTACATACTATATGCTACATACTACATTCTACATACTATATGCTACTACTATATGCTACATACTATATGCTACATACTATATTCTACATACTATATGCTATTACTATATGCTACATACTACATTCTACATACTATATTCTACATACTATAAGCTACATAATATAGACTACATACTATATGCTACATACTATATGCTACTACTATAAGCTACATACTATAAGCTACATAATATAGACTACATACTATATGCTACTACTATATGCTACTACTATATGCTACATACTATATGCTACATACTACATTCTACATACTATATTCTACATACTATATTCTACATACTATATGCTACATACTATATGCCACATACTATATGCTACATACTATATGCTACTACTATATGCTACATACTACATTCTACATACTACATTCTACATACTATATGCTACATACTATATTCTACATACTATATGCTATTACTATATGCTACATACTACATGCTACATACTATATTCTACATACTATATGCTACTACTATATGCTACATACTATATTCTACATACTATATGCTACATACTATATTCTACATACTATATTCTACATACTATATGCTACATAATATAGACTACATACTATATGCTACATACTATATGCTACTACTATATGCTACATACTACATTCTACATACTATATGCTACATACTATATGCTACTACTATATGCTACATACTACATTCTACATACTACATTCTACATACTATATGCTACATACTATATGCTACTATTATATGCTACATACTACATTCTACATACTACATTCTACATACTATATGCTACTACTATATGCCACATACTACATGCTACATACTATATGCTACTACTATATGCTACATACTATATTCTACATACTATATTCTACATACTATATGCTACATACTATATGCTACATACTATATGCTACATACTATATGCTACATACTATATTCTACATACTATATTCTACATACTATATGCTACATAATATAGACTACATACTATATGCTACATACTATATGCTACTACTATATGCTACATACTACATTCTACATACTATATGCTACATACTATATGCTACTATTATATGCTACATACTACATTCTACATACTACATTCTACATACTATATGCTACATACTATATTCTACATACTATAAGCTACATAATATAGACTACATACTATATGCTACATACTACATTCTACATACTATATGCTACATACTATATGCTACATACTATATTCTACATACTATATGCTACATACTATATGCCACATAATATAGACTACATACTATATGCTACATACTACATTCTACATACTATATTCTACATACTATAAGCTACATAATATAGACTACATACTATATGCTACATACTATATGCTACATACTACATTCGACATACTATATTCTACATACTATAAGCTACATAATATAGACTACATACTATATGCTACATACTATATGCTACATACTACATTCTACATACTACATTCTACATACTATATGCTACATACTATATGCTACTACTATATGCTACATACTACATTCTACATACTATATTCTACATACTATAAGCTACATAATATAGACTACATACTATATGCTACTACTATATGCTACTACTATATGCTACATACTATATGCTACATACTATATGCTACATACTATATTCTACATACTATATGCTACATACTATATTCTACATACTATATGCTACATACTACATTCTACATACTATATGCTACTACTATATGCTACTACTATATGCTACATACTACATTCTACATACTATATTCTACATACTATAAGCTACATAATATAGACTACATACTATATGCTACATACTATATGCTACATACTACATTCTACATACTATATGCTACATACTATATGCTACATACTATATGCTACATACTACATTCTACATACTATATGCTACATACTATATTCTACATACTATAAGCTACATAATATAGACTACATACTATATGCCACATACTATATGCTACATACTATATGCTACATACTACATTCTACATACTATATGCTACATACTATATTCTACATACTATAGACTACATACTATATGCTACATACTATATGCTACATACTACATTCTACATACTACATTCTACATACTATATGCTACATACTATATGCTACTACTATATGCTACATACTACATTCTACATACTACATTCTACATACTATATGCTACATACTATATTCTACATACTATATGCTACATACTATATGCCACATACTACATTCTACATACTACATTCTACATACTATATGCTACATACTATATGCTACTACTATATGCTACATACTACATTCTACATACTACATTCTACATACTATATGCTACATACTATATTCTACATACTATAAGCTACATAATATAGACTACATACTATATGCTACATACTATATGCTACATACTATATGCTACATACTACATTCTACATACTACATTCTACATACTATATGCTACATACTATATTCTACATACTATAAGCTACATAATATAGACTACATACTATATGCTACATACTATATGCTACATACTATATGCTACATACTATATGCTACATACTACATTCTACTACTATATGCTACATACTATATTCTACATACTATATGCTACATACTATATTCTACATACTATATGCTACATACTATATGCTACATACTACATTCTACATACTATATGCTACATACTATATGCTACATACTATATGCTACTACTATATGCTACATACTATATGCTACATACTATATGCTACATACTACATTCTACATACTACATTCTACATACTATATGCTACATACTATATTCTACATACTATAAGCTACATAATATAGACTACATACTATATGCTACATACTATATGCTACTACTATATGCTACATACTATATGCTACATACTATATTCTACATACTATATGCTACTACTATATGCTACATACTACATTCTACATACTATATTCTACATACTATAAGCTACATAATATAGACTACATACTATATGCTACATACTATATGCTACATACTACATTCTACATACTATATGCTACATACTATATTCTACATACTATAAGCTACATAATATAGACTACATACTATATGCTACATACTATATGCTACTACTATATGCTACATACTATATGCTACATACTATATGCTACATACTATATGCTACTACTATATGCTACATACTACATTCTACATACTACATTCTACATACTATATGCTACATACTATATTCTACATACTATAAGCTACATAATATAGACTACATACTATATGCTACATACTATATGCTACATACTATATGCTACATACTACATTCTACATACTACATTCTACATACTATATGCTACATACTATATTCTACATACTATAAGCTACATAATATAGACTACATACTATATGCTACATACTATATGCTAATACTATATGCTACATACTATATGCTACATACTACATTCTACATACTATATGCTACATACTATATGCTACATACTATATGCTACTACTATATGCTACATACTATATGCTACATACTATATGCTACATACTACATTCTACATACTACATTCTACATACTATATGCTACATACTATATTCTACATACTACATTCTACATACTACATTCTACATACTATATGCTACATACTATATGCTACATACTATATGCTACATACTATATGCTACATACTATATGCTACATACTATATGCTACATACTATATGCTACATACTATATGCTACATACTATATGCTACATACTACATTCTACATACTACATTCTACATACTATATGCTACATACTATATGCTACATACTATATGCTACATAATATAGACTACATACTATATGCTACATACTATATGCTACTACTATATGCTACATACTATATGCTACATACTATATGCTACATACTATATGCTACTACTATATGCTACATACTATATTCTACATACTATATGCTACATACTATATTCTACATACTATATGCTACATACTATATGCTACATACTACATTCTACATACTATATGCTACATACTATATGCTACATACTATATGCTACTACTATATGCTACATACTATATGCTACATACTATATGCTACATACTACATTCTACATACTACATTCTACATACTATATGCTACATACTATATTCTACATACTATAAGCTACATAATATAGACTACATACTATATGCTACATACTATATGCTACTACTATATGCTACATACTATATGCTACATACTATATTCTACATACTATATGCTACTACTATATGCTACATACTACATTCTACATACTATATTCTACATACTATAAGCTACATAATATAGACTACATACTATATGCTACATACTATATGCTACATACTACATTCTACATACTATATGCTACATACTATATTCTACATACTATAAGCTACATAATATAGACTACATACTATATGCTACATACTATATGCTACATACTACATTCTACATACTACATTCTACATACTATATTCTACATACTATATGCTACTACTATATGCTACATACTACATTCTACATACTACATTCTACATACTATATGCTACATACTATATTCTACATACTATAAGCTACATAATATAGACTACATACTATATGCTACATACTATATGCTACATACTATATGCTACATACTACATTCTACATACTACATTCTACATACTATATGCTACATACTATATTCTACATACTATAAGCTACATAATATAGACTACATACTATATGCTACATACTATATGCTACTACTATATGCTACATACTATATGCTACATACTACATTCTACATACTATATGCTACATACTACATTCTACATACTATATGCTACATACTATATGCTACATACTATATGCTACATACTACATTCTACATACTATATGCTACATACTATATTCTACATACTATAAGCTACATAATATAGACTACATACTATATGCTACATACTATATGCTACATACTACATTCTACATACTACATTCTACATACTATATGCTACATACTATATGCTACTACTATATGCTACATACTACATTCTACATACTACATTCTACATACTATATGCTACATACTATATTCTACATACTATAAGCTACATAATATAGACTACATACTATATGCTACATACTATATGCTACATACTATATGCTACATACTACATTCTACATACTATATGCTACATACTATATGCTACTACTATATGCTACATACTATATGCTACATACTATATGCTACATACTACATTCTACATACTATATGCTACATACTATATGCTACATACTATATGCTACATACTACATGCTACATACTATATGCTACTACTATATGCTACATACTACATTCTACATACTACATGCTACATACTATATGCTACATACTATATGCTACATACTATATGCTACATACTACATTCTACATACTATATGCTACATACTATATTCTACATACTATAAGCTACATAATATAGACTACATACTATATGCTACATACTATATTCTACATACTATATGCTACTACTATATGCTACATACTACATTCTACATACTATATTCTACATACTATAAGCTACATAATATAGACTACATACTATATGCTACATACTATATGCTACATACTATATGCTACTACTATATGCTACATACTATATGCTACATACTATATGCTACATACTACATTCTACATACTATATGCTACATACTATATGCTACATACTATATGCTACATACTATATGCTACATACTATATGCTACTACTATATGCTACATACTATATGCTACATACTATATGCTACATACTACATTCTACATACTACATTCTACATACTATATGCTACATACTATATTCTACATACTATATGCTACATACTACATTCTACATACTACATTCTACATACTATATGCTACATACTATATGCTACTACTATATGGTACATACTACATTCTACATACTACATTCTACATACTATATGCTACATACTATATTCTACATACTATAAGCTACATAATATAGACTACATACTATATGCTACATACTATATGCTACATACTATATGCTACATACTACATTCTACATACTATATGCTACATACTATATGCTACTACTATATGCTACATACTATATGCTACATACTATAAGCTACATACTATATTCTACATACTACATTATACATACTATATGCTACATACTATATGCTACATACTATATGCTACATACTACATTCTACATACTATATGCTACATACTATATGCTACATACTATATGCTACATACTATATGCTACATACTATATGCTACTACTATATGCTACATACTATATGCTACATACTATATGCTACATACTACATTCTACATACTACATTCTACATACTATATGCTACATACTATATTCTACATACTATAAGCTACATAATATAGACTACATACTATATGCTACATACTATATGCTACATACTATATGCTACATACTATATGCTACATACTATATGCTACATACTACATTCTACATACTATATGCTACATACTATATTCTACATACTATAAGCTACATAATATAGACTACATACTATATGCTACATACTATATTCTACATACTATATGCTACTACTATATGCTACATACTACATTCTACATACTATATTCTACATACTATAAGCTACATAATATAGACTACATACTATATGCTACATACTATATGCTACATACTATATTCTACATACTACATTCTACATACTATATGCTACATACTATATGCTACTACTATATGCTACATACTATATGCTACATACTATATTCTACATACTATATGCTACTACTATATGCTACATACTACATTCTACATACTATATTCTACATACTATAAGCTACATAATATAGACTACATACTATATGCTACATACTATATGCTACATACTACATTCTACATACTATATGCTACATACTATATTCTACATACTATAAGCTACATAATATAGACTACATACTATATGCTACATACTATATGCTACATACTACATTCTACATACTACATTCTACATACTATATGCTACATACTATATGCTACATACTATATGCTACATACTACATTCTACATACTACATTCTACATACTATATGCTACATACTATATGCTACTACTATATGCTACATACTATAAGCTACATACTATATGCTACATACTACATTCTACATACTATATGCTACATACTATATTCTACATACTATAAGCTACATAATATAGACTACATACTATATGCTACATACTATATGCTACATACTACATTCTACATACTATATGCTACATACTATATTCTACATACTATAAGCTACATAATATAGACTACATACTATATGCTACATACTATATGCTACATACTACATTCTACATACTACATTCTACATACTATATGCTACATACTATATGCTACTACTATATGCTACATACTACATTCTACATACTACATTCTACATACTATATGCTACATACTATATTCTACATACTATAAGCTACATAATATAGACTACATACTATATGCTACATACTATATGCTACATACTATATGCTACATACTACATTCTACATACTACATTCTACATACTATATGCTACATACTATATTCTACATACTATAAGCTACATAATATAGACTACATACTATATGCTACATACTATATGCTACTACTATATGCTACATACTATATGCTACATACTACATTCTACATACTATATGCTACATACTACATTCTACATACTATATGCTACATACTATATGCTACATACTATATGCTACATACTACATTCTACATACTATATGCTACATACTATATTCTACATACTATAAGCTACATAATATAGACTACATACTATATGCTACATACTATATGCTACATACTACATTCTACATACTACATTCTACATACTATATGCTACATACTATATGCTACTACTATATGCTACATACTACATTCTACATACTACATTCTACATACTATATGCTACATACTATATTCTACATACTATAAGCTACATAATATAGACTACATACTATATGCTACATACTATATGCTACATACTATATGCTACATACTACATTCTACATACTATATGCTACATACTATATGCTACTACTATATGCTACATACTATATGCTACATACTATATGCTACATACTACATTCTACATACTATATGCTACATACTATATGCTACATACTATATGCTACATACTACATGCTACATACTATATGCTACTACTATATGCTACATACTACATTCTACATACTACATGCTACATACTATATGCTACATACTATATGCTACATACTATATGCTACATACTACATTCTACATACTATATGCTACATACTATATTCTACATACTATAAGTTACATAATATAGACTACATACTATATGCTACATACTATATTCTACATACTATATGCTACTACTATATGCTACATACTACATTCTACATACTATATTCTACATACTATAAGCTACATAATATAGACTACATACTATATGCTACATACTATATGCTACATACTATATGCTACTACTATATGCTACATACTATATGCTACATACTATATGCTACATACTACATTCTACATACTATATGCTACATACTATATGCTACATACTATATGCTACATACTATATGCTACATACTATATGCTACTACTATATGCTACATACTATATGATACATACTATATGCTACATACTACATTCTACATACTACATTCTACATACTATATGCTACATACTATATTCTACATACTATATGCTACATACTACATTCTACATACTACATTCTACATACTATATGCTACATACTATATGCTACTACTATATGGTACATACTACATTCTACATACTACATTCTACATACTATATGCTACATACTATATTCTACATACTATAAGCTACATAATATAGACTACATACTATATGCTACATACTATATGCTACATACTATATGCTACATACTACATTCTACATACTATATGCTACATACTATATGCTACTACTATATGCTACATACTATATGCTACATACTATAAGCTACATACTATATTCTACATACTACATTATACATACTATATGCTACATACTATATGCTACATACTATATGCTACATACTACATTCTACATACTATATGCTACATACTATATGCTACATACTATATGCTACATACTATATGCTACATACTATATGCTACTACTATATGCTACATACTATATGCTACATACTATATGCTACATACTACATTCTACATACTACATTCTACATACTATATGCTACATACTATATTCTACATACTATAAGCTACATAATATAGACTACATACTATATGCTACATACTATATGCTACATACTATATGCTACATACTATATGCTACATACTATATGCTACATACTACATTCTACATACTATATGCTACATACTATATTCTACATACTATAAGCTACATAATATAGACTACATACTATATGCTACATACTATATTCTACATACTATATGCTACTACTATATGCTACATACTACATTCTACATACTATATTCTACATACTATAAGCTACATAATATAGACTACATACTATATGCTACATACTATATGCTACATACTATATTCTACATACTACATTCTACATACTATATGCTACATACTATATGCTACTACTATATGCTACATACTATATGCTACATACTATATTCTACATACTATATGCTACTACTATATGCTACATACTACATTCTACATACTATATTCTACATACTATAAGCTACATAATATAGACTACATACTATATGCTACATACTATATGCTACATACTACATTCTACATACTATATGCTACATACTATATGCTACATACTATATGCTACATACTACATTCTACATACTATATGCTACATACTATATGCTACATACTACATTCTACATACTACATTCTACATACTATATGCTACATACTATATTCTACATACTATAAGCTACATAATATAGACTACATACTATATGCTACATACTATATGCTACATACTATATGCTACTACTATATGCTACATACTATAAGCTACATACTATATGCTACATACTACATTCTACATACTATATGCTACATACTATATTCTACATACTATAAGCTACATAATATAGACTACATACTATATGCTACATACTATATGCTACATACTACATTCTACATACTATATGCTACATACTATATTCTACATACTATAAGCTACATAATATAGACTACATACTATATGCTACATACTATATGCTACATACTACATTCTACATACTACATTCTACATACTATATGCTACATACTATATGCTACTACTATATGCTACATACTACATTCTACATACTACATTCTACATACTATATGCTACATACTATATTCTACATACTATAAGCTACATAATATAGACTACATACTATATGCTACATACTATATGCTACATACTATATGCTACATACTACATTCTACATACTACATTCTACATACTATATGCTACATACTATATTCTACATACTATAAGCTACATAATATAGACTACATACTATATGCTACATACTATATGCTACTACTATATGCTACATACTATATGCTACATACTACATTCTACATACTATATGCTACATACTACATTCTACATACTATATGCTACATACTATATGCTACATACTATATGCTACATACTACATTCTACATACTATATGCTACATACTATATTCTACATACTATAAGCTACATAATATAGACTACATACTATATGCTACATACTATATGCTACATACTACATTCTACATACTACATTCTACATACTATATGCTACATACTATATGCTACTACTATATGCTACATACTACATTCTACATACTACATTCTACATACTATATGCTACATACTATATTCTACATACTATAAGCTACATAATATAGACTACATACTATATGCTACATACTATATGCTACATACTATATGCTACATACTACATTCTACATACTATATGCTACATACTATATGCTACTACTATATGCTACATACTATATGCTACATACTATATGCTACATACTACATTCTACATACTATATGCTACATACTATATGCTACATACTATATGCTACATACTACATGCTACATACTATATGCTACTACTATATGCTACATACTACATTCTACATACTACATGCTACATACTATATGCTACATACTATATGCTACATACTATATGCTACATACTACATTCTACATACTATATGCTACATACTATATTCTACATACTATAAGCTACATAATATAGACTACATACTATATGCTACATACTATATTCTACATACTATATGCTACTACTATATGCTACATACTACATTCTACATACTATATTCTACATACTATAAGCTACATAATATAGACTACATACTATATGCTACATACTATATGCTACATACTATATGCTACTACTATATGCTACATACTATATGCTACATACTATATGCTACATACTACATTCTACATACTATATGCTACATACTATATGCTACATACTATATGCTACATACTATATGCTACATACTATATGCTACTACTATATGCTACATACTATATGCTACATACTATATGCTACATACTACATTCTACATACTACATTATACATACTATATGCTACATACTATATTCTACATACTATATGCTACATACTACATTCTACATACTACATTCTACATACTATATGCTACATACTATATGCTACTACTATATGGTACATACTACATTCTACATACTACATTCTACATACTATATGCTACATACTATATTCTACATACTATAAGCTACATAATATAGACTACATACTATATGCTACATACTATATGCTACATACTATATGCTACATACTACATTCTACATACTATATGCTACATACTATATGCTACTACTATATGCTACATACTATATGCTACATACTATAAGCTACATACTATATTCTACATACTACATTATACATACTATATGCTACATACTATATGCTACATACTATATGCTACATACTACATTCTACATACTATATGCTACATACTATATGCTACATACTATATGCTACATACTATATGCTACATACTATATGCTACTACTATATGCTACATACTATATGCTACATACTATATGCTACATACTACATTCTACATACTACATTCTACATACTATATGCTACATACTATATTCTACATACTATAAGCTACATAATATAGACTACATACTATATGCTACATACTATATGCTACATACTATATGCTACATACTATATGCTACATACTATATGCTACATACTACATTCTACATACTATATGCTACATACTATATTCTACATACTATAAGCTACATAATATAGACTACATACTATATGCTACATACTATATTCTACATACTATATGCTACTACTATATGCTACATACTACATTCTACATACTATATTCTACATACTATAAGCTACATAATATAGACTACATACTATATGCTACATACTATATGCTACATACTATATTCTACATACTACATTCTACATACTATATGCTACATACTATATGCTACTACTATATGCTACATACTATATGCTACATACTATATTCTACATACTATATGCTACTACTATATGCTACATACTACATTCTACATACTATATTCTACATACTATAAGCTACATAATATAGACTACATACTATATGCTACATACTATATGCTACATACTACATTCTACATACTATATGCTACATACTATATGCTACATACTATATGCTACATACTACATTCTACATACTATATGCTACATACTATATGCTACATACTACATTCTACATACTACATTCTACATACTATATGCTACATACTATATTCTACATACTATAAGCTACATAATATAGACTACATACTATATGCTACATACTATATGCTACTACTATATGCTACATACTATATGCTACATACTATATTCTACATACTATATGCTACTACTATATGCTACATACTACATTCTACATACTATATTCTACATACTATAAGCTACATAATATAGACTACATACTATATGCTACATACTACATTCTACATACTATATGCTACTACTATATGCTACATACTATATGCTACATACTATATTCTACATTCTATATGCTATTACTATATGCTACATACTACATTCTACATACTATATTCTACATACTATAAGCTACATAATATAGACTACATACTATATGCTACATACTATATGCTACTACTATAAGCTACATACTATAAGCTACATAATATAGACTACATACTATATGCTACTACTATATGCTACTACTATATGCTACATACTATATGCTACATACTACATTCTACATACTATATTCTACATACTATATTCTACATACTATATGCTACATACTATATGCCACATACTATATGCTACATACTATATGCTACTACTATATGCTACATACTACATTCTACATACTACATTCTACATACTATATGCTACATACTATATGCTACATACTATATGCTACTACTATATGCTACATACTACATTCTACATACTATATGCTACATACTATATGCTACTACTATATGCTACATACTACATTCTACATACTACATTCTACATACTATATGCTACATACTATATGCTACTATTATATGCTACATACTACATTCTACATACTACATTCTACATACTATATGCTACTACTATATGCCACATACTACATGCTACATACTATATGCTACTACTATATGCTACATACTATATTCTACATACTATATTCTACATACTATATGCTACATACTATATGCTACATACTATATGCTACATACTATATGCTACATACTATATTCTACATACTATATTCTACATACTATATGCTACATAATATAGACTACATACTATATGCTACATACTATATGCTACTACTATATGCTACATACTACATTCTACATACTATATGCTACATACTATATGCTACTATTATATGCTACATACTACATTCTACATACTACATTCTACATACTATATGCTACATACTATATTCTACATACTATAAGCTACATAATATAGACTACATACTATATGCTACATACTACATTCTACATACTATATGCTACATACTATATGCTACATACTATATTCTACATACTATATGCTACATACTATATGCCACATAATATAGACTACATACTATATGCTACATACTACATTCTACATACTATATGCTACATACTATATGCCACATAATATAGACTACATACTATATGCTACATACTACATTCTACATACTATATTCTACATACTATATGCTACATACTATATGCTACTACTATATGCTACATACTATATTCTACATACTATATTCTACATACTATATGCTACATAATATAGACTACATACTATATGCTACATACTATATGCTACTACTATATGCTACATACTACATTCTACATACTATATGCTACATACTATATGCTACTACTATATTCTACATACTACATTCTACATACTACATTCTACATACTATATGCTACATACTATATGCTACTATTATATGCTACATACTACATTCTACATACTACATTCTACATACTATATGCTACTACTATATGCCACATACTACATGCTACATACTATATGCTACTACTATATGCTACATACTATATTCTACATACTATATTCTACATACTATATGCTACATACTATATGCTACATACTATATGCTACATACTCTATTCTACATACTATATTCTACATACTATATGCTACATAATATAGACTACATACTATATGCTACATACTATATGCTACTACTATATGCTACATACTACATTCTACATACTATATGCTACATACTATATGCTACTATTATATGCTACATACTACATTCTACATACTACATTCTACATACTATATGCTACATACTATATTCTACATACTATAAGCTACATAATATAGACTACATACTATATGCTACATACTACATTCTACATACTATATGCTACATACTATATGCTACATACTATATTCTACATACTATATGCTACATACTATATGCCACATAATATAGACTACATACTATATGCTACATACTACATTCTACATACTATATGCTACATACTATATGCTACATACTACATTCTACATACTATATGCTACATACTATATTCTACATACTATAAGCTACATAATATAGACTACATACTATATGCTACTACTATATGCTACATACTATATGCTACATACTATATGCTACATACTACATTCTACATACTACATTCTACATACTATATGCTACATACTATATGCTACTACTATATGCTACATACTATATGCTACATACTACATTCTACATACTATATGCTACATACTATATGCTACATACTATATTCTACATACTATATGCTACATACTATATGCCACATAATATAGACTACATACTATATGCTACATACTACATTCTACATACTATATGCTACATACTATATGCTACATACTATATGCTACATACTATATGCTACATACTACATTCTACATACTATATGCTACATACTATATGCTACATACTATATGCTACATACTATATGCTACATACTATATTCTACATACTATATGCTACATACTATATGCTACATACTATATTCTACATACTATAAGCTACATAATATAGACTACATACTATATGCTACTACTATATGCTACATACTATATGCTACATACTATATGCTACATACTACATTCTACATACTACATTCTACATACTATATGCTACATACTATATTCTACATACTATATGCTACATACTATATGCTACATACTATATGCTACATACTATATTCTACATACTATATTCTACATACTATATGCTACATACTATATGCTACATACTATATGCTACATACTACATTCTACATACTATATGCTACATACTATATTCTACATACTATATTCTACATACTATAAGCTACATAATATAGACTACATACTATATGCTACTACTATATGCTACATACTATATGCTACATACTATATGCTACATACTACATTCTACATACTACATTCTACATACTATATTCTACATACTACATTCTACATACTACATTCTACATACTATATTCTACATACTATATGCTACATACTATATGCTACTACTATATGCTACATACTATATGCTACATACTATATGCTACATACTATATGCTACATACTATATGCTACATACTACATTCTACATACTATATGCTACATACTATATGCTACATACTACATTCTACATACTATATGCTACATACTATATGCTACATACTATATGCTACATACTATATTCTACATACTATATGCTACATACTATATGCTACATACTATATTCTACATACTATAAGCTACATACTATATTCTACATACTATATGCTACATACTATATTCTACATACTATATGCTACATACTATATGCTACATACTATATGCTACATACTACATTCTACATACTATATGCTACATACTATATTCTACATACTATATTCTACATACTATAAGCTACATAATATAGACTACATACTATATGCTACTACTATATGCTACATACTATATGCTACATACTATATGCTACATACTACATTCTACATACTACATTCTACATACTATATTCTACATACTACATTCTACATACTACATTCTACATACTATATTCTACATACTATATGCTACATACTATATGCTACTACTATATGCTACATACTATATGCTACATACTATATGCTACATACTATATGCTACATACTATATGCTACATACTACATTCTACATACTATATGCTACATACTATATGCTACATACTACATTCTACATACTATATGCTACATACTATATGCTACATTCTATATGCTACATACTATATTCTACATACTATATGCTACATACTATATGCTACATACTATATTCTACATACTATAAGCTACATACTATATGCTACATACTATATGCTACATACTATATTCTACATACTATATGCTACATACTATATGCTACATACTATATTCTACATACTATAAGCTACATAATATAGACTACATACTATATGCTACATAATATAGACTACATACTATATGCTACTACTATATGCTACATACTATATGCTACATACTATATGCTACATACTATATGCTACATACTATATTCTACATACTATATGCTACTACTATATGCTACATACTACATTCTACATACTATATGCCACATACTATATGCTACTACTATATGCTACATACTATATGCTACATACTATATGCTACATACTATATTCTACATACTATAAGCTACATAATATAGACTACATACTATAAGCTACATAATATAGACTACATACTATATGCTACTACTATATGCTACATACTATATGCTACATACTATATGCTACATACTATATGCTACATACTACATTCTACATACTATATTCTACATACAATATGCTACATACTATATGCTACTACTATATGCTACATACTATATTCTACATACTATATGCCACATACTATATGCCACATACTATATGCTACTACTATATGCTACATACTATATGCTACATACTATATGCTACATACTATATTCTACATACTATAAGCTACATAATATAGACTACATACTATAAGCTACATAATATAGACTACATACTATATGCTACTACTATATGCTACATACTATATGCTACATACTATATGCTACATACTATATGCTACATACTACATTCTACATACTATATTCTACATACTATATGCTACATACTATATGCTACTACTATATGCTACATACTATATTCTACATACTATATTCTACATACTATATGCTACATAATATAGACTACATACTATATGCTACATACTATATGCTACTACTATATGCTACATACTACATTCTACATACTATATGCTACATACTATATGCTACTACTATATGCTACATACTACATTCTACATACTACATTCTACATACTATATGCTACATACTATATGCTACTATTATATGCTACATACTACATTCTACATACTACATTCTACATACTATATGCTACTACTATATGCCACATACTACATGCTACATACTATATGCTACTACTATATGCTACATACTATATTCTACATACTATATTCTACATACTATATGCTACATACTATATGCTACATACTATATGCTACATACTCTATTCTACATACTATATTCTACATACTATATGCTACATAATATAGACTACATACTATATGCTACATACTATATGCTACTACTATATGCTACATACTACATTCTACATACTATATGCTACATACTATATGCTACTATTATATGCTACATACTACATTCTACATACTACATTCTACATACTATATGCTACATACTATATTCTACATACTATAAGCTACATAATATAGACTACATACTATATGCTACATACTACATTCTACATACTATATGCTACATACTATATGCTACATACTATATTCTACATACTATATGCTACATACTATATGCCACATAATATAGACTACATACTATATGCTACATACTACATTCTACATACTATATGCTACATACTATATGCTACATACTACATTCTACATACTATATGCTACATACTATATTCTACATACTATAAGCTACATAATATAGACTACATACTATATGCTACTACTATATGCTACATACTATATGCTACATACTATATGCTACATACTACATTCTACATACTACATTCTACATACTATATGCTACATACTATATGCTACTACTATATGCTACATACTATATGCTACATACTACATTCTACATACTATATGCTACATACTATATGCTACATACTATATTCTACATACTATATGCTACATACTATATGCCACATAATATAGACTACATACTATATGCTACATACTACATTCTACATACTATATGCTACATACTATATGCTACATACTATATGCTACATACTATATGCTACATACTACATTCTACATACTATATGCTACATACTATATGCTACATACTATATGCTACATACTATATGCTACATACTATATTCTACATACTATATTCTACATACTATATGCTACATACTATATGCTACTACTATATGCTACATACTATATGATACATACTATATGCTACATACTATATGCTACATACTATATGCTACATACTATATGCTACATACTACATTCTACATACTATATGCTACATACTATATGCTACATACTACATTCTACATACTATATGCTACATACTATATTATACTACTATATGCTACATACTATATGCTACATACTATATTCTACATACTACATTCTACATACTATATGCTACATACTATATGCTACATACTATATGCTACATACTATATTCTACATACTATAAGCTACATAATATAGACTACATACTATAAGCTACATAATATAGACTACATACTATATGCTACTACTATATGCTACATACTATATGCTACATACTATATGCTACATACTATATGCTACATACTATATGCTACATACTATATTCTACATACTATATGCTACATACTATATGCTACTACTATATTCTACATACTATATGCTACATACTATATGCTACATACTATATGCTACATACTATATTCTACATACTATATGCTACATACTATATGCTACATACTATATTCTACATACTATATGCCACATACTATATGCCACATACTATATGCTACTACTATATGCTACATACTATATGCTACATACTATATGCTACATACTATATTCTACATACTATAAGCTACATAATATAGACTACATACTATAAGCTACATAATATAGACTACATACTATATGCTACTACTATATGCTACATACTATATGCTACATACTATATGCTACATACTATATGCTACATACTATATTCTACATACTATATGCTACATACTATATGCTACTACTATATTCTACATACTATATGCTACATACTATATGCTACATACTACATTCTACATACTATATGCTACATACTACATTCTACATACTACATTCTACATACTATATGCTACATACTATATGCTACTACTATATGCTACATACTACATTCTACATACTATATGCTACATACTATATGCTACATACTATATGCTACATACTATATGCTACATACTACATTCTACATACTATATGCTACATACTATATGCTACATACTATATGCTACATACTATATGCTACATACTATATGCTACTACTATATGCTACATACTACATTCTACATACTATATGCTACATACTATATTCTACATACTATATTCTACATACTATAAGCTACATAATATAGACTACATACTATATGCTACTACTATATGCTACATACTATATGCTACATACTATATGCTACATACTACATTCTACATACTACATTCTACATACTATATGCTACATACTATATGCTACTACTATATGCTACATACTACATTCTACATACTATATGCTACATACTATATGCTACATACTATATGCTACTACTATATGCTACATACTACATTCTAACTACTATATGCTACATACTACATTCTACATACTATATGCTACATACTATATTCTACATACTATAAGCTACATAATATAGACTACATACTATATGCTACTACTATATGCTACATACTATATGCTACATACTATATGCTACATACTATATGCTACATACTATATGCTACATACTATATTCTACATACTATAAGCTACATAATATAGACTACATACTATATGCTACTACTATATGCTACATACTATATGCTACATACTATATGCTACATACTATATGCTACATACTACATGCTACATACTATATGCTACTACTATATGCTACATACTACATTCTACATACTACATTCTACATACTATATTCTACATACTATATGCTACATACTATATGCTACATACTATATGCTACTACTATATGCTACATACTATATTCTACATACTACATTCTACATGCTATATGCTACATACTACATTCTACATACTATATGCTACATACTATATGCTACATACTATATGCTACTACTATATGCTACATACTACATTCTACATACTATATGCTACATACTATATTCTACATACTATAAGCTACATAATATAGACTACATACTATATGCTACTACTATATGCTACATACTATATGCTACATACTACATTCTACATACTATATGCTACATACTATATGCTACTACTATATGCTACATACTATATTCTACATACTATATGCTACATACTACATTCTACATACTATATGCTACATACTATATGCTACATACTACATTCTACATACTATATGCTACATACTATAAGCTACATAATATAGACTACATACTATATGCTACTACTATATGCTACATACTATATGCTACATACTACATTCTACATACTATATGCTACATACTATATGCTACAACTATATGCTACATACTATATTCTACATACTATATGCTACATACTACATTCTACATACTATATGCTACATACTATATGCTACATACTATATGCTACATACTATATTCTACATACTATAAGCTACATAATATAGACTACATACTATATGCTACTACTATATGCTACATACTATATGCTACATACTACATTCTACATACTATATGCTACATACTATATGCTACTACTATATGCTACATACTATATTCTACATACTATATGCTACATACTACATTCTACATACTATATGCTACATACTATATGCTACATACTACATTCTACATACTATATGCTACATACTATAAGCTACATAATATAGACTACATACTATATGCTACTACTATATGCTACATACTATATGCTACATACTACATTCTACATACTATATGCTACATACTATATGCTACATACTATATGCTACTACTATATGCTACATACTACATTCTACATACTATATGCTACATACTATATTCTACATACTATAAGCTACATAATATAGACTACATACTATATGCTACTACTATATGCTACATACTATATGCTACATACTACATTCTACATACTATATGCTACATACTATATGCTACTACTATATGCTACATACTATATTCTACATACTATATGCTACATACTACATTCTACATACTATATGCTACATACTATATGCTACATACTACATTCTACATACTATATGCTACATACTATAAGCTACATAATATAGACTACATACTATATGCTACATACTATATGCTACATACTACATGCTACATACTATATGCTACTACTATATGCTACATACTACATTCTACATACTACATTCTACATACTATATTCTACATACTATATGCTACATACTATATGCTACATACTATATGCTACTACTATATGCTACATACTATATTCTACATACTACATTCTACATACTATATGCTACATACTATATGCTACATACTATATGCTACTACTATATGCTACATACTACATTCTACATACTATATGCTACATACTATATTCTACATACTATAAGCTACATAATATAGACTACATACTATATGCTACTACTATATGCTACATACTATATGCTACATACTACATTCTACATACTATATGCTACATACTATAAGCTACATAATATAGACTACATACTATATGCTACATACTATATGCTACATACTACATGCTACATACTATATGCTACTACTATATGCTACATACTACATTCTACATACTACATTCTACATACTATATTCTACATACTATATGCTACATACTATATGCTACATACTATATGCTACTACTATATGCTACATACTATATTCTACATACTACATTCTACATACTATATGCTACATACTATATGCTACATACTATATGCTACTACTATATGCTACATACTACATTCTACATACTATATGCTACATACTATATTCTACATACTATAAGCTACATAATATAGACTACATACTATATGCTACTACTATATGCCACATACTATATGCTACTACTATATGCTACATACTATATGCTACATACTATATGCTACATACTATATGCTACATACTATATGCTACATACTACATGCTACATACTATATGCTACTACTATATGCTACATACTACATTCTACATACTATATGCTACATACTATATGCTACATACTATATGCTACTACTATATGCTACATACTACATTCTACATACTATATGCTACATACTATATTCTACATACTATAAGCTACATAATATAGACTACATACTATATGCTACTACTATATGCTACATACTATATGCTACATACTACATGCTACATACTATATGCTACTACTATATGCTACATACTACATTCTACATACTATATGCTACATACTATATGCTACATACTATATGCTACTACTATATGCTACATACTACATTCTACATACTATATGCTACATACTATATTCTACATACTATAAGCTACATAATATAGACTACATACTATATGCTACTACTATATGCTACATACTATATGCTACATACTATATGCTACATACTATAGACTACATACTATATGCTACATACTACATTCTACATACTATATGCTACATACTATATGCTACATACTATATGCTACATACTATATGCTACATACTATATGCTACATACTACATGCTACATACTATATGCTACTACTATATGCTACTACTATATGCTACATACTACATTCTACATACTATATGCTACATACTATATGCTACATACTATATGCTACTACTATATGCTACATACTACATTCTACATACTATATGCTACATACTATATTCTACATACTATAAGCTACATAATATAGACTACATACTATATGCTACTACTATATGCCACATACTATATGATACTACTATATGCTACATACTATATGCTACATACTATATGCTACATACTATATGCTACATACTATATGCTACATACTACATGCTACATACTATATGCTACTACTATATGCTACATACTACATTCTACATACTATATGCTACATACTATATGCTACATACTATATGCTACTACTATATGCTACATACTACATTCTACATACTATATGCTACATACTATATTCTACATACTATAAGCTACATAATATAGACTACATACTATATGCTACTACTATATGCTACATACTATATGCTACATACTACATGCTACATACTATATGCTACTACTATATGCTACATACTACATTCTACATACTATATGCTACATACTATATGCTACATACTATATGCTACTACTATATGCTACATACTATATGCTACATACTATATGCTACTACTATATGCTACATACTATATGCTACATACTACATGCTACATACTATATGCTACTACTATATGCTACATACTACATTCTACATACTACATTCTACATACTATATTCTACATACTATATGCTACATACTATATGCTACTACTATATGCTACATACTACATTCTACATACTACATTCTACATACTATATGCTACATACTATATTCTACTACTATATGCTACATACTATATGCTACATACTATATGCTACATACTATATGCTACATACTATATGCTACATACTATATGCTACATACTATATGCTACATACTATATGCTACATACTATATGCTACATACTACATGCTACATACTATATGCTACTACTATATGCTACATACTACATTCTACATACTACATTCTACATACTATATTCTACATACTATATGCTACATACTATATGCTACATACTATATGCTACTACTATATGCTACATACTACATTCTACATACTACATTCTACATACTATATGCTACATACTATATGCTACTACTATATGCTACATACTACATGCTACATACTATATGCTACATACTATATGCTACATACTATATGCTACTACTATATGCTACTACTATATGCTACATACTATATGCTACTACTATATGCTACATACTACATTCTACATACTACATTCTACATACTATATTCTACATACTATATGCTACATACTATATGCTACATACTATATGCTACATACTACATGCTACATACTATATGCTACATACTATATGTTACATACTATATGCTACATACTATATGCTACATACTATATGCTACATACTATATTCTACATACTATATGCTACTACTATATGCTACATACTATATGCTACATACTATATGCTACTACTATATGCTACATACTACATTCTACATACTATATTCTACATACTATATGCTACATACTATATGCTACTACTATATGCTACATACTACATGCTACATACTATATGCTACTACTATATGCTACATACTACATTCTACATACTACATTCTACATACTATATTCTACATACTATATGCTACATACTATATGCTACATACTATATGCTACTACTATATGCTACATACTATATGCTACATACTATATGCTACTACTATATGCTACATACTATATGCTACATACTATATGCTACATACTATATTCTACATAATATATTCTACTACTATATGCTACTACTATATGCTACATACTACATTCTACATACTATATTCTACATACTATATGCTACATACTATATGCTACATACTATATGCTACTACTATATGCTACATACTACATTCTACATACTACATTCTACATACTATATTCTACATACTATATGCTACATACTATATGCTACTACTATATGCTACATACTACATTCTACATACTACATTCTACATACTATATGCTACATACTATATGCTACATACTATATGCTACATACTCTATTCTACATAATATAGACTACATACTATATGCTACTACTATATGCTACATACTACATTCTACATACTACATTCTACATACTATATTCTACATACTATATGCTACATACTATATGCTACATACTATATGCTACTACTATATGCTACATACTACATTCTACATACTACATTCTACATACTATATTCTACATACTATATGCTACATACTATATGCTACTACTATATGCTACATACTACATTCTACATACTACATTCTACATACTATATGCTACATACTATATGCTACATACTATATTCTACATACTATAAGCTACATAATATAGACTACATACTATATGCTACATACTATATGCTACTACTATATGCTACTACTATATGCTACATACTACATTCTACATACTATATGCTACATACTCTATTCTACATAATATAGACTACATACTATATGCTACTACTATATGCTACATACTACATTCTACATACTACATTCTACATACTATATTCTACATACTATATGCTACATACTATATGCTACATACTATATGCTACTACTATATGCTACATACTACATTCTACATACTACATTCTACATACTATATGCTACATACTATATGCTACATACTATATGCTACTACTATATGCTACATACTATATGCTACTACTATATGCTACATACTATATGCTACATACTATATGCTACTACTATATGCTACATACTACATTCTACATACTACATTCTACATACTATATTCTACATACTATATGCTACATACTATATTCTACATACTATATGCTACATACTATATGCTACTACTATATGCTACATACTACATTCTACATACTACATTCTACATACTATATGCTACATACTATATTCTACATACTACATTCTACATACTACATTCTACATACTATATTCTACATACTATATGCTACATACTATATGCTACTACTATATGCTACATACTACATTCTACATACTACATTCTACATACTATATGCTACATACTATATGCTACATACTATATGCTACTACTATATGCTACATACTATATGCTACTACTATATGCTACATACTATATGCTACATACTATATGCTACTACTATATGCTACATACTACATTCTACATACTACATTCTACATACTATATTCTACATACTATATGCTACATACTATATTCTACATACTATATGCTACATACTATATTCTACATACTATATGCTACATACTATATGCTACATACTATATGCTACATACTATATGCTACATACTATATTCTACATAATATATGCTACATACTATATGCTACTACTATATGCTACATACTACATGCTACATACTATATGCTACTACTATATGCTACATACTACATTCTACATACTACATTCTACATACTATATTCTACATACTATATGCTACATAATATAGACTACATACTATATTCTACATAATATATGCTACATACTATATGCTACTACTATATGCTACATACTACATGCTACATACTATATGCTACTACTATATGCTACATACTACATTCTACATACTACATTCTACATACTATATTCTACATACTATATGCTACATACTATATGCTACATACTATATGCTACATACTACATTCTACATACTACATTCTACTACTACATGCTACATACTATATGCTACATACTATATGCTACATACTATATGCTACTACTATATGCTACATACTATATTCTACATACTATATGCTACATACTATATGCTACATACTATATTCTACATAATATATGCTACATACTATATGCTACTACTATATGCTACATACTACATGCTACATACTATATGCTACTACTATATGCTACATACTACATTCTACATACTACATGCTACATACTATATGCTACTACTATATGCTACATACTACATTCTACATACTACATTCTACATACTATATTCTACATACTACATGCTACATACTATATGCTACTACTATATGCTACATACTACATTCTACATACTACATTCTACATACTATATTCTACATACTATATGCTACATACTATATGCCACATACTATATGCTACATACTATATGCTACATACTATATGCTACATACTATATTCTACATACTATATGCTACTACTATATGCTACATACTATATGCTACATACTATATGCTACTACTATATGCTACATACTACATTCTACATACTATATTCTACATACTATATGCTACATACTATATGCTACTACTATATGCTACATACTACATGCTACATACTATATGCTACTACTATATGCTACATACTACATTCTACATACTACATTCTACATACTATATTCTACATACTATATGCTACATACTATATGCTACATACTATATGCTACTACTATATGCTACATACTACATTCTACATACTACATTCTACATACTATATTCTACATACTATATGCTACATACTATATGCTACTACTATATGCTACATACTACATTCTACATACTACATTCTACATACTATATGCTACATACTATATTCTACATACTATATGCTACATACTATATGCTACTACTATATGCTACATACTACATTCTACATACTACATTCTACATACTATATGCTACTACTATAAGCTACATACTATAAGCTACTACTATATGCTACATACTACATTCTACATACTACATTCTACATACTATATTCTACATACTATATGCTACATACTATATTCTACATACTATATGCTACATACTATATTCTACATACTATATTCTACATACTATATGCTACTACTATATGCTACATACTACATTCTACATACTACATTCTACATACTATATTCTACATACTACATGCTACATACTATATTCTACATAATATATGCTACATACTATATGCTACTACTATATGCTACATACTACATGCTACATACTATATGCTACTACTATAAGCTACATACTATAAGCTACTACTATATGCTACATACTACATTCTACATACTATATGCTACATACTATATGCTACATACTATAGACTACATACTATATGCTACATACTATATTCTACATACTATATTCTACATACTACATTCTACATACTATATGCTACATACTATATGCTACATACTATAGACTACATACTATATGCTACATACTATATTCTACATACTATATTCTACATACTACATTCTACATACTATATGCTACATACTATATGCTACATACTATATGCTACATACTATATTCTACATACTATATGCTACTACTATATGCTACATACTACATTCTACATACTACATTCTACATACTATATTCTACATACTATATGCTACATACTATATTCTACATACTATATGCTACATACTATATTCTACATACTATATTCTACATACTATATGCTACTACTATATGCTACATACTACATTCTACATACTACATTCTACATACTATATTCTACATACTACATGCTACATACTATATTCTACATAATATATGCTACATACTATATGCTACTACTATATGCTACATACTACATGCTACATACTATATGCTACTACTATAAGCTACATACTATAAGCTACTACTATATGCTACATACTACATTCTACATACTATATGCTACATACTATATGCTACATACTATAGACTACATACTATATGCTACTACTATATGCTACATACTATATGCTACATACTATATGCTACATACTATATTCTACATACTATATTCTACATACTATATGCTACATACTATATGCTACATACTACATTCTACATACTACATTCTACATACTATATTCTACATACTATATGCTACATACTATATTCTACATACTATATTCTACATACTATATTCTACATACTATATGCTACATACTATATGCTACATACTACATTCTACATACTACATTCTACATACTATATTCTACATACTATATGCTACATACTATATTCTACATACTATATTCTACATACTACATTCTACATACTATATGCTACATACTATATGCTACATACTATATGCTACATACTATATTCTACATACTATATGCTACTACTATATGCTACATACTACATTCTACATACTACATTCTACATACTATATTCTACATACTATATTCTACATACTATATGCTACATACTATATTCTACATACTATATTCTACATACTATATTCTACATACTATATGCTACATACTATATGCTACATACTATATTCTACATACTATATTCTACATACTATATGCTACATACTATATTCTACATACTATATTCTACATACTATATTCTACATACTATATGCTACATACTATATGCTACATACTATATGCTACATACTATATGCTACATACTATATGCTACTACTATAAGCTACATACTATAAGCTACTACTATATGCTACATACTACATTCTACATACTATATGCTACATACTATATGCTACATACTATAGACTACATACTATATGCTACTACTATATGCTACATACTATATGCTACATACTATATGCTACATACTATATTCTACATACTACATTCTACATACTATATTCTACATACTATATGCTACATACTATATTCTACATACTATATTCTACATACTACATTCTACATACTATATGCTACATACTATATGCTACATACTATATGCTACATACTATATTCTACATACTATATGCTACTACTATATGCTACATACTACATTCTACATACTACATTCTACATACTATATTCTACATACTATATGCTACATACTATATTCTACATACTATATGCTACATACTATATTCTACATACTATATTCTACATACTATATGCTACTACTATATGCTACATACTACATTCTACATACTACATTCTACATACTATATTCTACATACTACATGCTACATACTATATTCTACATAATATATGCTACATACTATATGCTACTACTATATGCTACATACTACATGCTACATACTATATGCTACTACTATAAGCTACATACTATAAGCTACTACTATATGCTACATACTACATTCTACATACTATATGCTACATACTATATGCTACATACTATAGACTACATACTACATTCTACATACTATATGCTACTACTATATGCTACATACTATATGCTACTACTATATGCTACATACTATATGCTACATACTATATGCTACATACTATATTCTACATACTATATTCTACATACTATATGCTACATACTATATGCTACATACTACATTCTACATACTACATTCTACATACTATATTCTACATACTATATGCTACATACTATATTCTACATACTATATTCTACATACTACATTCTACATACTATATGTTACATACTATATGCTACATACTATATGCTACATACTATATTCTACATACTATATGCTACTACTATATGCTACATACTACATTCTACATACTACATTCTACATACTATATTCTACATACTATATGCTACATACTATATTCTACATACTATATGCTACATACTATATTCTACATACTATATTCTACATACTATATGCTACTACTATATGCTACATACTACATTCTACATACTACATTCTACATACTATATTCTACATACTATATGCTACATACTATATTCTACATACTATATTCTACATACTATATTCTACATACTATATGCTACATACTATATGCTACATACTATATGCTACATACTATATGCTACATACTATATTCTACATAATATATGCTACATACTATATGCTACTACTATATGCTACATACTACATGCTACATACTATATGCTACTACTATATGCTACATACTGCATTCTACATACTACATTCTACATACTATATTCTACATACTATATGCTACATACTATATTCTACATACTATATGCTACATACTATATTCTACATACTATATTCTACATACTATATTCTACATACTATATGCTACATACTATATGCTACATACTATATTCTACATACTATATTCTACATACTATATGCTACATACTATATGCTACATACTACATTCTACATACTACATTCTACATACTATATTCTACATACTATATGCTACATACTATATTCTACATACTATATTCTACATACTACATTCTACATACTATATGCTACATACTATATGCTACATACTATATGCTACATACTATATTCTACATACTATATGCTACATACTATATTCTACATACTATAAGCTACATACTATATGCTACATACTATATTCTACATACTATATTCTACATACTATATGCTACATACTATATGCCACATACTATATGCTACATACTATATGCTACATACTATAAGCTACATACTATATGCTACATACTATATGCTACATACTATAGGCTATATACTACCACAACATTTATTTTGATTGGTTGGTCCCCCCTACATACAAAATCGTTCCAGCGCCCCTACGTATGGTAGTGGTAATGGTAGTGTACTGGTGGCGTGTGGTAGTGGTAATGGTAGTGGTACTGGTGGCATGTGGTAGTGGTAATGGTAGTGGTACTGGTGGCGTGTGGTAGTGGTAATGGTAGTGTACTGGTGGCGTGTGGTAGTGGTAATGGTAGTGGTAATGGTGGCGTGTGGTAGTGGTAATGGTAGTGTACTGGTGGCGTGTGGTAGTGGTAATGGTAGTGTACTGGTGGCGTGTGGTAGTGGTAATGGTAGTGTACTGGTGGCGTGTTATAGTGGTAATGGTAGTGGTACTGGTGGCGTGTGGTAGTGGTAATGGTAGTGTACTGGTGGCGTGTGGTAGTGGTAATGGTAGTGGTACTGGTGGCGTGTTGTAGTGGTAATGGTAGTGTACTGGTGGCGTGTGGTAGTGGTAATGGTAGTGGTACTGGTGGCGTGTGGTAGTGGTAATGATAGTGTACTGGTGGCATGTGGTAGTGGTAATGGTAGTGGTACTGGTGGCGTGTGGTAGTGGTAATGGTAGTGGTACTGGTGGCGTGTGGTAGTGGTAATGGTAGTGTACTGGTGGCGTGTGGTAGTGGTAATGGTAGTGTACTGGTGGCGTGTGGTAGTGGTAATGTTAGTGTACTGGTGGCGTGTGGTAGTGGTAATGGTAGTGGTACTGGTGGCGTGTGGTAGTGGTAATGTTAGTGTACTGGTGGCGTGTGGTAGTGGTAATGGTAGTGGTACTGGTGGCGTGTGGTAGTGGTAATGGTAGTGTACTGGTGGCGTGTGGTAGTGGTAATGGTAGTGTACTGGTGGCGTGTTATAGTGGTAATGGTAGTGGTACTGGTGGCGTGTGGTAGTGGTAATGGTAGTGTACTGGTGGCGTGTGGTAGTGGTAATGGTAGTGGTACTGGTGGCGTGTGGTAGTGGTAATGGTAGTGGTACTGGTGGCGTGTGGTAGTGGTAATGATAGTGTACTGGTGGCATGTGGTAGTGGTAATGGTAGTGTACTGGTGGCGTGTGGTAGTGGTAATGGTAGTGTACTGGTGGCGTGTGGTAGTGGTAATGGTAGTGTACTGGTGGCGTGTGGTAGTGGTAATGTTAGTGTACTGGTGGCGTGTGGTAGTGGTAATGGTAGTGGTACTGGTGGCGTGTGGTAGTGGTACTGGTGGCGTGTGGTAGTGGTAATGGTAGTGGTACTGGTGGCTTGTTATAGTGGTAATGGTAGTGGTACTGGTGGCGTGTGGTATTGGTAATGGTAGTGTACTGGTGGCGTGTGGTAGTGGTAATGGTAGTGTACTGCTGGTGTGTGGTAGTGGTAATGGTAGTGTACTGGTGGCGTGTTATAGTGGTAATGGTAGTGGTACTGGTGGCGTGTGGTAGTGGTAATGGTAGTGGTACTGGTGGCGTGTGGTAGTGGTATTGGTAGTGGTACTGGTGGCGTGTGGTAGTGGTAATGGTAGTGGTACTGGTGGCGTGTGGTAGTGGTATTGGTAGTGGTACTGGTGGCGTGTGGTAGTGGTAATGGTAGTGGTACTGGTGGCGTGTGGTAGTGGTATTGGTAGTAGTACTGGTGGCGTGTGGTAGTGGTAATGGTAGTGGTACTGGTGGCGTGTGGTAGTGGTAATGGTAGTGGTACTGGTGGCGTGTGGTAGTGGTAATGGTAGTGTACTGGTGGCGTGTGGTAGTGGTAATGGTAGTGGTACTGGTGGCGTGTGGTAGTGGTAATGCTAGTGTACTGGTGGCGTGTGGTAGTGGTAATGGTAGTGTACTGGTGGCGTGTGGTAGTGGTAATGGTAGTGGTACTGGTGGCGTGTGGTAGTGGTAATGATAGTGTACTGGTGGCATGTGGTAGTGGTAATGGTAGTGTACTGGTTACCTGTTACCTGTTACCTAATTGGTTTAGGCACTTCCATCAACTTCTTTATTGAAGTTTTCGGACGTGCTTTCAATATTATTGAGCAAAAAGGTATGTTTTTAGCTTTGATTTGAATGTTACAGTTGAGTCAATTGATCGGATATGGTGAGGTAGATCATTCCAGATTTTTGGAGCATGGATGGAGAAAGATTTATGTTGGGAAGATGTTAAATGTAATAGAACTGGAGTTTTTAATTTGAATTTGTTTATGTGTCTTTGTTCGTAAATAGTTGTGTTGGGAGTTAGTAAGTTGGCAAGATAGTCTGGTGTGTTATGATGTGTAGCTAAATGTATGGTGAGTGCAATTTTGTAAATTATACGGGATTTTATTGGCAGCCAATGTAATTTGGTTCTCAAAGGGGATATATGTTGTCTGGAATATTTAGTTATGTTGAATATAAATCTGATCGCTGAGTTCTGAAGGCGTTGGAGTTTATTTATTATAGATTGTGAGGAGGCATATAGACAGGAATTACAGTAATCAAGGCGGGGAAGAATGAGGGATGTAGCGAGGAGTTTTGCAGTATTTAAATTAATGAAGGGTCTTATTGTTCGTAAGTTGTGTAGTATGTAGTTAATTGACTGTGATAGTGATTTAGTCTGGATGTTGAATTGTAGTGTTGGGTCGATTAATATACCAAGATTTTTTATTTTATTAGCATAAGAAATACTCAGATTGTTAATGGTAATTTGTGGTGGAATGAATATAGTGGTAGATGTTTTAATATGCATTGATTCAGTTTTAAGACAGTTTAGTGATAATGAGTTGTTGGTGAGCCAGTAATGTATATCAGTAATGCAGTTGTTAAGTAAATTTATGTCATTGTTAGGGTCTATCAATCTACAGTGTAACTGTATGTCATCAGCATACGAGTGATAGTCTATAGTGGGGTATTTGTCAATAATTTTAAATAAGGGAAGTAGGTAGATATTGAACAGGAGTGGACCAAGGACAGATCCTTGAGGTACTCCATGAGTAACTTTACGAGGTTTAGAGATTAGAGAGTTTATACTAATTTGGTAAAAACGATCAGTTAGGTATGAGATGAACCAATCGAGTGCGGTATCAGAGATTCCGATAGAAGATAGTCGATTTATAAGGATATTATGGTCAAGGGTGTCGAAGGCAGCTGATAAATCAAGGAGAATGACCACTGAACCATGTGGTGATGCAGCAGATAAGTGAATGTGATTAAGGATATGTATTATTGCAGTTTCAGTACTTTTGTGCTTGGTATAGGCACTCTGATATGGGTTTAATATATGATTTTCATGGAGATAAGAATTTAATTGACGAGCAACAACTCGTTCTAGGGTTTTGGAGAGTGTTGATAAGTTGGAGATTGGTCGGTATTGGAGAGGATTGCTTTGTCAAGGTTTGGTTTTTTTATGATGGGTGTAACATATGCTGTTTTCATATAGATTGGAAAAATGCCTGAGGTAAGTGAGTTTTCTATTATTTATAGGTAATAAGATGCTAGATAAATGTGGTACTTATTTAATATAGAATGAGGAATTGGATCTAGTTCGGAAGATGTATTTACTGCACTGGGGAGTTTTTCAATGGTAGTAGTTGATGGTAATGTAAAGGAGGAAAGAGAATATAGAGGTAGATTATATGGTTCATTGAGTGGTGTAGGGAGTGATTTAATTATATTCATGACTTTAGTATTGAAATATTGGTCAAATGTATCTATTAGCGTTGTTATGGGTTCATTTGGTAGAACACGTAGTGATATTCTACCAAGTAGCTGGTTAGAAATGGAGAAAAGTTTCTTAGAATTAGTTGATGCTTCTTTTAATAGATTATTGTAGTATGATTTCTTAGACTTCTTGAGTAGGGTTCTATATAGGCTACGTTGTTTGATAAATATATTGTAATTATTGAGAGATTTAGATTTTCTCCAATAATTTTCATATAGTCGTAATTTGCGTTTTGATGATGAAAGTTCAGAATTAAACCATTTGCAATTTGGACGTTGTGTTATATATTTATATTTGATGGGGGCAAGTTCGTCAAGGGTTCTTGATAGAGATGTTTCTAATTTGGATACTGAGTTTGAAAATTGTGTGTTATTAAATTTTTTAGAGAATTCAGTGATGAAAGTATTGGTGTCAATATTGTTATATTTTCTATATTTAATATTTATAATGGGTCGAGTTGGTCTTGGTGAGCTAATATGGAAGAATACTAAATGATGATCAGAAAATAGATTCTTTATTGAATGGGAATTGGTGAGGTTAGAATGTGCATGGGAAATTATAAGGTCAAGTGTATTGCCTGCTATGTGAGTTGGGGATGTTATATGTTGGACAAAGTTAAATGAGTCTATTAATATATTGAATTGCCTGGTATAATTAGTGTCAAGATTAATTGGGATATTTAGGTCTCCGAGAATGATAGTATGGTCAGTGGATGTAGTCAGGAGGTGTTCTAATTCAAGGAGAAACTTAGGAATTGACTTATGAGGTGGACGATATATAACTATGATGGTGAATTGACGTGAATTAGCCGGGTGAAATGTACAAGAAAATGATTCTGAGTTTTCTAGTGCAAGATCAGTACTGTTTATTAGATTAATATTTGTCTTATATAGGATGCCAACACCACCACCAAGATGGGGGCCGAGTCTATTAAGTTGTGCAAAACTTAGATTATTAATATTAAGGGATGCAGATATTGCAATATCATTATCCTTAAGCCACGTTTCTGTTAGACAAATAAGATCAAGGTGAAGGTCATTAAATAAGTCAAGTGTGTGATCAACTTTATTGCGTATGGAGGAAACATTAAGGATGGCTGCATTAATCTGAGATTGTGATGTGTTGTGAATAAATGGTGGAATTGATAGTGCGGTATCTATTGAGGTGCTACGAATTGAGATTGTTCTGAGATAATTGGGTCGAGTGGTTGAAGGTCATTGTGCAGATTGATGTGATGATTGAGAATCACTGATTGATGAATTCAGTGATTTAATATGTAATTTATATGTATTGTAGGATGTAGACCATGTATTGTATGTATCATTTGATATATAAACTGGGTTATTATTCCAGTCTATATTAGAGTTGGTAAAATAGCGAAGTTCAAATGAGTTAGTAAAGTTATTGAAGGTACATTTGACATTAGATGGGGCTAGGTTAGATTTTGTTACATGGAAAAGAACTCTACCACGTGTTCGCTCAGTGTTAGATCGTTCAGCACGAATGTATAGGTGATTGTATATTGATTTACTGCGGATGAATGGAATTTTTGAGTAAAAGTAGGAACACTGACTTGGTGTATTAAAGAAAATAATAACAGTTGCATTAGAAAAATTATATGATTTTAGAGCATGTGTAGGTATATTGATGTAAGTGAGTAATTCTAGAAGAAATTCACGAGATTTTTCAGATGGTTTAATATGCTCAATAACTACAGAAAAGGGGGATGGGTGGTTAGGTGAGTAATGGTTGGTAGTGGAAGATGGATTAGGGACTGGTCTAAAATGCATATTGATGGGTAATTCTAAGAGGCTAGGGATATGTGTAGGTGGTGGGGGAGGGGGAGGAAGGGGGATTGAAGAAGGAGGGAGAGGTGGGGAAGGGGGAAGAAGGGGTATCGAGTGAGTGACAGGAATGTTGGGTGAGTACTTGTAGTTTGGTTTATTGTTTTTTAATTGTGATGATATATTGAGTAGGGATAGGTCCTGTTGGTCAAGACGGGTTGATATATCTTTAATAAGGAAGGGAATAGTATTTAGTAAGTCAGTCATTGTAGTAGATAGTGGGGGGATTGTAGGTGATGGGATGAGGGAATGTTTTTGGAGGCAAGTATGACATGAGAATATAAATGAAGGAGATTTCAATACGCTCACAACATGCTTAAGTACCGTACTACTTGTTATCCAATTATAAGGCAAGCTGTTGTGAGCATTGAGACATTTAAAATGTATAGCTAATTTACATGAACAGGTGACAAAGTTTGTACATGTAATTATGGAATTACATTGACTGCATGTATTGGACATATTGATGTTTAATTTAATTAAATATATTGAAATTAAAAGTAAAAAGTTATAAATAGCTAAATGTAATGAATACAGAAATGTAAACAAAATATAATAGAAAAAGTGTAACGGTTCAGTGATTTTGTAAATTTATTATATATAAATGATATAAATGTAAATAAGTGGAGAAGTTATGAATGAAAATTATAAATAATAAGTAGAGAACAAAGAGTATAAGTTCATAAACAATATATGTGATAGTTGGATTATGATGACTTATCTTATTATTCGATTGATGGGATAATATTGTAAGATAAGTTTATTAATGTTGACAGGTTGTAATCAGGAAGTAAAAAAAGTGGCGTGTGGTAGTGGTAATGGTAGTGTACTGGTGGCGTGTAGTAGTGGTAATGGTAGTGGTACTGGTGGCGTGTGGTAGTGGTAATGGTAGTGTACTGGTGGCGTGTGGTAGTGGTAATGGTAGTGTACTGGTGGCGTGTGGTAGTGGTAATGGTAGTGGTACTGGTGGCGTGTGGTAGTAGTAATGATAGTGTACTGGTGGCATGTGGTAGTGTTAATGGTAGTGTACTGGTGGCGTGTGGTAGTGGTAATGGTAGTGTACTGGTGGCGTGTGGTAGTGGTAATGGTAGTGGTACTGGTGGCGTGTGGTAGTGGTAATGGTAGTGGTACTGGTGGCGTGTGGTAGTGGTAATGGTAGTGGTACTGGTGGCGTGTGGTAGTGGTAATGGTAGTGGTACTGGTGGCGTGTGGTAGTGGTAATGGTAGTGTACTGGTGGCGTGTGGTAGTGGTAATGGTAGTGGTACTGGTGGCGTGTGGTAGTGGTAATGGTAGTGTACTGGTGGCGTGTGGTAGTGGTAATGGTAGTGTACTGGTGGCGTGTGGTAGTGGTAATGGTAGTGTACTGGTGGCGTGTTATAGTGGTAATGGTAGTGGTACTGGTGGCGTGTGGTAGTGGTAATGGTAGTGTACTGGTGGCGTGTGGTAGTGGTAATGGTAGTGGTACTGGTGGCGTGTGGTAGTGGTAATGGTAGTGTACTGGTGGCGTGTGGTAGTGGTAATGGTAGTGTACTGATGGCGTGTGGTAGTGGTAATGGTAGTGGTACTGGTGGCGTGTGGTAGTGGTAATGGTAGTGTACTGGTGGCGTGTGGTAGTGGTAATGGTAGTGGTACTGGTGGCGTGTGGTAGTGGTAATGGTAGTGTACTGGTGGCGTGTGGTAGTGGTAATGGTAGTGTACTGGTGGCGTGTGGTAGTGGTAATGGTAGTGTACTGGTGGCGTGTGGTAGTGGTAATGGTAGTGGTACTGGTGGCGTGTGGTAGTGGTAATGGTAGTGTACTGGTGGCGTATGGTAGTGGTAATGGTAGTGGTACTGGTGGCGTGTGGTAGTGGTAATGGTAGTGTACTGGTGGCGTGTGGTAGTGGTAATGGTAGTGGTACTGGTGGCATGTGGTAGTGGTAATGGTAGTGTACTGGTGGCGTGTGATAGTGGTAATGGTAGTGGTACTGGTGGCGTGTGGTAGTGGTAATGGTAGTGTACTGGTGGCGTGTGGTAGTGGTAATGGTAGTGTACTGGTGGCGTGTGGTAGTGGTAATGGTAGTGTACTGGTGGCGTGTGGTAGTGGTAATGGTAGTGGTACTGGTGGCGTGTGGTAGTGGTAATGGTAGTGGTACTGGTGGCTTGTTATAGTGGTAATGGTAGTGGTACTGGTGGCGTGTGGTAGTGGTAATGGTAGTGGTACTGGTGGCGTGTGGTAGTGGTAATGGTAGTGTACTGGTGGCGTGTGGTAATGGTAATGGTAGTGTACTGGTGGCGTGTTATAGTGGTAATGGTAGTGGTACTGGTGGCGTGTGGTAGTGGTAATGGTAGTGGTAATGGTAGTGGTACTGGTGGCGTGTGGTAGTGGTAATGGTAGTGGTACTGATGGCGTGTGGTAGTGGTAATGGTAGTGGTACTGGTGGCGTGTGGTAGTGGTAATGGTAGTGGTACTGGTGGCGTGTGGTAGTAGTAATGGTAGTGGTACTGGTGGCGTGTGGTAGTGGTAATGGTAGTGGTACTGGTGGCGTGTGGTAGTGGTAATGGTAGTGGTACTGGTGGCGTGTGGTAGTGGTAATGGTAGTGGTACTGGTGGCGTGTGGTAGTGGTAATGGTAGTGGTACTGGTGGCGTGTGGTAGTGGTAATGGTAGTGGTACTGGTGGCGTGTGGTAGTGGTAATGGTAGTGTACTGGTGGCGTGTGATAGTGGTAATGGTAGTGTACTGGTGGCGTGTGGTAGTGGTAATGGTAGTGTACTGTTGGCGTGTGGTAGTGGTAATGGTAGTGGTACTGGTGGCGTGTGGTAGTGGTAATGGTAGTGGTACTGGTGGCGTGTGGTAGTGGTAATGGTAGTGTACTGGTGGCGTGTGGTAGTGGTAATGGTAGTGGTACTGGTGGCGTGTGGTAGTGGTAATGGTAGTGTACTGTTGGCGTGTGGTAGTGGTAATGGTAGTGGTACTGGTGGCGTGTGGTAGTGGTAATGGTAGTGGTACTGGTGGCGTGTGGTAGTGGTAATGGTAGTGTACTGGTGGCGTGTGGTAGTGGTAATGGTAGTGGTACTGGTGGCGTGTGGTAGTGGTAATGGTAGTGGTACTGGTGGCGTGTGGTAGTGGTATTGGTAGTGGTACTGGTGGCGTGTGGTAGTGGTAATGGTAGTGGTACTGGTGGCGTGTGGTAGTGGTATTGGTAGTGGTACTGGTGGCGTGTGGTAGTGGTAATGGTAGTGGTACTGGTGGCGTGTGGTAGTGGTATTGGTAGTAGTACTGGTGGCGTGTGGTAGTGGTAATGGTAGTGGTACTGGTGGCGTGTGGTAGTGGTAATGGTAGTGGTACTGGTGGCGTGTGGTAGTGGTAATGGTAGTGTACTGGTGGCGTGTGGTAGTGGTAATGGTAGTGGTACTGGTGGCGTGTGGTAGTGGTAATGGTAGTGTACTGGTGGCGTGTGGTAGTGGTAATGGTAGTGGTACTGGTGGCGTGTGGTAGTGGTAATGGTAGTGTACTGTTGGCGTGTGGTAGTGGTAATGGTAGTGGTACTGGTGGCGTGTGGTAGTGGTAATGTTAGTGTACTGGTGGCGTGTGGTAGTGGTAATGGTAGTGGTACTGGTGGCGTGTGGTAGTGGTAATGGTAGTGTACTGGTGGCGTGTGGTAGTGGTAATGGTAGTGGTACTGGTGGCGTGTGGTAGTGGTAATGGTAGTGGTACTGGTGGCGTGTGGTAGTGGTATTGGTAGTGGTACTGGTGGCGTGTGGTAGTGGTAATGGTAGTGGTACTGGTGGCGTGTGGTAGTGGTAATGGTAGTGGTACTGGTGGCGTGTGGTAGTGGTAATGGTAGTGGTACTGGTGGCGTGTGGTAGTGGTAATGGTAGTGGTACTGGTGGCGTGTGGTAGTGGTAATGGTAGTGTACTGGTGGCGTGTGGTAGTGGTAATGGTAGTGGTACTGGTGGCGTGTGGTAGTGGTAATGGTAGTGTACTGGTGGCGTGTGATAGTGGTAATGGTAGTGGTACTGGTGGCGTGTGGTAGTGGTAATGGTAGTGGTACTGGTGGCGTGTGGTAGTGGTAATGGTAGTGGTACTGGTGGCGTGTGGTAGTGGTAATGGTAGTGTACTGGTGGCGTGTGGTAGTGGTAATGGTATTGGTACTGGTGGCGTGTGGTAGTGGTAATGGTAGTGTACTGGTGGCGTGTGGTAGTGGTATTGGTAGTGGTACTGGTGGCGTGTGGTAGTGGTAATGGTAGTGGTACTGGTGGCGTGTGGTAGTGGTAATGGTAGTGGTACTGGTGGCGTGTGGTAGTGGTAATGGTAGTGTACTGGTGGCGTGTGGTAGTGGTAATGGTAGTGGTACTGGTGGCGTGTGGTAGTGGTAATGGTAGTGTACTGGTGGCGTGTGGTAGTGGTAATGGTAGTGGTACTGGTGGCGTGTGGTAGTGGTAATGGTAGTGTACTGTTGGCGTGTGGTAGTGGTAATGGTAGTGGTACTGGTGGCGTGTGGTAGTGGTAATGTTAGTGTACTGGTGGCGTGTGGTAGTGGTAATGGTAGTGGTACTGGTGGCGTGTGGTAGTGGTAATGGTAGTGTACTGGTGGCGTGTGGTAGTGGTAATGGTAGTGGTACTGGTGGCGTGTGGTAGTGGTAATGGTAGTGGTACTGGTGGCGTGTGGTAGTGGTATTGGTAGTGGTACTGGTGGCGTGTGGTAGTGGTAATGGTAGTGGTACTGGTGGCGTGTGGTAGTGGTAATGGTAGTGGTACTGGTGGCGTGTGGTAGTGGTAATGGTAGTGGTACTGGTGGCGTGTGGTAGTGGTAATGGTAGTGGTACTGGTGGCGTGTGGTAGTGGTAATGGTAGTGTACTGGTGGCGTGTGGTAGTGGTAATGGTAGTGGTACTGGTGGCGTGTGGTAGTGGTAATGGTAGTGTACTGGTGGCGTGTGATAGTGGTAATGGTAGTGGTACTGGTGGCGTGTGGTAGTGGTAATGGTAGTGGTACTGGTGGCGTGTGGTAGTGGTAATGGTAGTGGTACTGGTGGCGTGTGGTAGTGGTAATGGTAGTGTACTGGTGGCGTGTGGTAGTGGTAATGGTATTGGTACTGGTGGCGTGTGGTAGTGGTAATGGTAGTGTACTGGTGGCGTGTGGTAGTGGTATTGGTAGTGGTACTGGTGGCGTGTGGTAGTGGTAATGGTAGTGGTACTGGTGGCGTGTGGTAGTGGTATTGGTAGTGGTACTGGTGGCGTGTGGTAGTGGTATTGGTAGTGGTACTGGTGGCGTGTGGTAGTGGTAATGGTAGTGGTACTGGTGGCGTGTGGTAGTGGTATTGGTAGTGGTACTGGTGGCGTGTGGTAGTGGTATTGGTAGTGGTACTGGTGGCGTGTGGTAGTGGTAATGGTAGTGTACTGGTGGCGTGTGGTAGTGGTAATGGTAGTGGTACTGGTGGCGTGTGGTAGTGGTAATGGTAGTGTACTGGTGGCGTGTGATAGTGGTAATGGTAGTGGTACTGGTGGCGTGTGGTAGTGGTAATGGTAGTGGTACTGGTGGCGTGTGGTAGTGGTAATGGTAGTGGTACTGGTGGCGTGTGGTAGTGGTAATGGTAGTGTACTGGTGGCGTGTGGTAGTGGTAATGGTATTGGTACTGGTGGCGTGTGGTAGTGGTAATGGTAGTGTACTGGTGGCGTGTGGTAGTGGTATTGGTAGTGGTACTGGTGGCGTGTGGTAGTGGTATTGGTAGTGGTACTGGTGGCGTGTGGTAGTGGTAATGGTAGTGGTACTGGTGGCGTGTGGTAGTGGTATTGGTAGTGGTACTGGTGGCGTGTGGTAGTGGTATTGGTAGTGGTACTGGTGGCGTGTGGTAGTGGTAATGGTAGTGGTACTGGTGGCGTGTGGTAGTGGTATTGAATATGATGTCAATATTATCACAACGATGCGTATTATATAAATCACTAGGCGTAAATAAATACCTGTGTAGCTTAGTTGGTCAATGCGTCGTGTCTTACACACAATCTGTAGGACACATGTTCAATACCTGTCCGTCATAAGAGGATTAATATATATATTAATAAGATGAATATTAATATTAATATAGATGAAAGTTCATCAGAGTTAGCTAGCTAACTCTGATGAAATTTCTATAAAATATACTATCATATACTTCAAGCATATATGAATAAATGTATTATAAATATACTCTATAGAGTGTGTAGATAACATAGTTTAAATCTATTATTCAGTTTATAAATAATACATTTATGTATTGTAATATTTATTAATTATTAATAAATATAATTAATAGAAAAATTAATTAATTATTTCCATTAATTTTATATATATATTCTAATGAAAACCAAGTGGGTAATTCCATTATTGATTAACTTGGAATTAACGCGCACGTTAGCGAAACAAATAATGATTAATAAAGGCGATACTGAGATATTGCAGTAATTCAAATTAGAATCACTCGAACTTAGAAGATTAAAAATAGATCTAATTAAAATATTTTAAATTTCAAATAATATAAATATATAATTTTGTAATATCCTTAATATTTCGAATAATTTTAGTACTAGAGGTAATTGTAACAAATTAAGTGTAATACATTATCATGACAATATAATTAAAATACATAATTAATGATAGATCAGTTAATATATGGAATACAGTATATAATAACATAATAATATATGTATATATTTAATTTTTTTTAAATAAACAAAATCTGTTTTGACAAACAACTTTTTTAACAGAAATTTATAATTTTATATTAATTTATTTTTTATTTTTATAATTATTATTGCATTCGGTTTTATATTAGAATATTTTGGATTTTATATATATTTTTCAAATTTACCATAATATAAAATTAATAATTTACCATTATTACAGATTTAAAAGTGTTCAAACATTATTATTAGTTTGTTCTTTATTAACTTTAGTTATTTTATATATATATTTTAAATTTATTATATTATTAAATACAAAATTAATAATATATTAGTATTAAAGATTTTAGAGTGATAAGTAGTATACTATTATTTGTTTGTTTTATATTATTATTGGTTTATTTGATTTTTAACATGTTTTGTTTGTAATATAAAAATGTATCATTAAAATATTAAACTACATAATTAATAATATATTACTTTTACAGGTTACAAAGTTGATAATCAAGATATTTAAACTAGAAGTAGAATATTTCGATGCCATCATTCACAAAGCAGTGTATTATATTTCTATTTTATTTCTATTTTGATAATATTTCGTTTATTTTTAACCTTTTAATTTAATATTTGTGTTTGTTTATTTCAATAACGTATGATATCGTTAGCAAATATGTATAGTTGCCTACTATCGACTATATAATTGCTTACATCAAATACCAATCAATCAACACATTATAACGGGAATGTCCTCTCTCGTGTTATCTATTTAAATTATATATTTAAATTATTCCAGTTTGTAATTGGAGATACAGAATCTGTATTACAGACATATATATATATATATATATATATATTTATTTTATTTATTTATTTAAATCAGACATGAAATACATAGGTCCATAGAATATAAACGAAAATTAAAAAGAATAAACTAAAATAAAAACAATTAATCTAAGAAACGAAATTTAAAATACTATACAAACAATGAGATATACCACATGGTAAACAGTGGCGATGGGAACACAATATTATATTCATATAATTGAACAAACAGTGAATTACACGATAATTGTATTCGTTTATATAGCGAATAATATGACTTGCGTAATTTAACAGTTAAATTATTAACATAATCGTTAAAAACATTAAAGAGGCACTATTTCTACGTCTGTAGTTCATAACAATACGATAAGCATTCTTATAAGCTATATTAAGTTTAGCCATGCAATATCTATTTGGTATCCATATGCTACTAAGGTATATATTAGAAACAAATGTTTTAAATAGAATAATTTTTGTATCCTTAGAGCAATGATTAAAGTTATATGATATTGCATAGCTTTGTTTATATAACTGTTTAATATTACTATATATATATCAATATCATCAGATAAGTCCTCTGAAATCCAATGTCCAAGATATCTATATGATTTGACAACTTTTAGAAGTTTATTATCTATATATAATTTCACAGGTTTATGATATATATATATATATATATATATATATATAAGTACAGTGTACAGTGTAGTATACACTGTACACTGTACTTTGTCCACCATCACATCATTTATAAATTGAAATGAAATCACTGGGACTCTCCACGAAAAACGAAATTGTGTTTCCACTGTAAATAATTGATTTATATTACATTAAATATAGTTCGAAAAAAATGTAATACGATTCGAGGTATTAGTTAACAAATATGTGAACATATGTCATGAAATGATATCACAAATACTTAACATACCAGATCTCAAGTGATGTAATCACTCATTGAAAACTGAATTCATTATTTATTAAAATAATGAATCATATAATATATTATATACAAGTAAAAATGAGAATCCCCCCTATAAAAGTAGTTCGTGCATCCCTAGTAATGATGTGTACTACAGTATACTGGACTGCCAGTCTCTGTATACACATAATGCAAGCTAGCATATATGCTACCTATAGGTGGTCGTCTCAACTCGTAGTGTCAACCAGCATTGGAATAATAGCGTGTAGTATTTAAACAATGCCTACCTGTATCTAGTTTATTCATTTATATACTGGGGGTTAATTATTCTATTACCGAACATTACATGAATTTCCCATATTTAACTATGGGTTTATTTACCAATTTGTAAAATTGAGTTTATCGCCACCTACCAGTAACACGGTGTCACTATTACCTGCCACCTACAAGTGCCACGGTGTCACTATTACCCGCCACCTACCAGTAACACGGTGTCACTATTACCTGCCACCTACCAGTAACACGGTGTCACTATTACCCGCCACCTACCAGTAATACGGTGTCACTATTACCCGCTACCTACCAGTAACACGGTGTCACTATTACCCGTCACCTACCAGTAAAACGGTGTCACTATTGCCCGCCACCTACCAGTAACACTGTGTCACTATTAACAGACACCTACCAGTAATACGGTGTCACTATTACCCGCTACCTACCAGTAACACTGTGTCACTATTACCCGCTACCTACCAGTAACACGGTGTCACTATTACCCGCTACCTACCAGTAACTCGGTGTCACTATTACCTGCCACCTACCAGTAACTCGGTGTCACTATTACCTGCCACCTACCAGTAACACGGTGTCACTATTACCCGCTACCTACCAGTAACACTGTGTCACTATTAACAGACACCTACCAGTAACACGGTGTCACTATTACCCGCCACCTACCAGTAACACTGTGTCACTATTACCCGCTACCTACCAGTAACACGGTGTCACTATTACCCGCCACCTACCAGTAACACGGTGTCACTATTACCCGTCACCTACCAGTAACACGGTGTCACTATTACCCGCTACCTACCAGTAACACGGTGTCACTATTACCTGCCACCTACCAGTAACTCGGTGTCACTATTACCTGCCACCTACCAGTAACACGGTGTCACTATTACCCGCTACCTACCAGTAACTCGGTGTCACTATTACCTGCCACCTACCAGTAACTCGGTGTCACTATTGCAGGCCAACTACCAGTAACTCGGTGTCACTATTACCCGCCACCTACCAGTAACACGGTGTCACTATTACCCGCCACCTACCAGTAACACGGTGTCACTATTGCCCGCTACCTACCAGTAATACGGTGTCACTATTACCCGCTACCTACCAGTAACACGGTGTCACTATTACCCGTCACCTACCAGTAAAACGGTGTCACTATTGCCCGCCACCTACCAGTAACACTGTGTCACTATTAACAGACACCTACCAGTAACACGGTGTCACTATTACCCGCCACCTACCAGTAACACTGTGTCACTATTACCCGCTACCTACCAGTAACACGGTGTCACTATTACCCGCCACCTACCAGTAACACTGTGTCACTATTACCCGCTACCTACCAGTAACACGGTGTCACTATTACCCGCTACCTACCAGTAACTCGGTGTCACTATTACCTGCCACCTACCAGTAACTCGGTGTCACTATTACAGGCCACCTACCAGTAACACGGTGTCACTATTGCCCGCCACCTACCAGTAACACGGTGTCACTATTACCTGCCACCTACCAGTAACACGGTGTCACTATTACCCGCCACCTATCGGTGATATGGTGTCACTTATTACACGTAATCAGATAGTAGTAACACTCTCATTATATTTATTTAAAACAGTTGAATTAAAATATTTGAATAGCAATTCGCTGGATATTATTAATATACTATATACAAAATGCTATATATATATATAAGATTTTCTATAGAGGATCAATATTTATCAATTATTTCAATACTTACTTACTTTTACCTTTGTTTGGTTTTAGGACCACGCTGTGCGTGAGCAATCGGCCGTACGTGGGAGAGATTATAGTGTTGGGGGAAAGCATGGGAGAAATATTATGTCTTTATATGACGTTTGAAGGAGGAGGTTGATATAATTGTTCGAGGGTAGTAGGGTAGGGAGTTCCAGTGATACGGAGCAGATAGGGCAAATTAGCGTATATGGGAGGAGTGGAGGTTATGTAGGTGGGGTGTGGTAAGGAGAAAGGTGTTGGAGGATCGGGTGTGGATTGGGGTATTGGTGTGTGTAGATGGAGATAGGAGGCAAGGTAGTCGGGAGAGTTATGATGTATGGCATTGTGAATAGTCAGGAAAAGTTTGTATTTAATACGGTAGGAGACTGTCAGTCAGTATAGTTGTTTAAGGAGAGGTGTAATGGAATCAGAGGAACGACGGAGAAGTAGAAGGACGCAACGTACTACAGCATTTTGAAGAAGTTGCAGTTTAATTAGTTTGTAGGCGGTGAAAATGAATAGTAGGTTGTTGCAATAGTCGAATAGGGAGTATATAGGAGGAGGCGATGGTAACAGCAATGGGGAGTGGAATTGAGTGTCAAATTAGGCGGAAGCAGTGTAGGTGGTAGTGGATGGATGTGTGCATGTGGACAATGTGAGTATCAAGGGAAATAGTGGAGTCAGTATGTAGGTCGAGGTTACGGACATGTTCAGAATAGGGGAGGGTAGTCATGTTTAGTAAGATGGGGGTGGTGCAGGGAGGATGGAGGAACGTAGGGGTAAGTGGAGAAAGATAGCTTCAGTTTTGGTGGGATTAAGTTTAAGGGAGTTGGAAGCAAGCCAACCCAGTGAGTAAAGTAATCAAAGTTCGTAATCAGATTACAGTCCAACAAGTAATCAGATTACTATCATGGGGCTATGTATTGATTACAATCACATATTTTGATTCGCTTACAATCGTATTACAATCCATGATTACCAACTGATCGTAAATATGTGTTAGTGATCAGTTAACAATCATTGATTACAATCGTATTAAATTCAATGATTTAGAAGGGTAGTTCGTAATCAAAGCATAGTTGCCAGTCAATGATTGTAATATTATTGTAATCGTATTGTGATCAGTTAATCACAAATCATGATGATGATCAAACTATAATCTAACCACTATCACTGATTACTTTACTTACCGGGAATACATTAAAAACTGTCACTATTAGATATGTTCCCCTAACGATGTATTAACATAGTTTGGTATCGTTATGTGGGCGTATCAGACTTTATCCGGAATGTATTACGTAATATATGAATGAATCAGTGAAAGCGGTGAGCTTTTTTAATTCGATATCTCCTAACGCTATTCTGTAATGTCATATTTCATCATCTTCATTCAGACAAATGTAATTATAATAACATAAATATATAACTCGTTAAATGCTGTATATATCATTGATTTTATTTAATATTTATTGAATTTATAAATTTATAAAAAAATCATTATATTTATAAACAAACAAATATTGTTACTATATTGAAAAAATAAAATAATAATCTATTCGCTATATTCACAAAGTGTAATAAGGTATTTATTAGTTAGTTATTATAGCATGTATATAATAAATATAAACTGTATATATATATAATTAAACATTTCTAGTATTATATATACACGTTATACACTGTTACTAATGCGCTAATAATTACATTTCGTAATACAGACATTATACCGAAGCAACGGATCTCAAGGTCAAGCCGACCTTCTTAAAGCTAAAGAAGTCAACATCGTGTTAGTATAACGTGTATCTTATTGCATAATATGACTACAGTATTATACTTTATAAATATTATTTATAATATTAATATTCCTTTATTACTTATTAATCTGTATACTATATATTGTGTTTGTATTCTCCTCATATTCTATATATATATATATATATATATATATAGATGAACAACTAAATAGATTACTATTTTTAATATTGCTATGCTATTTTAAACTTTCATATAGGCATATAACCTACTTATTCATAGTACACGTTTGTCGAAGGTATCCTTTAAAGCCGGAAAATAGTTTTTAGGCTTTATTACTATATTATTTTTCAAACAACTCTTAGAATATAAATGTAATTGTTTAAATGATATTATATATATATATATATATATATATATATATATTTATTTCTATAGTATTTGTTATTATTTATAAAGATTTTATTTACTAATATTATAGATTTTTGATTTTATATATATATATATATATATATATATATATTCTTTAAAAAAATATGTTGTTTATAAATTGGCTATAGCCTATATTCTATAGAATATAAAATATTACTCAATAAACAGAAATATAAATAGAAATATATGAGCTATACGTGTTATATATTTATTTTATTTTATTTGTAAATGTTTTATTGACTACATAATCACGTTGTGGTTATGGGCGTCATGAGAAGGAAACAAAAATAAAATAAATAAAGTACAATATAAATAAAGTAAAAGGGAGGGTAGGTTACAATGTTAATAGGTGCGTGGAGAGTTTACATTTAAATAGTGACAGGGATTTCAAACACCTAATGTCATATGGTAGAGAATTCCAGTATTGTGGAGCTACCACAGAGAAATCAGAATCAGAGTGAGGAGAGATTGTCGAGCGTGGCACAATGTTCATCGTGTGACATTTCCTGCTAGCTCGACTAAGGTTCTGAATACTGATCAAGTCTGATATAGCAGATACCTATAGGTACTCGGGAAATATAATATGTATCACCTTATGGGTGATGCATAGTAGTCTGTACCTGCAGATATACCTAAACTTAAGCCAGCCGAGTGATCGCATTAGGGTCGATATTGATACTATTGAAGAGAACTTCAGTTTATAAATGGTGTAAAGTATAGCACGTCGTTGTATCATCTCAAGTTTAAGTTTAAGCATAAACTTTAGGGGTAGATTATATAAAAGTGATCATCAGTATATAAGTCTACTGAAGACTAGCGAGTGTATTAGACTTTTAGTCATTGAAAAAGTCAATTTATTGCGTGATTTTCTAATGTTATAAAGAAAATAGTTGCCATTGCGAATCATTATAGATATGTGATCATAGTAATCTAGGTGGGAGTTGATGGTGAAACCAAGAGTTATTATGGATTATGAAGTAGGAAGGGAAGTAGAAAGGGGTGGGTGATGATTAGGGGGTATATCCAGAACTACCTATAGGTAGTTCTGTAGAGAATTATGGTGTCAGTTTTTGTCATATTAAGTGATAGGGAATTATGGGATAACCAGTCAGTAAGTTCTGTGAGGGCGTTAAAAATAGACAGTTGAATATAGTTGGAGTCACAGGAAATGGGAACAGAAGTATAAATGTGTAGATCGTCGGCAAAGAGATGATAGTGGATGTAAGGATATTTACGAAATATGGATTTTATGAGTAAAATATAAATAATAAAAAGTAAAGAACCAAGTACGGAGCCTTGTGGAACGCCATATATATATATATATATATATATATATATATATATATATATATAACAATAATGTATATAGTATTACAAAAGATTTTGTGAATAAAAGAAATAACATTCCCTATCCACGCAACGTAATCAATAGTAACCCGCGACGTCGTATATAATATAGCAGTAACAAACTCACTGAAATAGGTAGAGTTTTACTCGATTTTCATACAAGTGTTAACAATGTTTCCATTGTTCTATCAAATTACATACGATATAAGTTAGATTTTACTCACCTCATATATATGTATATAATTTAAAACCAAACTATCATATTTATTTATCATATATTAGTAATGAACACTTAGTTTTCATCGTATCAATAATAATTTAACTATAATTTACGTTTAAAACTGCATACTTTGATATGAATTTACATTATAAACAACACTTTTATCCGAAAATACAATCTATATACAGGTGGCGCTGTTCATGTTATGTGTATAAAATCGTATTAGGGGAAATTAACCTAATACGGACACTTTAACAATAAATGGTCTTAATATTTGATGACTCATTATTTGTATTCAAAAATAACAATATATTAATATTATATGATTATAGATATTATTGTGATTTTAAAATTTTATTTAATCTTTTAATTCCATAGATAACGGGGGTGTCCGTATTCTGTGCCCGTGTCCGAATACGGAAACCATGTGTTATAATACGGACACCCTATATACCACTAGATAAACTATATATTATTGATGAATCAATCAGACAAATTCCAATTACATTATTTATAATTAATTTTATGAATAATTTATTATAATTTAATTAGTTAATAATTTATGTATTTTTATTATTTTTTAATTAATAATACACTTTAAGTATCTAAATAATAAAATTTTTAGATTTAGCTTTAATTGTGGTATTACTAATATAACGCAAGCGATATTTATGAAAATCAGAATATTTCATACGCCTCGCGATGATTGGTTATAGGGTGTCCGTATTAAGACATTTAGAGTGTCCGTATTAGGAACTTATATGACCTCTAGATATATGCTTATATCTTAATGAATATCTGATAACAAATATAGAAATTAAATATATAATTTTTAGAATTATTTATTTTTAATAATATAGTGCTATATAATATAAAATTAATGATACATTTGTATATTCTTGAGAAGGTTTTTTGTAGACATTTTTTTCATAAATTTAAAAACATAATAAAAAAATAAGTTTATTAGATATATATTTTGAATAATTAAATAATAAAAAAAAATGTTAGACTATATTTATAATTATGAATATTTTATTCATTAACCATTTTTATGTAGGAATTATGGTTTCTGAGATACCGATAGTGTCCGTATTCGGGCACTATCCGTATTCGGTTACTTTCCCATATGTGTGTTATATAGAGCAATACTGTTTCACGATTACAATACACGATATCGCCTCAGTGTAATATCATTCCTTAGAACAAATGTTGCTTATAATATCCAGAAATATGTTGCATATTAAACATTTGTAATTGAGACGAATAATTATTATGATATAAATGTGTCTAAATAGTTTAAATAGTCTAAATAGTCTTAATATATTGATAAATTATAATCTGTATAGGATTATCACAAGAGAACAGAAAACCTGTGTAAACTTATGTAAATGCTATATATAGCTATATATGCTATAGCATGTTGATAAATATAATATAATATAAAACTAACTTAATATTATTGATCGATAGGCTACGCGTATACCAGTGAGTGACATTTAAACACACATTATATAGACCGTATTAAGTTATATATTCTATATATATATATTATGTAATGACATTCATAACTCGCGTTATCATTGAACCAGTGATCGCGCGACCTTGAAATGAGGAACACTCGGGCGAGAAGAGCTAAGAGAGCCAGGATGGTCGCCATAGCCTCCGCTCAAGACGGTGAACACCCGCAACAGGTCACCCATCGCACCCTTACCGCCGATTGGCTGACCCCAGAACAAGAGGTCATATACAGCGCCGCCATCGAACGGCTGAACGTATCCATATCCAACGTAGTGGCGTGTTTCGTGACCCGGTGTCGTCTAGATCTGCGCATGATCGCCGAAAAGGGTAACGCCGTCGTGATGAACCGACAACAAAGCATGGTAACCATGCAACTGAAACGACCGTCGTGCATCGCCTGCATCTGGGCTAGGGGTAAGGTAGCCGTGAAGGGATGTCTCAGCGAGAGCGACGCCCGCCTCGCCGGTCGACGAATCGCGCGCCTGCTTCAGAAACTCTACGCGCGCGAAAAGCCGACGACGGCGCGACTCCCGCAATTCGCCGATTTCGACGTGGTGAACGTGATGGCGGTGGTTAAGTTTCCGTTCGGCATTAAACTGCAGCTCGTCAACGACGCCTACCCTATTCACGCCTTCTACGAACCGGAACTACACCCCGCGTGTACGTTCAGGCTGACCGAGAAGCCGAGGGCGACATTGAGTATGTTCGAGACCGGAAGTATGACGATGACCTCTAACTCGGAGGCGAACATACATCTCGCCGTCGACATCATCTACCCGATACTTAGGATGTATGAAAAGGATGCCCAGGAAACGGTGAAACGAAAGGCGAAGTCTAGGCGGAGGCGGACGTGACGTGGGTATAGTAGGGGGGTATAGTACCTACTCCCTCTATCCATCGCTCGAGAACCGTTAAAGGAAAACCGCGAGAATATTCTACTATCGGGTGTAACTCGATATCCGGTATACGTTTAAAATAGTGAATAATTATATTTATATTTTAATATAATACATAATATTGTATAGTTAAAATATATTGTATTATATTTTAAATATATACTTAATACAAATATATGTGATAATTACGTGTTTTATAAACTATAAATAATGATCATTTACTTAACTGTTTATATTAATAATTAATTATATATAAGTAATTAATATTACTATTATATACAATACATAGTATATATATAGTATTTATATATGATAAATATATTTATAATTTTAATATAAATATATATATGATAAAGTATTGCTAATTATACCCACTATTTCTATGCAAATCACCGTGACATTATAAAATTTAAAATACTGATTATTATAAAACGTACTATAGTATCCTATATATTGTAGAGTATGTTCCTCATCAATGATGTCATCGTGCTAATTCCATTATTTAATAAATGTATAAAAACAAAGCTATTTTTTATTATAAATATAAATCATAAAATAATTACCAATTATTCAACCATAACATATCTATAAGTATATTATTTAATATACCATTGTCATATTAATGAATATAATTTAAAGGATATTTATAAATTAAATAACTTATAAAATAACTTTCGTATCTGTTTATAATCATAATATATATATATATATATATATATATATATATAATAATATATATATAAGTGATTGATCATATATATATATATATAAACTATAGTTTAATTTAAGAACTCGTATCTATAAGTCATATTATTAATAGCATGATTAATTGTGTACTATAGTATGACATTAGGTATACCTACATGCATAGTGATCATCTATAGTATGACATTAGGTATCAATTGCGGTTGTCATGACAACTATGCATATTCAGTGTGCACTGTTAAAAATAACCCTTTAGTTTTCGCTGAATAAACCTTTAGTAAGTGGTCCTGTGAGTGAAGGGTTTTCGACCCTTCAGTAAAAGCTTTAGTGAAACACGAAGGGTTTTACTACATAAAGAACTAAAGGGTTTTGATCAATATTAATTAAAGGGTTCTACTCTTATTTGAACTACAAGTTTTTGATATAATATTAGCTAAAGGGTTTTAACTTATTTGAACTAAAGGTTATTTAAATTGTATTAACTATAGTTGTTTATAAAGGGTTTTTAACTTATTTGAACTAAATGTTTTTGATATTAAATTAACTTAATGGTTTTAATATATTGGTGAATACAATTTATCTCAAATTAAATTATATAATTCAAATACCTATATATATTGTAATTATAAATAATTATTTTCATAAATATAACTGTATAATTTAAACAAATGCAGCATTAATTAAGCTGTAAACGTTTCCTGACAACAAGTAAACTCTATTCACATTTTAGCGAACATAATATATTAAACATAACATAAACATAACATCCGTGCTAGACAAGAAATAATTGCTTTTTATATAATATTTATATGTGAAATTATACTGTTATAAAAAAATACAATTTAAAACAAAATATATATTTTCATATCAAATTAATAATATGTAAATATAGAACAATATTTTTAACTTATAAAGTATATATTGATTAATTTTACTTACAAAATATATTTTAAATATTTACAAAAACTTAAAATATCAAAAATATAGGTTTGGTTATCCTATCTGGTTTTAATTATATATTAACTAATATATTAAACAACAATTTGTATCTAAAACTATAGTTATAACTAAAGGGTTCGAAACACTTTAGTTCTTATTTAATAAAAAGTAAAGGGTTCAAAAACTTTAGTTATTATTTATTAATCTATAGTAATAATAATATATATAGCCTATAGGCTCGATAGTAAATAAGATCGATGGGGAGAGGCTTGACTTGTATTGTAATATAAACCTTTAGTACAATTAGAGGTACAACTAAAGGGTTCGAAACCATTTAGTTAGCATTTAATAAAAAGTAAAGGGTTATAAACCTTTAGTTATTATTTAATCAAAACTAAAGGTTTTCAAAAACCCTTTAGTTGTAATTTACTAAAAAGGTAAAGGTTTACCAAAACTCTTTAGTTTTGCTTTAATGAACTAAGGGTTTTTTATATATAAAAACCTTTACCTCGTATTTAACGAAAACTAGTTGTTTTTATAGTCATTATTTTTAACAGTGTGATACTCTCATAATAGTAGTAGTCCTGGTCCTGGTAGTTATAATATAGGTCACGTGACGCACATATGCTTCCGGCGGGGTAAACATTGTGTTGTCAACTATAGTTGTCTACAACAACATATTAAAATAATCAATTGAAATGCATAAAAGTATATGTAATAATTCTTAATAATTTATTAACATTGTTTAGATATACTACCAATGATATACAGTATATGTTTAACTCTCGATACACTATAGTGTTAGGGCTATAGCCTCTATATTTGGGGCGCAGGAACAGAGGGGTCGTGGGTGTCCGCCCCCCCCCCCCCCCCCATTTATAAATAAGGGTGTTCGGGATATTTTGGACCCCCCCCCCTGATTTGCGCCAATTTTAAAAATAATTTAATAATTAGTTAATAATGTAGAGATAATTTAATGTTAGTAGATAGCGATTATTAGTAAAATATATATTATAATCTTTAATTGTTAGTCACAATATTATCAATAACTTATATAGTGATATAAACAACTCTTTTATAAACCCTTCCAGCTAGATATAAGATGTATTACAATATATGTATGATTATTATACTATTATTTCAGAAAAACTAGTACAACAAATTGCAATGGATTCATTGTGTGTTTCTACTATTATAAAACATTATAAAATAACTAATCGTGATAGTATCCATACTACCACAGATAAACCTACTGGTTAGTAACATTGAAAGAAGGATTAGAATGATTTACTTGTCATAGCCGACCTGATATGCATTGTAGATGTCCTATGTTAATGGAAGCGGATAATAACAATAGTATTAAATATGTAATGGTTATATATATATATATATAATAAAAATGATATAAACAATAATAACATTGTTCTGAGAGCTATATTTACTTATATAAGATATATCGCTCGAGAAAACAGATTTTAGTTGTAAAGAACATTTTTAGGGGAAATTCCTCAAAATATTAATTAGGAACAAATGAAATTATCAATTATATTCATTTTTAAATATAGTAACTAACAATACAAAGAAAATACATTTATTATCATGACAAATTCAAAATGAGATTCTTAAATTATTTGCACATGTACTCTTAAGAGATATTGTTAAACAAATGGATGAAAATATAATATGAGACGGAACACATGGATTATCCAGGTAATTAAAGTTTTGAACCTGACTTAGAAATACGTATGATTCATTAAAGATTGATAACTATGGAGGAATATTCCTATTTTCGGTATATACCGATTCTAAACTCGTAGGTTGAATTAGCGATAAAAAGCCTAAAGAGTGGGAAAACACCTGGTATTGATAATATTCCTAGTAAATTAATTAAATCGGGTGGACCCATAATGAGCAGAATATTCAGAGAATTGTGTCTCTCAGGAAGCTAAGTACTTGTAATTAATCACATCAGAGATCCATTCTCAGCTAAAGAGGGTATTAGTCAAGGTTGCTTGTTATCTCCTGTGTTATTTAACATCTTTTTGGAGAAGATAATGCAAGATACACTAAAAGATCATGACTCCACTATATATTGGAGGTAGACGGATCTATCAGTAATCTATTTTTGCAGATGATGTATACCTCATTTCGGGTTCATCTAATGAACTACATAAACTCACAGACTAGCTAGCAAAAATCGCATCTAGACATGGAATGGAAACATTCATAAAGGTAAGATTGGAAATGATCTTTGAAATAAAAAACAACCTCTACAATTCCTGTATTATATCAACTCTTTTGTATATGTGCGAAACATGGACTATTCTCGAAGAATCTAAGAAACGATTGAATGCTTTGAATTTAAATCACATTAAAAAATGTTACATATAACCTACATACAATGGAAGATAAGTGCATATATCCATGTGCAAATAACATCTATAATGGGTTCGTATGAACGTGTTTTACAGAAAATAAAAAGGAAAAAAATGAGTTGGTTTGGCTAGACATGTACCTAGACATGATACATAAGAAAACACTATATTACAGGATCGTGTTGAAGGTACAAGGAACAGAGGTCGCCCTAAAAGGAATTGGATGGACGACGTCTATGAGTGGATCGATATATCTACTCGATCCTTACTTGATGAAACGAAAGAGCGTTATAGTTTGAAGAAGTTGTGCATGTCTCCATATCATGTCCCTCATACGACGACTCGTCGGTGGACTAGTTAACTCGTTAATTAATTATTATAAATTATTAATACAAAACTTTTCAGGAAACGAACAAGAATCGATATGTATTCGGCATGTCAAAGAAAACCTTGAAGTTACAGAAATATTAATAGGTCTATATGAAATAGATGATACAAAGGCAACAACTATAGTTTGGCTAAACTATACATTGATAATATTGTGTTTGCTGATAGAGAATTTACGATGTCGTTCATATGAATGAGCAAGTAATATGTCAAACAGATAAAATGGTGTACAGGCTTTAATATAGGAACAACCTACCAGGAACAACCGCTGACATATTACATCCATTGCACAGCTCATTAAGTAATTCTAGTTGCTCAGTATGTTACCGGAGTGTATTATATTTATGTTTAATACATCCCAAGCCACCACAATGGTTTAAAACTAAATCATAAAGTGTTACAAAATGCATATTTTGGAACTATAGTTACACAATGCATATATTGTTACTATTAGTTAATATACAATACCTGAATTGTACATGTACAATGTAACTGTTACTAAAACTTAACAAAAAGCTGTTTGCAGTAGGGATTAAAATAACTATTTCTGTACATGTACGTTTTGAGTTTTTGGTTGCTTGTGATGTTAACTATCATTAACTAAGTTAATGAAATAGGATACTTATATTATAATTCTATAACATTTAGAAATACTTTAAAATCTTGTAAATTGAAGACATTATGTCTAACCCGCTGGACAATAAGAAAGATCGTTATAAAAAATACACTCGATTATTACAAAGAAATGCATTCGTATTTAGATGAAATGATACATATACATGATATTACCTCTGATCTATCTGATAAATGCAGATCAATTATGTATAAACTTGAAAGCGGCAATATATATATAGGAAAATATAGAGAAAATATATTCCAATGTGAAAATATTGTTGACAGTAATCACTGTAAGATCAACAAGTTCAGTTGTAGAAAAGTTGAAGAAGTTTTTAATAACATACACATTATAAATAATTTGCTAAGAAATTCAATGGGACAAAATATACTGTATAGTTTAATGATATGCAGTATACTTGTTATTATTGTAGTATGTATATATATGTTATATGCGCTACGCTTGTTTTATATATCTAATATAGATGTTTAAGTACTGACTGTATTTCTAGAAGTGACTTGTTGAATTTAGGATATGACTTTTATCAAATCATTCATGCATATCAACATTGGAAACAGGAATGCATATGACACGCTACAGTGCACACACTTGTATAATACTAATAATATACCTTACAACATCCACCCACTACCTAAGAAAAATAGTGACCACACTATTTGTTTATAAAAAACATTATATATATATTTTTTTTTTTTTTTTTTTAACAAAATTACTACCCATAATATATATGCCATTACCTAAAAGTATAACCTACACAACCCTAAACTATAACTAAAACTAAACCTTAATCCTTGGTTACTCTTAAATTGATCCTATTTTCCACCCTACATGTCTGGCCAAATTTAATTTTATAGGCGTACCTTTAACTCTACCTTCAACTTCCCATTTTTCCTCACCCCAAATATTTTCTAATTTCCGTCTACCTAATTTACGTTTTTTTATTCTAACTATAGTCCCAGCCTCTAATTCGTCTTCTTTCTTTTTGTCATTTATTTTTTTTCTAGTTAATTCTATTCTATGTTTTACTTTACTGCCGATTTCTCCCATTTTCTGCTTCGTCTCCCATAACCAATCACTGTCCGACGGAGTCCGTGCCTCTCCCATACCTCTCTAATCTTAAATCAACTGGTAATTTTTCTTCACGTCCAAACATTAAAAAAAATGGAGAAAACCCTGTTGTCGCATGAGGCATAATATTATACGCATGAATCATTTTGGGTAAATGAATCGGCCATTTGGACTTTTCTTCCGTACACAAAACTCTTAATAAATTAATAATAGATCTATTCATGCGTTCGCATTGTCCATTACCTTCTGGATGATAAGGACTAGTCCTACTTTGGTTAATATTAAATAACTTACATATTTCCCTAACTACTTCCGCTTGAAAATTACGTCCTTGGTCGGTATGTATTCATTCCGGAGTCCCATAACAATAGATCCACTCATTCATTAATATCTTAGCTACCGTAATTGCTAACTGATTTCTAGTAGGAATAGCTCTAGTAAACTTAGTATATGAATCGGTCATTACTAATATACTCTCTCTTCCATCTGAGGATTTATCAATATTAACGAAGTCTAGAAACACTAACTCCAATGGTCTAGTTGCACCTAAATATCCCATATCTATTTTAGGATTTCTACCCCCTCCCTTAGATACTTGACATATTTCGCACTTATCTATATACTCCTTAATATCTCTATATCTACCTACCCAGGTATACTTTAGACTGATTCTCGCTACCGTTCTATCTATACCCTGGTGACCATTGGCATCGTGTACCCCTTGTAAGATCTCCCTAATTAACTCACGTGGAACTACCAATACCTTATCACCATTTTTCCTATTCTTATATAGAACTCCTTCTTCTATTATGTAGTTATCATTATTTATTGACCCACTTTCTAAATGTTTTATTATCTCTTTTAACCTATGCTCCTCCATTTGCATCTCCCTTATCTTCCCTTCCTCTATGCCTGCTATTATACTAATATCATTGATCTCTAGATCATCCTCATATAATCTTTTGAAATCATCCCCTTCTACCTCATTATTCTCCTCACATCTCCTAGATAACGCATCTGCTACTATATTTGTACTACCTGTTCTATATTTAAAACGTATTGGAAATGGCGCTAGTCTTGATACCCACCTCTGCTCTAAAGCTGTTAACTGTTTCTTATTTTCTATACACGCTACAGCGCTATTATCTGTAAATATTGTACACTGTTTAGCCCCCATTAAGTAATGTTTAAATTTATCAGTTACCGCCCATACTACGGCAAGAAACTCTAGTTTCTTAGCCGAGTAATTAGCTTGATTTTCTTCTCCTGCCTTTAATGATCTACTAGCATATGCAATTACCTTCCTCTCCCCATCTATCACCTGGCTAAGAACAGCACCTAAACCAATATGTGATGCATCTGTCTCTAATATGAATGCTTCCTCGAATCTAGGTAATGCTAATATTGGTGCACTACTTAACTTATCTTTTATCTTCTGCATCGCTCTTTCACAGTCATCATCCCACTTAATATTTACCCGTCTACTCATTCTCTTACTTATACTACCTACCCCTGCCTCAGATTTCGTTAATTTTAATAATGGATGTACAATCTTAGTATATCCTTCTATAAACCTCGATAATATGATCCTACACCCAAGAATGACCTTAACTCCTTCAAGTTATTTGGCCTTTTCCACTCTATTATCGTCTTAATCTTATCCGGTATCGTTCCTATCCCTTTATCTGATATCTTAAAGCCTAGAAAATGTATTTCATTTATAAATAATCTACATTTCCCTGTATTTAACTGAAATCCAGCTTCTTCCAACCTCATCATTACAACTTCAATATGTCCTAAATGTTCCTTCCATGTCTTAGAATAAACTAATATATCATCTAAATAACATACTACAAATTTATACATCTCTGATCTAAATAAGTTTGATATTACTCTCTGAAATGTAGCTGGAGCATTGGTTAACCCAAATGGCATTCTAGTAAACTCGTAGAGTCCCCACGGGGAACTGAATGCTGTTTTAAATTGATCCTCTTTTACTATTTTTATCTGGTGATATGCTGACTTTAAATCGAAAGACGAAAATACTTTAGCTCCCCCTAGTGCCTCTAATGAATCATCTATCCTAGGAATTGGATATGCATCCTTAATAGTCTTATTATTCAGCTGCCTATAGTCTACACATAATCTAATTTCTCCTGTACCCTTTTTTACTACCACTAGTGGACTTGCATATTCACTATTGGACTTAACTATTACCCCTCCTATCTCCCACTTAACAATCTGATTCTTCACTGCCTCTACCTGGGAAGGTATTATTCGTCTATAAGGTTGAGCGACCGGTATTTTGTCTATTGTTCTAATACTGTGTAATCCTACTTTAGCAGAAGCTAATCTATCATTATTTAAAAAAAATATTTTTCTATATTTATAAGTTAATTTTTCTATGCTCTCCTTAAAAATTCTATTTTTACACCCTATATAAACTTTTACTATCTCCTCATTATTAATACTAACACTACTTATTCCATTTGATACCCTACTTCTTATATGAATTCCCCTACTCACTCCAGTAATCGATATAACCCCATAAGTCTGTAAAATATTCATACCTATTATAAACAATCCCTTAATATTAGTTACTATGAAACCTACCTTCTCACTCTTCTTACCCCATAATATAATATCCGTTATTACTTGTCCCCTATAGTCTAATTTAGTGCCATTTGCTGTTTTTAAATCAACTTTTGGGTTTACAGGTATTACTTTCAAGTCTAATGACCTTACCATCCCCTCTGATATCACTGAAACCTGACTACCTGTATCTATTAAACATTCAACTACCATCCGATTTATTACTACCTTTTCCCTAGGACATCTTCCTATTAACCTATTATTATTACCTATTTCCCTTGTACCCCCCTTTATTCTCCAGGCATTCGCCCCTTTCCTAGTTGCCTGATCTACTGGAAAGGTTGGCGGTTTAAATTCCTATTCCTACACCATTTACTAGTATGCCCTTCCCCTCCACATGTAAAACATCTAACTCTGTCTGTCCAGTTACCTCTTAATCTACCTTCCAACTCAGTATTCCTCCTCTCTAATATTTGTATACGTTCCTCCAACCTACTACCATCATTCCCTCTATTAGTTACTTCACCTATTACTTTATTAGTTTCTATCTTATAGCATATACCACCCTCCTTCACATTACTCATAGATTCAAACTCCCTCGCCATTGAGCGTATTTCAGAAAAACTTTTTTTTTTCCCTGATATTAATAAATATCGCCGTAATTCGCAGTCAAATACATTTGTTTTGAATGAATCTGTCATTAGCCCCTCCCACCCATCTACATCCTCTTTCAAACTTAACCCTAATTTTAATATAGCATCTATAAACATAGTAATATTCTCCCCTTCTCGTTGTTTCCTATCAACTAGATCATGTAACCTCTCACCCCGTGACCTCCTACTACTACATCTCTCCCTTAAACTATTAAATATATGATCTTTATTTAAAAGTTTATTGCCTAACATTGATAATTCTAATTTTGCACCACCTCTTATATGATATAAAATATACCCTGCCGCATCCTCACCCTTATGCCCCAATAAATCTACACATTCCTCAGCTCTTGCAATCCACTCACCAGCATCTGTACCCTCATTAAAATAATCTAGTTTAACATATGCTAAATCTTTCTTAGCAGGTCTACCTACTGGCTTACTATCTTCTCCCATATCTTCTATATCCCTCTTATAACTATGTTTAATTACGTAAATAAACTAAAAATATTATTTTAAAAATAATATTTTATTATCTAAAATAATATTGTATTATACAAGTGTATGCAAAGTAACAATATCAATACACAAACCTGTTATCCTATGTTGTATTTCAATTTCTTCCTCTAGCCACTGGTCCTAGTCAGCACTGGATACCGCTGTCACCAATGTTATATGCGCTACGCTTGTTTTATATATCTAATATAGATGTTTAAGTACTGACTGTATTTCTAGAAGTGACTTGTTGAATTTAGGATATGACTTTTATCAAATCATTCATGCATATCAACAATGGAAACAGGAATGCATATGACACGCTACAGTGCACACACTTGTATAATACTAATAATATACCTTACAACATATATATATATATATATTGTGGTATATATTATTCATAGGTAGGGGCGCAGAAAGGTATATTTCATAGGGGGGGTCCAATAATGTATAATATATTAGTAATATATGTATATATATATATATATTTGTGTGAATAACTAATTAAAAACTATTAAATATTATATAAATAAATTAGTCTATATCATATGTATATATAATTTTATTAGTTTATATTAATAACTTACTTTTACTTACATTACTTTAGTCGAACTTTCGTCCCGAGTTTGCATTTTTCTTCCAAACATGTCTCATCATCATCACATTCCTGATTTCATCAATTTCCTCCAATTAAGTAGGTCTAATCTCTCCAATCCTATCTTCCTTTAAATTTTCTATAAAGGTCACTGCACGTCGTCCTTGTTTTCACTTTCCTTTTGGTCCCCAGAATATGAGGTTATGGGCAGCCTCTTCATTATGACGGATACAGTGTCCATCAATACTTAGACGACGGGTAGCTATTATGTTAGAAATTGTTGGCGTGTCATTATATAATTTATTATTGACCATTTATCTTTCCAAGACACTTTTAAAACCAAGCGAAGAAGTGTAGCATCCATTAATTCTTTTTTCCAGCGATTTGTTGATAGTCCAGGTTTTGCTTCATATAATAAAATGGTTTCTATGGTAATTTTTAAAATTTTTATCTTCAGTGTTTTGGTTAGATTTGATTTCCAGAACTTTTACATTTTGTGGCACGCTTTCAAGGCAAGTACTTTACGGAATTCAAAATCCGTAAGTGAGCTTTTCATCCATGATCCAAGATATTTAAGTTATCAACTAGTGTAATTTGTGAATTTAACGTATACGTATACACTATAGTGCAGATAGGATTTTTTTCCTAATGATTGGATTTTTTTTCGAGAAAGCCATGATATTAGTCTTTTTCGAGTTTAGCTGAAGTCCAATTTCTAAGGCATTCATTCATTCATTCATATTACCTACTATGGCTTTGTTTCCTGATTAGTTGGAAACCTAGTTTCACTTAATTATCCTTAATAGCCATTCTCATTTCGTAGTCAAGCACTATGATGAATACGAAAGGTGCTAATGTGTCGCCCTGTAATATTCATTTGGATATTTGAAACACTTTGGTTTCGCCATCAGAGGTAATTATAATTATAAAGTATACTTTTGCATATGTATACGTATGTAACACCGATATCATATCTATTATGGCTCTAGATGTGCCAAATAAGCAGATAAGCAGAGATAATCTTGAACATACGACTTATATAATGCTATCAAATGCTTTCCTAAAGTCAACAAAAGTAATTATTGCCTTCATATTGTGAGATTTTATCCCTTCTATGTCAATCTTCGTAGAGCAAGAATATGAGTTGATGTCGATCTACCAGGCCTAAATCGTTTTGATTATTTCGAAGAAGAGGGTTGATGAATGGCTGAATTCTATTAAGAATCATTTTGTTTGTAACTTTAAGTGCGACAGTATATAGATCGATCCCTCTATAATTATCAACTTCATTTAAATTACCAGCTTTGGGAATAGGCATTATTTTACAAAAGGACCATTGGGTTGTTTTTTTTGCGGTAAATAGTACTCTATTTGCATGTTCAAGTATAATATCATCGAAGTTGCAGTATTTAATAGCTTCGGGTGCAATACCATCCGGCCCAACAGATTTGTCATCTATTAAATTATTCTTTACAGCTAGATACTCTTCTTTTGTAAAAACTTCGGTTTAGAATGCTTTAGTTTTTAATAATATATTGTTATGTTTTATATTCATACATTTTTATATTCTTGAGAAGGTTTTAAGTTAAAAATGTTGTTCATAAATATAAAAACGTAATAAAAAAACAGTGTATTGGATATATCAGCACACTATTGAATATTAAAAAAATAAAATACTTATTTTAAATATTTATATAATTATGAATATTGTATTCATTAAATATTTGTTTGTAAGATTTATTTTTTCTAAGATACCGAGATTGTCCGTATTCGGCTACTTCCCCCTAATAGGATAACCCACAAAAATTGATAGTTAACTTGCTAGAAAATAACTTTCTAGCAAACTTTTCTGGACATTATTTACGGAAATACTGGTAGTGGGAAAAGGACATATTAAACATTCACACCTTATAACGTGTTCTTCAATAGATGATATAGAATACATTTGTTGACATTTAATGACATTTAATGATGCCCGCAGTGAATCTTTTAGTGTAGCCTACCAGCGTTTATTTCATCTGCAATTATACTCAGGGCCGGCTTAAGCATACTATGGGCCCCGGGCAAAAAAAACGTATGGGCCCCATAATAATTTAATAACATATTAAATGGGCCATTTTGGCAAAAACTAATATTTATAACTCTTCAATTTTATCATATGTTATCATTATACTAATTATTTTGTAATTTGTTTGTATACTTTAATCAACTCCTCATAATAATTTCTTTTCTCGCATATATATTTAGAGCAGTGGTTCCCAACCTTGTTTCACCGTGACCATTTTTTTTATAATTCTTAATTAAAAAATATACCATGACCCAATTACAAACTTTATTTTGTTATTGTTATACTTTAATCATAAAATAATCATATAAAAATTAATATACATATATTTATATATATATTTCCATCTTAAATTTTTCGCGACCATAAATCAAATTTGCATATAAAAGCATTTATATTATTTTTTAGAAATTGGATCAGGACCTACACAAAATACTCAATGACCCATAGGTTGGGAACCACTGATTTATAGAGTGCATCAATATTTTGTATTACCGCTATTATCTCAATGTAGCCTAATTGCAATACTTTTCTGATCGAATTTATTCTACAAAGTAATTAGCTCCACGGTTTTCATAATATCGAAGTCTCAAATTCTAAAATTGCATAAATACGTTGACTCTAGTAATGTAATTTAAGTTATATTTTAACATATATAATATCAGATATAAATTATGTAATTATAAGAAGTCCTCAAGAGACTGCACTAACAGAATCTGCTTGCGATCACCATTTTATATTCGATAATGCTTTTAATAAAAAATATTATATTCTTCTTTAATCTAGATGTTAATATATTCTTTATATAGCTTGGCTAAATAAATTATATTGATTTGGGATGAAGGCAAATAATATTGCAACACTTGTCTAAGATTTAACGGCATTTTGCCCAACCAGATTTAAGGAATACACAGTGTAGATATGTGAATCCATATTGACAATGGACTATGGTTATTATAATATATTTCATGTCATTGAATCTTCCATACATATGCTGGCATTTTCATAACTTTGAGCTCTATAATCTATTATAATTATATTATTATTGAAAAAATTCTAATAGATCGGTAGCTAAATATTGACAAATGTAATAAATTATAACTGATAAATTATCAGTGATAATGAATCTCAACGTACAATCGTACGTCGTAAATCAATAAATACCTATATAATAATAGTAGGCTATAATACCTACCTAACTTGATATAAATAACGATAATATATATCGATGTGATATATATGGAATTGAGTACAATGATATATAATATAATATTTTGAATTTTGTATGTCTTCAATTATGTAGTTATCAGTGATAACTTATCACCTATTCTCCAATAAGAATATCGCCATTGTGTGTATTTATTTGTAAATAGATAGATGAGGGTGATGTCAATCTAAACATTCATTTGCAAGTAATAGGTGGATAATTGCAAAAATGCCTTTAGTATTATATGTATGTTATATATATATATATTTATAAATAATATATGTTTCAATAAATATAATATCTTTCTGTAATGATAGTATGTTGAAAAAGATAATAATTTTATGTACATAATTCCCTTTCATCAATAGCCATTATTAACAATACTATAGGAATAACCTAAAGCAGAATAATCCTATTTAAATTAAAACTATTATATATATATATATTATGTGTACTAATACAACTATAATAATATATACACTATGAGAATATACACATTTGATTAATACGAGCATAAGATAGAGAAAGTTAATTATTTTGAGAAAATTATTTTGAAAATATCTATTTTTTAATTACTATAACAATTATAAATCTATATAGAATATCGTTTTTTTCGTAATTTATAATCAATATAATCCTTTACAAATATCAGAAATCATAGTTAAAATATATCTTATAAAATATATTTAATTTTAATAAAAAAAAGTATACTTTTTGTTTTGTAAACTAATTATAGAATTATAAATTGTTAAGATTTAACTATGGTTAATAATACCTTACTACGTTTATCATTTATCACCTTCTAGTTTATCAAACAATTATTTATCAATCGGTTTCATGCTATTTGATTTAACAATCAGAGATGTGTGAGAAGATCTATGTTATCACTATAAGCATGTGCCTCAAAATCTTCATGTAGCTGTTTCCACCATATCTTCGTGTCAATTTAGAAATTTTTGTAAAATTCACTCTTCAAATCGGCCTAAATGACTCATATTTAATTAATTTATTATATTATTTTTATTTTTTTAATTAGAATTAATAATATATAAGAAAAATAGTTAAGAAAATTTTTTTTTTCATATAAATAGTAACAAAAAAATGTCTGAAATAATTCATGGGCCCCCCAAAATTTGGGGCCCCGGGCAATTGCCCGATTTGCCCCCCCCTTAAGCCGGCCCTGATTATACTATGAGCTATTACAGACTATAGATACATATATATTATTACAATATACTATTTTTAACTAAAAATAATCAGCGACCTTTACTTTCGGATGTTCAATACGAATATAGTCAATTATCAAATATACAAAAAATAAATTATTAATATATTATTAATTATTATTTAGAATTAATCATATTTATTAAAATGATTTTATCTTTCAATATAATATATAAATTTGAATTATAAATCAATTATTAGGTTATATAAAATATATTATCAAAATAATGTCTTTGTTTTCAATAAATGAATACAAGGTTTTTGAGAATAAATCAATATAGGGGAAAGTAACCTAATACGGACACTTTAACAATAAATGGTCTTAACATTGTATGACTCATTATTTGTATTCAAAAATTACAATATATTAATATTATATGATTATGGATTTATATTATTGTGATTTTAAAATTTTATTTAATCTTTTAATTCCATAGATAACGGTTTTTTCCGTATTCGGTACTCAAGTCCGAATACAGACAGTGTCCGTCGGACACCCTGTGTAATAATACGGACACCCTATATACCATTAGATAAACTATATATTATTGATGAATCAGTCTGACAAATTACAATTACATTATTTATAATTAATTGTATGAACAATTTATTCTAATTTAGGTTAATTAGTTATTAATTTATTTTTTTTTATTTTTAAATTAATAATTCAATTTAAGATTCTAAATAATATAAATTTTAGATTTAGCTTTATTGGTGGTATTAATATTATAACGCACGCGATATTTATAAAAATCACAATAGTTCATACGCTGCGCGCTGATTTGTTATATGGTGTCCGTATTAAGACATCTAGAGTGTCCGTATTAGGGACTTATATGACCTCAAGATATATAAGATATTACCTATGCTTATAACTAATGAATATTTGATAACAAATATAGAAATTATATATATAATTTTAGAATGCTTTATTTTTTAATAATAGTGTTTATAATAACCTATAGTGTTATATTGTATATCGATTCATTTGTATATTCTTGAGAAGGTTTTAAGTTGACATTTTTTCATAAATTTAAAAACGTAATAAAAAAATCAGTTTATTAGATATAGGCAATATATTTTTTCCTAAGCAATATTTTGAATAATTAAAAAATAAAAAATACTTTTTTAGACTATTTATATAATTATGAATATTTTATTAATTAAACATTTTTTTGTAGGATTTATGGTTTCTGAGATACCGAAAGTGTCCGTATTCGGGCACTGTCCATATTCGGTTACTTTCCACTAATTGATATATCATAATTTTTAACAATGAATTAATTTCAATATTTACAAAAGATATTTTATTAAAAATATACCTATTTATTTTTTAAATATATTTAAATTAATTTATAATGATATTATAAAATATTGATAAAAAATACATATAATGTCCAAATAATATATCATTTAATAAAATGTATCTGTTTGCATAATTGTCTTAGTAGATACGTATCGTAGATACTATTTATGACTAACAGCTGTTATCTAGATACGATTACAAATACTTTTGTAATTTTTATAATAGATACAAATACACACACAAATGTATCTACGATACAGATTTGTTGTCTTAATAGATACTGTATCGGCGATACTGCCCAGCTCTGATATATTATATATATATATATATATATATATATAATATATATAGGGATATAACCAAGGAGATAAAACCTTCCATAAATAACTCTAAATACTCTCATATATATATGTGCGACGCATAATATCAAGACCTCCTATAACCTCCAAGGTTATAGGAGGTCTTGATATTATGCTCTAAACCCTCTAAACATGATTAATTTACGACAACCTGGGATATATATCCTCCCCGATATAACTATAGTTTTGTACCTGTTCTATCATTGTTGCTTTACGTGGCCTAACAGGAAGTCTCAATATTTACTTATGTACCGATAACAATTTATAATACAAAATAATTTCCTACTCAATCTAATATTTATGTGATATATATATTTGATATACTATATAAAAAATCATAAATATGGCTGGTAGTGGAGAGTTTGGAAATCCATTACGTAAATTTAAACTTGTCTTTCTCGGAGAACAAAGCGGTTTGTAATCACAAACTTGCTAACATTATTTATGAATCATATTAAATTAATATCTAATATATTTATATATAAAATATATGATTTAATAAATGTGTTTTGAACTACTAATTCTAATTATTTATATATGGATTTCTTATATAAATTAGATTTAGTTTATACATATGAATCTTATATGTGTATTGTTCTTTGATACGTATTGGTCTAATAACTATATACACAATAATTACATCTTATATTCAAAAAAAAATAATGAAATAAGTTAATAATAAATTTATAAATATATTAATATATTTATATTAATCATACTTATTTTAAGTAATATAAATTTAATTAAATATATAATTATTATATTTTGTATATACTATAGGCTATATTATATAGCATATGATGACAAAATATGATCGTATATGAAATATAAATTGTGTAGTATTATTATAATTATTATAATAATTGAGCTATATCATATAGCTATATAGTATATAGTATATAGTATATAGCATATAGTATATGAATTAGTCTTTAGTTGGCTATGATCATTTATAATTATTAAATTATTAAATAAATATAATAATTATAAATCATTAGAGCCACCTAAAGACGAATTTAAATATCTCAATTTCAGGGGCGTTTGTCTATATCAAATTATCATATTATTAATTAATAAAACTCTATTATTTACTTGATTACAATTTATATATAAAATCATTTATTATGTAGCATGTTTTATACGAACTATATATAATATGGCCTCCGACTATTTTGATTAATAATGACAGGGTCAAATCTATAATACGCGTTGCGGGAGTTGACATGCTCGAGCGCACTAAATTACATTGGAATATATATAAATAGATATAAATACAAATTTGTATATATATATATATATAAAGTTTACACTCACACATACATACACAAACACACACATATCGTGTGTTCTCGAGCCCGCAACGCATATTATAGATTTGACCCTGTCATTAGTAATCAAAATAGTCGGATGCCATATTATATATTCTGCGTTTTATACATGATATAAATGTAGAGATTGATACCTGGTCAATAATTCCGTGATTTTGTAATACGCTACGTATTTAAACTAGCAACATTTTGTATTCGAATTACTGATTTTATATTCGCGAATCTTATATAGACGATGTAACTACACATAACTACCCATATGTCTATAGATATCATTGATAACCATAATCATGAGAATATGAATCATAAATAACGTGTAATTATGTATAATTATTATAACTATTATATTAATAATTTGATATATAATTTTAGAATAGATATACAATTATGAAGCATAAGTATTCTTATAATATATAATACAATTATATTAAGCTTGTATACTATATATTTATAAAATCACTAATACGTATGAAGAATATTGCAGATGTTTTGTGCATAGCTTATTTTTTAAATCGCAAACTTTTTGACCATAATCCTAGAGATTAATACTTCATATTAAACTATAATAATGTACTATATATTCAATATCATTAGCGTCTTCTATAGTTGAACTGTGGCATAGTATTATTTACCAATATTGCCTCTAGTCTAGATACACCTTATAAATTCAATTAAAATTCTAAATTGTATTTATATTAAATATGTAATATATTTATTAACATGATAACTATTTTATTTACATAAATAAATATAACCATACTATTGAATGAAGATTAATCGTATGTTTATATATGAAGTAGCACGAGAATGTATGTTATGCGGAGATGAACTTGATTCGTTGACATAGCCTATGAGTGATATGTGCGGCACATAATATTTGTGTATTTAAGTTGAGTCATGTTGATGCAGGGCTCGCGTAGAGGACGGATCTTATTCTTAGCAGTCGATAACTTGTTATTAGACACATTATATGACTCATCACCTATGACTCATATATTATATATTATACGACACCGCTTCCCTTGAAATGAAATGAATTTATTTTTTAAAGAAAGAGTATTAATTATGCGAACATAACATCTATGAGAATTCTATATTGAATATGAATATTCTAGAATATATAAATAAATTCTCCGTATCGTACTGCGTCTCGGATTCTCATACTGAGTCGCATACAACTGACGGCTAGTAGAAGTATGTAAATATATTTGAAATTAAGCGTTGAACAAAATATACGCCTGCCACGAGCGCCCAATCAACAGGCTATACCTTAAATAACCAATATCGTAATAATTTACTGCGTATGAGTATTCACCATGAAAGCATACCTGCATTATTATTACTTTCATTATTTGTTGTTATTAGTTAATTTATTTATTAATTTCGCCTATTTTTGCATATATATTTTTATAATACCATATTTCAAATATACCGTTTTCGTAAAAATGTATTCCATAAAAATACCAGTTTATATTCCTTTTAAGCAAATATGGAACCAATATATATTTAATTTTGTACATAATAAATTCTATAGTTGATCTATATATTAAATACGTTAAACTTGTATGTATATAATGGATACTCTAGGTGATTACAATTATTTTAGTATTTTAAATTCATAATCATATTAAGTCCGTCATTTAATATGATCTGCCTCAAATTAATAGTTTTATTAATATGTATTTTTATAATAATTTTTAATATACAAATATATATATATAATGGTTAATTTGTACAATTGTACCTAGTAGTGTCTATTACTTGTGTTTGTTATTCTTGCATAATATTTAACAATAATTATTTGAATATATCAAAATATGAAAATAGATATATTAATATATGTGAATATATGTGAATATATATATATTAGAGTTGTAAACAGGTCTCCAGAGAGGTTCTAAATATCATATTTTCAATCAATTCAGTATTACGGATCCATTAATGATTCAGGTGTGCTTTTTTGAGACAATTAATTAAACAATATGGTAACCAAGGTTATATGTTGCTATGCAACATTGCATCCATTATCTTGACTAGTGTAATTCGTAATTAGATTGTTTTAATGAAAATTTATATTTTAATAAAGAATATTTATAATTTAGTTAAATATAAATATATATATATATATATATATATATATGTAAAATATATGTTTTCAATATGTTATATTATTAAATATAGCTTGTCATAAAAGCTAGCAAATATTTTTGAAGTAATCTATGTAGTAAATATATCCAGATAATCAAAAAGCATTATTTTCTACACAAAAATAGACGTATTCTAAAGTAAGGCCTAGTATAAAGATAGATTTAACATGTAAAATGTGTAGAGATGGTTGCTGAGTGCAAACTTTTTGTTCTAACTATTTATATTGTACTGTTTTTATATCATTATAATTAGTTTTCATAGTGTATATATGTAGTATGTTAATGCAGATTTATTAATAGTATATTTGGAAGTGCTTTAGATAATAACTTTATCATGACTTCGATACTCCTAAGAGGCTAATGTAAATATAGTGCAATGTATACATTACTTATTTCATCTTAAATTAGTGACAATCTGAATATCATTAATACACTTATCACCCTGTATATATATGTGTGTTAAATCATATAATAATGATAGATATATGGATGGTGTAGATTGATAGAAGGATAGATAAATAATTGATTGGTTATATGAAGCTTTTCACTAAGCTATTCAATGAATGTGGTCTGTATTGTTGCATTGTTCAAATATTAGTAATGGCAGTACTACTGCTGCCTCCTCCTTCTCATCTCTAACACATTGTATGTGTGTGTGCACATTGATATATGTATTGGTGTGTGTATATATATAAACATGTGCATATGTTGATATGTTGATATGTTGGGTGAGATTACTTATATGTGTGTGTATGTATGTGGCTAACATAATTATGATTATTTAGATGTAACATATCACAGATATTAACATGTAGAGTTCAACTTCATAGTTCATTCAACCTTTGATAGCAATTATAATATATATATATATACAAAGCATTAATCGTTATATAGGTATATATATATAGCTATGCTTATGTATAAATATATATATATATATAGAATATAGTATGTATTTATATATATACATTCGTAATAGCTTGTTTTATATTAAAGATATATAATTGTACTCTATCTTTATCTAGCATGTGTATATGTACTTATATTCATGTTATCATATGTTAATACTGGCTGTTATTTCTATTATTAACATTGTATATTCAATAGTATATATATGCATGTGTGTGTATATATACATGTATGTATGCATGTGTGTATACATATATTATCTTTTTACATTAATAGTTTCACTTATTTGCAGTCGGAAAAACTTCACTCATCACAAGATTCATGTATGACAGCTTCGATAATGGCTACCAGGTAACACTAGTATACAAGTTATGTAATAGCAGTATGAGTAGACATTCACACCTCGTTACCAATACTACTTACTAATGATCGCAATCAATAAGTTATTGTTTTAATAAATTATTAATATTATTATTTTATAAACTGGTAAACTACTTTAGTTGTTTATGAGTGAAATAGTATATTTGTAGCTATACTAAACTAGGCTATACTAATGTGTGTGTGTATATGATTACATCTGACCTATTCCAAACAGCTGTTTAACATTAGTAAACAATGAAATACCTGATTATCTGTAAGACAGTGTTTCTTTAATAAACTAGACCTACTTTAGTATCAGGGACATACAAAATATTATGGACATCTATATTGCTATTATTATTATCCTAAATCATTATACAATTCTAGATTATCAATTAACTATACAATAGATACTATTATATAATAAGTACACAGTAAGTGTGGCTAGCTTTTTTATGTCATTCCTTTATTGTTGAAAATAATAACTTTTATAGTAGAGAATATGGTTATGATTAATATCTATTATCGTTGTTTTATAAATATATCATCACACAAACATAATAATCGTATTCCATCATGTATTCATCTTCCGTTTGCAGGCAACTATCGGTATTGATTTCCTCTCGAAGACAATGTACTTAGAAGACAGAACGGTTAGTCATGTTGTATATCACGTGATGTTGTTTGTTGTAGCAATACTGTAGTACAGGGGAAGTGATCACCACCACATTACCAGACCTACCACATTTGGTAATTGATTACTTACTATCATTCATAGATTGCTATCAACTTTTAAACAGACCTGCCTACTGACTAATGATATACATAATGATTCATGCATGACTCATTCGTAATGCAATATAGCATACAGAGATATATAATACAACACATTCTTAACAGGGAGTTGGAATGTATTGATTTTTAAAAACAATATATGTACAAAAATCCATACTTATTCTACATATTACATTATACACAATACATTATCATGATATACATACAATATACACCATAGGTCATTATTTATCATAATAGCATTATCCAATATAATTAAATATAATTTCTATGTAATAATACACCTGTAAAGGTCAAGTACAACTATGTTTGACCTTGTATCTCACCACTTGTATTATGAATGATGTATATTGACATTGGATATAAAGCCTAACCTACATTAAACGAATGCTATCTAATGACACTATCTCTTAATTTATGTTGATTTATAGCCAACTCCCTCATAGCATGTTGTATGCAAGTAGTGTTTGTATACACTACACTTAATTTATATCTTCATCACCACCACCACCACCACCACTACCTCCATTACCACTACCTCCTCCACCACCACCACTACCACTACCTCCTCCACCACCACCACTACCACCATTACCACTACCACCACCACTACCTCCACCATTACCACTACCTCCTCCACTATAGATACGACTACAACTATGGGATACAGCGGGTCAAGAGCGATTCAGATCTTTAATTCCTTCGTACATAAGAGATTCTTCCGTAGCAGTTGTTGTGTATGATATTACCAGTTAGTAGTGCAGTGTCTATAATGTTAACGTTCATTAGCTGCAACAGCTTTATTTAAGTCACTCGATATTTAGTCAAATAATATATGCAACTATAGAAATCATATTTGAACATTAAATTATCACTATAGTTTATATTACCTAGTCAAGTTTATCAATTTACTTTTCATTGTATGTTTTATTTTAAATCTTTTAAATTCAAACAAATAATTTGAATAATAATAGTGTAAATTTGGATTATATCAGTTTTCATAAGTGTTTATATTAAGATATAACAAATAAAATTATAATCTTTTTACGTTGGTAACAATTGTATTATATTGAAATATGATTACTATTATAAAATGTATATTAAAGTATGCATTACAACATTGAAATAACATTATTTAGATGCAAACAGTTTTCAACAAACTTCCAAGTGGATTGATGATGTAAGAAATGAAAGGGGTGGTGACGTCATCATTATGCTCGTTGGAAATAAAACAGATCTTTCGGATAAACGGTAATTTACTACTAGACTAGGATATATATATATATAAGAATAATATGTGTGTTGTTAATATATTGTAATTTGTACATATTAATAATAAACAAATGAATAGTAATACCAATAAAACATTTAATTGAAATACTATTTTATAGTTATTTAAACTATTTTATAGTATAAGGCATACTAAATAGTATTTACCATGAAAATATATATGATCAATTTATTATTTTTTTAATTTACAAAATAATATTTTAATGTAATAAATATTTATTAAATATATATAATATATAATATATGATAAAAATATAATCATAATTTTCTTTAAAAAAAAAATTTTCAACAATTTGAACCATAAATATCAATTGTCATTATAACATTATATAAAAACATGAATCTTTAATATTGAATAAGTATCTCTTTAGTAGTTTAAATCATTATACAATATTTAATATATACAATTTTAATACTAAATATAACATTCTAATCACCCTATATATTACATATAATTATTAATCTAAGTATTTGTTAAAGCCAATGTATCTGTATTATATTTTAATTTAGTTTACTATTATTTTCTAGATGTTAATTATATTAACATATTAATGGTTTTGTATTATTGCATGTAATAATACTATACTCTATATAATAGTCTATTAAATTAGTCTATTCAGAATGTTTTATTCAAATTTAATTTATTCTTAATTACCATATGTCGATTTTTTTGATATTACTATGAATTTTCGCACTTGTCACACATTATATCTACATAGCACATCACTGATCGCTGACTATTTGTTTATTTTAGACAAGTATCCACGGAGGAAGGTGAACGAAAAGCTAAAGATTTGGGCGTTATGTTTATAGAAACCAGTGCTAAGGCTGGATACAATGTTAAACAGGTATTACATAACAACAATAACAATGAAGCGATGATGTAACGTAACAATCACTCTATTTCTGTGTAGCTGTTTAGACGAGTGGCAGCCGCGTTACCTGGAATGGAAGCTGCGGATAGTAAGAAAGATGAGCGTATCCTTTTGTTACTTCTACTACTACTACTACTTCTTCTTTATCTTCTGATAGCCTCTCACCAACAACCACTGTAACAACACCTATAAATTATGTTATATATAGTTATTTGAGTAATTTATTTTCTAATTTAAAATTATAATTTATATGCGAATAATATAATTACCTACTGTAACATTTTGTTAACACTCTATACCATACACAAAACTGAGAAAATTGTAAATTTGTATGTCACATTTTTACATTTTATATGTTAAAGTTTTATAAAAAATAATGAAAATATAATTTTTTGGAAATTTGATTGAATTATAATTATGTTTGACCACTCATCACCATTATATGATATTAATGTTTATATTATAATATCATTCAATTAACAATATAAATATAAATTTATATTTTACAAGTTTGTCAACATTACAAAATGATCAGCAGTATTTGACTATTATATATATATTTGTATTATATATAAATATTTTATAACAAATAAAATAATTTATTTGTCAAAATGACTTATAATTTTTTTTTTAATCTCAATTTTGAGTATATATATCCAGTACACATGTGTAAAATCTATATTTTATTATTGAAATTAGGACTTGTATCTTTTATTTAAATAATTATTTATTATCTATTATAATAGATAGAAATTTAGCGGAATTCATAAAAATGCATTTAAATAATATTTTCAAAATTTTAAATAATTTATTATGTACTTGTCATATTTATTCTTATCATATTTAATGACATTTTAAATGTTATATAATATAGATACATATTTAGTTTATATAATATATATATATATATATATATATATATATATATATATATATATATATATATATTAATATTTAGAGTGTATAATATATTATTTACATTTTTATACTAAACTTTTTTATCCATTTTTTCAAAATAATTAATTTCCCTCACCTAGCTGTATTTAAATATATATTTAAAAATAGATATTATAGATTAATATAATTTCATATATATATATATATATAAAATATAATAAAACATTAAAACTAGTAAAAAATAGAAATTCAATGTAAATTCACTATGAAGCTCATATTTGAAGCATTGATTTAGTCTCATTTTCAAAAGAAACGACTCATATTAGGAACGACGTCTCATTATAATAAGCAAAAATGCAATCTCATATATAAAAGCTGCAATTTAGTTAACCGTAAGGGGTAAGAAGATTCAATTAAACGAGAATCAATATCATATTCATGTATTCTCTATAGTGTGTGGAATTAGCCTTAGAATAAAAAGTATTATTAAAAGTATATATTACCAGACCCATCTTGTCTGCAGTCATCAAATGTATTGCTTAAATAAATGAAAATCATTTTAGTAAATAATTATATCAAATATAATTATACGATAATAACCACCGAGTTTAATAATAAGTTCATTTTATATAGTAAAACAAACCCTATATAACTAATTATATAACTGTTAATGAGTATTATACTTTTACTAACAACAAAAATCTATTTTAAATATTTGATCAGATTTTAAAAAATATACCTTTTACACCTATACTGTATACGTTATACATAATACGCAGTATACTCCTCCCTTACAAAAATAATAAATTTAAATTAATTAATTTTACTAGTTGCTCCTCTTAATTATTGTATTACATATGGTAATTGTTTAATTTTTATATAATATCAATAATAAAATAAATTTGATCAGCTTATTAACATATTTAACTTCTTTTCTTCATAACTAAATGATAATAGTGTTAACTTTATTTTGCTTAACCTAAGTTTTCAGTGATCGAAGTAAAACTAATAAAAGATACTGCAGCGGAACCTGCCACATCAGAATCTGGAGGATGCGCATGCTGAATGATGCCTAACTGACTGGTGCATTGTGATTTAAGCTGCCTACATCTGCATGCTGCTGCCGACTGCATCAGTGTGAGTGTGCTACTGTACCAGTGTGGTGTATATGCTTATTACAGCATGCTATACAATAGTGTGTTCAGACAGAAACACATACACACACACACCAGACCACTCTCTACTATTTATTATTATCTGTCCAATCATCATTATTTCATTGTCGCTCATTCTATTTTTATTATTAGGAATTAATACATGTGGCTTTCGCATATATTTTTAATTCTCATAATATGGCAATTCAAATAAATTATAACAATATATACAAAATATGCATTATACATTATATACATAAATATGTATACACACATATTAATATGCATGCACTGACACGCTGGCCTACAATTACTATAATTGTATCTTAAAGATCTCTTAATTTGTTTAATAAAACTTCTGTTTCAGTGAGTTTAGGTTTCTTCTTATCGTCAAAGTTGATTTCTTGTGTAAGTTCCCCGAATCCCGAACCAAATACATTAGACCTCGACCTCGATCTTACGAGTTGCGCTCTTCTTTCGGCTGCGGGGTATAGAGAGAGGTATAGTGATTGTGTGCTGGGGGGGGGTAGTGATAACAAACCTCCAGCTGCTCTGGGAGTTCTCCGTCTTCCACCCGCTCCGTCTTTACTCCTCGTCACATTGAAGGCGGAACCACTCTTTAGCGCTTCCATCAGGTTGTCCATGACACCCTCTTGATCACCACCATCTGTACGACAGTGTGTTAGTGTAGAGATGGGGAGGAGGAGGAGGAGATGTGTGATGGTCACGCTTGACTAACCGGCTGTGATGTCAACGAGAGCCTTCTTACGAGCAATCTTCTCGCGCTTCTCACGATCTCTGTTCTCTTGGGCGACCTTGGCACGAGCTATCTTCTCCTCGTTCTCGCGATTCTTTATGATTTCTCGTTGGGCATCCTGTAGTAGACAAATGTGTCAGTCAATGATATCTTACACAACTTACATATAAATAAAATATGTTTGTACCTTTATTTATATAATGTATAATTAATTAATTATATATTTTCTATAAGTGTGTAGACAATAGTGTTGGGAATTTTCAAAATGTTGCTGTATCGAATCCTTCAAATAAAATCATGTATTGTAGTTTAAAATTAAAAATAATTGTATGGTTTCGTTCGTTTTTAAATTTATCGTATCAGTATCGCTTAGAATCATTTTTAAATTATATTATATAAAGTGTATGTTTTTGTGTGAAAGTGTATGTGTTTATGTGTGTTAATTATATAAATTTAAGTATATATGATAATTTATATATTAAAACTTCAAATTTGTATAGTATCAGTACAGTAAAGATAAAATATATGTTATTTTATATAAAATACAAGATAAACAACATATTTATTATTTTTAGATAAATATATTAGTATATAAGCTTTCATTATAGTCTTTTTATTTAAAATATGCCAAGCATTAATATATATAATAATATAGCTACACTATTTTCTGATATTACATCTTTTCTTAGATACATTAAGTAAATTTGACTTCATATTTAGATACTTATAGATTAAATATATAATGTTTGTGTCAATTTTACATCGATGTAAAAAAAGTGGATAAGCAATGCATGTAAAAGATAGATACGAGAATGACACTTTTATCGATAAATTAACAAAATGGCATCAGTGATTTTGATTGGATATTAGTCATATTATATATGTCAAATATTAGAACAGTAGGCTTTTCGTCGAAATAGATTAAAGTGACTTCTATCTATATCAATGGATCAGATTATAAATATCAATAAAATAGTATGATATCTTTAATTTAAATACACAAAATTACGAGGAATGTTGATATAATGCATTTTAAATATATAATTTTATTTTTAGTAGATAGTACATTAAAATTGGTAGTAATTATCAATATATATGTATAAATAAATTTTAATTTTAAATAAAAAGTAGTGGGCCAGATAGTGGGTTTTGACTGCAGCGCCCGTAGCGGATAGTGCCATACACTACATTCAATTGCTTATCCACTTTATTTATATCGATGCAATTTTAAGAGTAAAAGATAAAATGTGTCATTCTAGAGAGTGAGGGTATTTATATGTTAAATTTTGTATATATAATTTATTCTAATTTTATATATTTTTTATTAAAATTATCTTTAAATAAATCAATTACAATTATCTATCATTTTATGTACAATTATTCATTGATTTATTAATGGGGTATCCCACTAAAAGTATTTCCGGAACATCTTTCAGAAAGTAGTTTTCTAGCAAGTTTCAGTGTTATACGCCTTGCAAGATCTTATAGTGGGATACCCTTCCAGCAACATTATGGAGCCAGATAATATTTCCGGAAAGTTGTAGTGGGATACCCCTCAATATAAACATGCAACTATCATGTTTTATCACTAAAAATTACATAATTTTCAACTAACTATATAATGTAAATAATACAAAACAAATATTTTAAATCATGTAAGGTTATATATTCTATTTAAAAACTAATTTAATTTAAATGAAAATAAATGGAATAATTACGGACAAAGAAGATAGATTATGCCAAAGTATTGTATTAATAATAGTATAGTTTTATAATATATGTACAAATGCTGCAATTTCCACAATTTAATTATTCATAGTACCAATTTAATTGAAAAACGATTTACATTCTAATTTCGGTGGGAAATATTCAAAGTTGGTTGATTTTCGGGGGAGTAACCTTGAATTGACCAATGAAAATCTTGATGTCACTAAAGAACTCCTCCATACTGTACTTGTTGACATCGAAGCAGAAGTACTGACTGATCTGTTTGAATAGGGACACCATCTTCTTGTGCATGGCTTCGAGCACAGTGTGCTGCTCCTTGGCATCGGTGATGAACGCGTGATAGGTCAAAGGTTAAGGTTAACGTATCGCTCGTGTTAAGCAGGTGGTAACCCATATCTACAAAGCCAGGACTTAAGCGCTAACTCTGAACCACTACCCTATTGTCATTAGTGGTGCATACTGCTCGTGTATAGGGTGCTAATAGACATAGTTATGTAGTAATAGTAGTAACAATAGACATAGTTATGTAGTAATAGTTGTAACAATAGACATAGTAGATAACAAAGGATATGGACATCACTTCGACGAATTTGTCGTTAGCTGGCGACGTCTTGTCATTCTGAGTGTTCTTGATGTCCATCTCGAGTTGCTTCAGAGACTTGCCCATTCCTGCGATACCCTTCTGTATCATCTCCTCGGAAACTGTACATATAAGGGGGTGTTTTTGGTGAGATACTAGTGGCAAGTTTTACAGGAGAGACACTTTCAAGTGTTTATCAACAATTGAAGTAATGTATCTCATGCGTTTATGTATGTATATATATACATATATATTATATATATATATACATATATGTTGTTATTTTATTTCAATGGATCTTTCATCCCATCCAGGAACTTAGATGAAGTTTTCACTTATAACCACATGGCTCTAATGTCCCTTCGAAGCCGCTCTCGTGTTAAGGCATCCATGGTTTTTAACGAGGGCCGATCATTTATTTATACACAATTATATAAGATCACTTCTAAATATTTCTAAGATCTATTTTAATGGTGCGGACAGGGCTTGCACCCGTGTCCTACTGCTTGTGTGTCTGATGCCTTAGCCAACTGAGTCACATAGGCAGTTTTTGTATATGTATATATATATATATATATATGTGTGTGTATATATACATACATACATACATACATGCTCGAGATACACATAACTTCAATTTAATTTTTGAACATAAATAAATGCGGTCATACCTAAAATAGCTATTGTGACGTATAATTATGACTCAGTTCATGTCTATTATACATATAAGTGGGAGACAGATATAACTGTCTAACGAAAAACACGCTACACCACTAGTGTATTTCCTACCACTAGTGAGGTGGGTGAAATAAAAAGTGGTACCAGTTGCTAGTTAAAACAGAGACACTAGTGCCTCGACTACCCCACTAGTGTATGCCCCACCCTTAGTGGGCACATTGATGGGTACATTTAGCGATGAGAAACTAGTCTTAACTAGTAACCTCGAGCAGCTTTTTCCATGTGAAGCAGTTCCTCGTGGAAGTTTAATAACTCGGGATAATCCTTCTCAATCTTCTTCACGATAAAGTGAAGGAGCGTCATCTTTTGATCCGAAGTTTTAGTATTCGCCAACTGTAAGACATTGTTGTTATGTTGTTATGTTGATTATGTTGATTATGTTGTTCATCACGAATATACTAGTGCAATTTAAACAAATTAAACAACTGATTTATTCTAATGTTACTACTACTACTACTAATTCTACAACTTCTACTACCACAATAACTACTACATCCCCACTACTAAAACCTTGGTGATGAAAGAGATATCAAATCCATGAGATTGAGCATTACGAGAGCCTGCATTCAGATAGTTTCCGATAGTAAGAATAAACTCCAGTATTTTACCAAACTTTGAACTCTGGCGTAGTTCTTCTTGTGCGGCTGTCGCGACAACAACTCCCTAGTGAGCATATTATGTACTAATCAGTAGTATTCGCATAGATTTGAATGTAACAATAAAAATAATAAATTTTAGATTACAAAAATGCAGTAAATTCAATTAAATTAATTATATATATAATTCAATATTCTTTTTTAATTCTTTTTTATAATCAATGATATGGAGAAATTCCACAATATATTTATTATAAAATTATAAATATATGTAATAATAATACGTATTATTTAAAATAAAATGATAAAATATTAACTTTAAAATTATAAAAATGTATGTTTATTGGTTTATTTATATAATATAATTGAAAAAATCAATGTATTACTTTATTTATTTCCAAATAAATTACAGTTTAGTAATTATATATTAATTAATAATATATAATACAGTAGAAGCTCGGTAACTCAATATGCCGATAACTCAACATTGCCGATAACTCAACATCCACAAAATATTTGGTTGGATTCGTATCTTTTGCATGTTAACAAAAACCCTATTACTCAACAAATATAACTCAACATACATATACTTAACATCGTTTTTATAATACTAGCCTATACATTACATGTACATATACATCCGATAACTCAACATTTATTAAAAATCAAAATATCACAAACATATGTTGTTGGATTCGTATCTTTTACATGTAATAAAACTACATTGCTCAACAAATATAATTCAACATACATTATTCAACATGGTTTTATTTAATAATATATGGATATAAATATATAAACGTAAAAATACAATTACAATTATTATATTATCATACGAGTACTATTTTGAATGCATTTATGTGAACAAAACATTAATTAAGTCATTAATTTATACATTCTAATTAATTATACATTTTATTAATTTATACATCCGATAACTCAACATACTCGCTAACTCAACATGAAAACTCCATCCCGTCAATGTTGAGTTATCGAGCTTTGACTGTATATATATAATTATGTAAATTTAATACGAACAATAAATTATTCAGTATATTCAGAAAGTATATATTAATATTATCCTATATGAAACAATGGTAACAAAATATAACTAATATAATTATATAAACCTCGCATATATATATAAAAGTTAACTATATGAAAAAGAGCATATAAATTACATGATATTGATATGTGAAGAGGTAGGTTATGAATTAACAGGGCAATACTGCTGTTATCTATGTACAATGTACATATGTACGTGTGTGTGTTATTGTTATTGTTATTGTTATTGTTATTGTTTTTATTTGGTGGAGTCCTTTCATCCCATCCAGGAACTTAGAT
>OZ025239.1:100795933-100938433 GCA_964019155.1 Osedax fenrisi
TGTATATTTATGTATACTATTATATTTTAATTTATTCTAACATATTACATGTATGGATATTTTTTTTTAATATATTTTCATTTAAAATAAACTGGATTACTTTATGTTTTCTTTATATATTATCAATATAATTAATAATAAAATTAATGAAAATTTATACGAATTTGCAATATTTTTATTAAAAATAATCAGTATTTATAAAATACTGTAGAAATATAAATTAAATAATTTAAATAGGTTTGAATAATATTTAAAATATAAATAAGTTATAATAATATCCCATATAAACATTAATCTAGCATATTTTACATTTGAAATTATACTATATAGTAATAAAACTTATTATATATTATAAATTTTATATATTATTATATTACAAAACTTAATATATATTAAGTTTTATATATATATATATATTAATATTTATAAATATTAATATATATATATATGAGAGTAATTATGTAATCAATTATATTAACAAAATAATACATTATTTATTTCACCAAGCTTTTTTTGATTTATAGATTATGTGTTTTACATTATATGATGTGGTAGAGATACGAACACACTATGAATACAAAGCATGATTGTTATACTGATAACTGCGCTGTAATATGTTACATTGTGTGACTCATCATTTGTGAGTCATTCATTTGTGAGTCATTCGTTTCAGGTATTATTATTATTGATATATGTCATGAGTTGGTTATTACACGCGCCCCACAGTAACACAGTAAAGCTGTAGCGTTATAGAGAGAGAGTGACCCCCCTAGGGGGCTATAGAGTTAGCGTAGCATGCTTGTATACTAGCATGCGTATAGTGAAATATGCAAACACTACGATGTCACCGATATATTGTATTCTTATACGATACGTAATTTATTCAATAATTCTGGCTACTAATGTAAACATGGGAATGCGTGCGTATGAATAACGTTATTTATAACGTAAAACTAAATATTTGTTTGATATATATTTCTGTGAATGACTATGACATCGTTGATATGATGTAATTATAATATAAATGATTACACAACGCACTAACTTAATTCAACATAAATGTGCTAATCATTGGATACATACTATAAATGAATACATGATAAGTTTATCATATTTATATTTATTAATTGTGCTAATAGCTATTATTTTTATATTATTACGAAAAAGATTATCATATATATATATATATATATATTATATTCATAGATTTACATATTTAAATACATAGAATTTAATTACATCATTATTTGTTATAAACACGCCTAATTATGCAAAAGAAAACAACATATAATTAATGCCAGAACAATGAATGCAAGCAATAATGTAGCTAGTAACTATATAATTATGAAGAATAAATACAATATAATTATATATATATATAATTATACAATTATATAATTAAATAATATCAATAATATCATATGCATACTTATAAATGAAAAATAATTTGTGGATATTTATAAATAATTGTATTTGTACTATATACATTTTTTTCATGAGTATAACATTATAAAATAATATTATATATCTATTATTACGTCTATAATAAATTTAAATAAATTATTTATTTTTAATAATATTTGTTTATTTTATTTATCTATGAATGTATGTATTATATATATTTACACCACAATATATATGTATGTGTGTGTGGTAGCTGGTGCACAGTAGTGCACTGTTTATACAGTATACTGTATTGTCATATGCCAATTGTGAGTTATTTAATTACGTGATAGTATTTAATATAGTTTAGGTTATTTTATATTATCTAATATCCCCTCTATATACGCTATAAATAACATATAATAGACAATTATTCGTTTACTATGTATATATTTTTTTAAGATTCACTTATTTTATATGTAGTAATAGAGACGTTGCGCGTAATTTATTATTGAAGGCGTACATATTGAGGATACTAATGATACTATTAGCAGAAGTAAATGCTTGCAATGAATGCCTCTAGCTCTATCAAGTATACTGTGAGATGATGAACAATCAGTAGTAATCAAACTAAAGATTAGTAAGAACTCCTATCAGAAAGTGTTATTACTATTAGTTAAGTTACTATTAGTATTACACACGGTATGTCATACTAATTATATCTACATTCTTATTTATTTACTACAATTTACTTATACAATCGCAGTATTATAACTAACCATATGTATATGCAACACAATAACTTATATATATATACCAGAATAGCGAAATATGTATTACATGTATTATAAACTATTGATGCGATTTACTTAATAACTTTATTTTTACTGTATTTATATTTTAAAAAATTCATAAATTATTACTAATATTTTTCAAAATAAATTCAATATTTTAAGGATTGTTCCCAACATATATGTTTAATGTGATAGTGCCATACATTTATATTTAATTAATTTAATAAAATATAATATATGTTCTTATTATAATATGTATAATATGTATAATATATAATGATTTATAAAATGTATGACATCTTTTGTAAATAATTGTAAACTAGATTATAATATGATGTTCTTGTCAAATTATAACTATATATAGTAACAAAAATGCTTATAAGCATTTTTGTTTAACAGATTTAATATGTTTTAAATTTAATAAAAATGATGACTTTATCTTCAATAGAAAAAGTAGTACACTTTTAAATCTGTTTATACTGAGAACTTTAAAATAAAGCAATCATCATCATCATTATCAAATAAGTAAAATATTCATTAATATAGCTATTCTACTAAACTAGTACAACTTACTTTATCATGCCAAATAAACAACATCTTATTTTACTTAATTGATATATATATTTAATCATAAAGAAATATTTAAGAAATAAAATAAACTAACAATAAATGTAGTAAATTATAAATTATTTAAAATTAATACTAATTATATACTTTTTTAAGAGTTTTTTTATTAAATTAAGATATAAAAAGAATGTATAATTAAAAATCTATACGAATATAGTGATATTTATTTAAATTGTCTACAAATGAATAGATATATTGAAGTAGTGAGAGTTAGAACTAAGTAACTGATATAGGAATATAATATATATATATATACAGATAAATATAATATATAGAATATAAGAGATAAGTAATCTGTTATCAATAGTTGAAACCTTATTCCAATTCACTCGCTTCATCTGAATCTCAGGTTTATATACAATCTTATCTTTCATGCCGTGAGGAAGTTGGGGTTTGGCGGGCGGGGGCATAGGGCCGCCGAAAGGAGGTGGGGGTGGAGCTCCGGGAGCACCGGGAGGGGGTGGTGGGGGTGGTGGTCCTATAGTAATGCGGTATGGTATTAGCATCGATGGAGGGTATAATCAGTCGGGTTGTAGGAACAAACCTCCTCCTGGTCCGGGGGGTGGGGGCGGGGGTGGGGGTCCACCACCACCACCACCGGGTAGTGGTGGGGGTGGCGGTCCTGCTGAAGCGCCGGGCATCATCGGCGGAGGGGGCGGGGGAGGAGCTATCAATCATAAGTATATATTAGATGAAGCATTCCACTAATAGGTAACAGAAATGATTTAAGTCACTTGTATCTATTTATTTTACGTGAAAGACATTGTAAAGCCGATTAGTTAGCTGAAATATAGGTGTCAATAGTATCGTTTTAAATACTTTCAAAAGCGAATTGTTAAATTATTGTTTCATAATAAAGCATGATACAAAATATAGAATTTTACATTGAAAATGGACCTATTGATTTATCACATTTCTCGAATATGGCTGTATATTTTAAGAAAATGGCTCTAATTATAAAATATTGTTATATTCTTAAAACAAATACTATGCAATAAGCTGTTATTGTATTCAAAAATGAACATAACTTCATTTATAATAGTGATATATTTTTCAAATTTTCATGTAAACAAATATAAACTAAAAATAGACTTAGAAATAAATAGTTTTCAGTACAGATAAAGCGATTGTTCACTAATAACTAACGTCCACCTGCTCCACCAGATGGCGGCGGTGGGGCTACAGGAATATTGCCCCCGAGAGACGCCAGAGCCGATTGTTTAACGCTAGCCCCACCGGAGCCTAGTTTAGATATCTGCTCCTGTAGTGCAGCTACCTTCGCTTCAGACTCTTGCTTAGCCGTTAGCGCTTCTTCGAGTTTAGACTTAACCTGTTCGAGGTGGTCGGGGGGGTGTAATGGGGTTGGGGGGCGGTGGGGGCGACTAACCTGTTTACTACCGGTTGTGGAGACAGACGATAGGGTAGAATCACCGCTCTCGGAGAGGCCAGCTGAATGGGTAGGGGGTTAGGGGTTAACCGACTATGGGGGGGCGGGTAGCGAGGGCTAACCGATCAGGGGTTCGACGTCGATTTCGAATCGTTTCGTGGACCTGAAATCGGGGTCCACCCCGTTGCGGTGGAGGACTATCTGCGATACGCATTCCTCGATGAGTTTGAAGTAGGCGGCTCTGTTTGGTATCGTCGAGTATTAGAGGTCGCGTCGCTTATAGAGGTCATTATAGTAGTACTAAGAGTGATTCGGTGGGCTGGAATGTGGGGTCTATTAACGAATTGAAACATTCAATCATCGGATAGCTTCCGACGGTATTTAATTAGTTGCGATGAATTAAGTTTAGGGTAATCGGAGATGATAAAGAGATGATGATAGAGAGAGAGACTGGGTCAGAGACTAACTGAGCAACGATGTCATCTCGTATGGCGAGGAAATGTTGAAGTATGGACAGGAAGAACGCCTCACTCTGTGTGTTCTTCGTGACGTTGTTCAGTACAGTGAAACACTCCAGCGCATCGGTGTTATTGGTTAAGACTATAATAGAGGTCGTTCAGCACTAGGTCACTAGGTCGCATAGGTTATACATGATACTAGTTGTATGTAATCTTCGTATCGGTTTGTTGTGATTGAACGCCACTCATGAGAGTCGGTCAATGTTTGTACAATGAAAACAACATAAGTTTACGATATAAAATAGGGGCTACCATTTCGGTCGTATAAGTATATTATCACAATTTGATATCAAATGAAATGAAATCATTCATAACAATAGAGGTCTAAGAGTGAATATTTGATTGACAGGTAGTGTATATTATCAAGGTAATCGCACCAGTACTACTAGTAATGGATAGTAAAGGATATTCCATGTTGAACTTAATATTCTCAAAACGACTGCTTAGTTCATCCGCATCATTCTCCTTGCTGTCTTCGTATATCTGGATTTGTCTCGCTAGATCGTTGTTCTGATGATGCTTCATGTTCTAATGAGGTGGTGGTGTTAGTGGTAGTGGTGGTGATACTGGTGGTGGTAGTGGTGAAGGTGATACTGGTGGTAGTAGTTATGGTGGTGTAACATAAAGAGCTGAGTGTGTTTGATATATCACAAATAAAGTAGATATTATGATTCTGTTTAGTGATCACACTAGTAAACAGTTGACATTTATTTAAAGTTTTGAATGAGATAAAAGTGATATAAGAGTTTTAAATAAGACGATTAACTAGCATGCAATAGTAAACTCTTAATAATATCACATTCTATTCCACCCTAGTTGGGACATAAACCATGAGGGCGTCATTGAAGCCGGTCCTATTGATCTCATTACGTAGATGTAGCCTAAAGTCCATGTCATCGGGCGTCGAGATGATAGCGTTGATGAGCTGCATACATCCGACCTTGAGATTGTTGTTGTTGGTGTCGTTGCTATCGTCTACGAACAGACCCTGTATCACCGCGTGGAACCTATCCTGACCTCGTATCTCCTCACTCGTGGTGATGCCTTCCAGCACCTTGTCGTGACTAGAGAGAGAGAGGAGAGAGAGGGGTTTAGTTCAAACCACATCAGTGTATTACACGCATAGATATAGGTGACGGATGAAATTGAGTAAAAAAAAATGTATTCACTTATTATGTTATGTAATATTATTCAAATATATGATATTATCTCTACAATGTTATATAAATCATATTTGTACATGAAATATACTCTAAAAATAAGCAGTTCATTCCTTATCAATAGTAAGTTAACATGGATATATAGTTATTTAAATATTAAAGTTATCGACACAAAATGGAATAATAGAAATGGATTAAAATAGTACTAGAGAGGAATACCCGAATGGAGGCACGAGACAAAGGGCAGCCATAATATTGACGGCCTCAATCATGGACGGAGGATCTCTGGCATCTATGGATCTGGACAGTATGGTCAAGGCCTCGTCGTGGTTTATGATCAACATCAGACCGTACTAGAGTGGGGGGGCGTGAGGGGTGGTGAGGGGCGGGTGAAGCGGGGCTGAGGTGGTGAGAGTACTAACTTTGTTGTTCATAAATGCCTTCAGACATTTTATACATTCCAACATGGTTTTCCTCTCTTTAGGTCTGCAATGTTAGAAGAGTTATAAATAATAAAGAATAATAAAGAAGAGCTATATATAATAAAACTGGAGTCAGAATTAGTTTTAATTCAAATTTAAAAAATGTATAACATATAAAGTAGAAAAACAGTGTTGTTTGCATATTTACGAATCTATAACTTTGTGAAATTTAAAGAATAATTGTTACACGATGGTGGTGGAGGATGTAGGGGTGTTGTGCTACATATGCTACCTACAGTTATAGCCTACAGTTATAGCCTACAGTTATAGCCTACAGTTATAGCCTACACCTATAGCCTACAGTTATAGCCTAGAGTTAAGGCCTCAGGGATACAGACTGGTTATACACGCAGTTCAGATTGAAGAGGATCGCGTTCAGACCGCTCGGTCCGAAATCGCTGACCCACGACATCGAGTTACTGGTCAACGCGACGCGAAGGTTGGTGACGATCTCGAGCCGTTTCACCGGTGCCAGGTCCCTATCGGTCAGCTTCTCCACGTATTGTCTGGCACTGTGCATCACATTGTCCTGGGGGCGGCAATAGTAGTAGTGGTTATAGTGTAACTGTATCATCTATTGTATCATATATTTGTCTTATCAGTATCGTAGTTAAATTATTTTAACAAATGCTTTTGTATTTTTAACTAATTTTTATCTTCTGTTTGATAGTTTATTTAATTAGTAAATGATGATTAATCAATAACGAATTGACATATATCACTATTTTATAATATTATATTTATCTTAGTGTAAACAGGAAGTCAACCTTATTATTATTATATATATTTTATATTCCAAAATATTCCTATTCCATTGTATAGGTTTTATTACATTATTTGATTTCTGTCAATAAGTTAAATTAAGGATAATTGTCTATACAAGCAGCCATGCTTCTACATTTACCTCAGGTACTTATACCTAATCAGATAATAATAATAATAAAAATAATATTAATAATAATATATATGATATATATATATATATATGTATATTTATTTAGAATTGTAGGTAATTATATTGCACTATATTAAAGACAGGACACAGCCCACCTATGAATATTATTAGAATTTGTATTTCACGATTGAGTGATTTTATCATATTAAACAAATCAATAGATGTCTCTGTGATTAATAATTGAAACGGCTAAATAAAACACTGACAATTATATGTTTGAGAATATAAAATAGAGATAATATATGGATAAAACGAATAAAAATATATCATTGTAGCAGGCAAACTGTGATATACAATGGTATTACGTCTGTGAACACTCTTAGAGTGTGGGCTAACAGTTTTATCAAATTGGAACTTGTTGAGGAATATCGCAATCTTTTGTTCGTAAGGTAGAGACATCAGCCGTTCTTTTCCACTGTCTTTGAGGTTCATTTCCATCTGAAACATTGCCAATATATTGTGTTGAATTCTTAGATTAATTAGTAAATCTATAGTTAATGTGATGTGTTACACACACACACACACACACACACACATACACAGTACACGAGAATATAGGTAATGTAGACATGTAATATATTCAAATATATAATATATAAGTGATATTGAAGATATAAAGGTGAATCATTCATAATATAAAGTCGATAACGCATAAGTGATATTTATATTTCAATAAAGAATATTAAAACATAAATACATCTAAACAAAATAAATGAATAATACATAATTCCAATATAACTACATATAATGAAATATATGACACTTTAAATAGAAAATATATCTTAAAACGACGTAGAAACAAGAGTTAATTTACAGTTCAAAAGAGCTATAGAGTTAACATGTTTTACAAACTGTGCTGTGCTGTGATCTATATTTAAGTATGCGTTATGTTAATTAACACAGTGGGTGGTATTCCCTATCTATTACGTTCAAGTATTTTCATGAAATTGTGTCTCCCTTAAGGCTGGCATTATGTTCGTGGTGTTACATGTAAAACAGGCAATTAGTGTATCTCTTAAATAACAATAGCTTTTGAGATTGTGTAACAAATTTGTTATTATTTAATTAAGTAGATAACATTCACATATCTATTACAATTAGGCCCCTACGATTATCTTATATCAAGTGTAACGTAATTAAAATAGACCTAGTAAATATGTACAGAAAAAATAATAAAACATATATTTTGTAGCCTGTTTTTGAAACATAATTTTATCTATATATTATCTACAATTGTATTATATTATTAAATAGATTGAGTATGAAATAAAAATACTTTTTTTTACTATGTAGATAACATATATATCTATCACAATCTCTTATTTGCTAAGGTCTAAGTAAATATAAGATATATGTTCCTGAAATGTACTCACTATTTCAAATATACTTCATCTGTTTTTTTAAAGGCATATATTTATAATGCATAATTGAGGCGTTTATAGTTGCTTTTGAATGAAATATAATACATAATTTTTTTGATAAATAATTATATTTACATATTTTAATAAAATATTTGTTTTGTAATGTAACACTGGACCCTAGAAAGAAAGCCATTACATATTCTTTCTATGAGATATGTATTAATGTAAAAGTATTAGTCCGTGCATAGCTGTATAAAAGTATATAAATATATCTGAAGTTTCTGCAAACTACATGGAGTATATTTATATATACTTATATACACTCACTATATATATACTAATAAATATGTATTAATATGTATCATATATCATAATTGGAATGTTTGCTAATGATTTTGATCTAATTATGTATATCAGTGAATATGTTCATAGATTAGATTCCTAATTACATGTAAAATACATGATATATGTTACATCTAGGTAGAGTGTGCCATCATTTCATATGTTATTCACCTATATATATATTATACTAATCTATCGATTAAATTGTATAGAAATTAATATACAATAAATGTTTTACAAATAGAATATTTGTATAACATCTTGTGAATAGTTTTGGAGTGATTAGTGTGCAAGTCGTTCATGCGTGAAGTAGTTCTATAGAGGGCAGGAATTAATATTTGTATATAAAAAATAGTAGAAAAGAAATAATATCAACATATAATAGTGATTAATGCCCCCTTCCTTATATGTACATGTTTACACAATAGCTATGAAAGGATAGGCTTTGGGTATGGGTGAACTTAGTTGTAACATTGAAGTACTGTCATTCATTGTAAAGGTGACGTACAGGCTAATATGTTCACTTCAACTTTAGTAACTTCTAATTGTTATTAATTTCAAAATAAATGTAATACAAAATATCATTAATTTAGTTTGTCGATTCAAAATATAAAATATACATAATAAACTAAATATATTAAAATATGCTCCTATTATATATTTCATTTGAATGTCTTGATGAGATTTTATTATAGTGAAAGTTGTGTCGCTAAAACTAAATACACAGTATCTAGATCATTGGTTCCCAACCTTTTTTTGTCATGACCCTTTTTTTGATTATATATTCCTAATTTAAAAATATTCCATGACCCAATGAAAAATTTAATTATTTTATTATTAAACATTATTCATAAACGAATAATATAAACTATAATATATATATATATACATATTTTTAGAAATTAGCTCATGAGTCATGAGTCATGACCCAAATAAAAATTCAAAATAACCAAAACTTGGGTCATGACCAATAGGTTGGGAACCACAATATCTAGTTACTCTATTGCGATTGACTAACGATTAATTTCTCAATTTCGCGGTTAAACTCGTCAGTGTCCATCTTGCGAAGCTTCAGCTCAAACTCATACTTCATGCGCTTCTCTTGTTCCAGCTCCTCATGCTGTAACAGTATTAGGTAATAGCATGCGCGGGTTATTATGTAATAGCGCGCGGGTTATTATGTAATATCGGTGTGCAGAGTAGAGCTAACTAATATATATCTGAGAATGAGTCAGATTATTTATGAGAAAGGGTTATACTGTTTTTATATGTCATTAATAATGATTCATAATCTGTATTACTATTACTACTATCATTACCACTAACACTACTTCTACTACTACTACTATGGCTACTACTACTACTACTACTACTACTACTACTACTACCACTAACACTACTACTAATACTACTACTACTACTACTACTACTACTACTACTACTATTACTACCACTAACACTACTACTAATACTACTAATACTACTACTACTACTACTACTACTACTACTACTACTACGGCGGCTACTACTACTACACTAATAATAGAAACATGACGTGAGCGTGTGACCCCTACGAACCCTATCAGAAGACAGAGATTTGCCGACGGTAGATTTCGGACGATCGAGTTTACTGTTTGTTTTGTCTTTACGGAATGTATTGAACTTTCCCAACTGATGAGTGATGATGATGATTATGTTAATTATGGGGAGGATGATGATGATAAAGGTGATGCTGATGCTGATGCAGATGAAACAGATAGGGTGGGGATGAAGGCATACTATAAATAGAACTGCGCTGTTTGTGTGTTTGTCTGTGTCTTTAGGTGTTAGAAGTGTTACCCTACCAGAACTATTAGACAGAGTTAATTAAGACCTCGATGACTCATTACATAGTAAACACATCAATGATATATGCTTGCGTGCTTGCATATATCATGCGCAATGTATAACATTCATAGCGAGATGTAAATCACAAATCGTATGCAATAGTTGACATAAAATCAAAGTTCAAACGAGTACTGAAATAGTGGAATGTTAATTATTTATTACCATAACACGAAATTACGTAATCATTGAAGATTTATCTGACTGCAGGCCTGGCATGTAATACAAGATCGCTATACTATGTGAATACCTGACAAATCCATACTAACTAACTAACCTTAGACTTACAACGATTCATATTTAAAACAGAGTTGAAAATACAATGAGAGCAAGAACATTCAATATTTGGAAATAATGTAGAGATTAAATAAAACGGATATAAAGATGATATAAATATGCATAAATATGTATTTAATCCTGCATTATCTCTACATTATATATATATATGTGTATACAAATGATATAAAAAATATAATAAATATAACTTATTAAATGATATACAAAAAATCAAATTTGTATTTACATTTGATTGGTGGGGCATAATTGATCTATAAACTATTTATTTAATAACAAAGTCACTCCATTATAGTATCAAATTCATAATTGAAATATGCGTATGAGTCATCACGTGAAACAGATCGGTATCAGTAGAGGTCATAAGGTCATCACGTGTACATGTTAGATCAGCGCATCGATGGCAATATAAGGCTAGTAGGAGAGAGAGAGAAAGAGAGAGAGTCTAAAAAAGTGGCAGAACAAGCACAATGAACTATAGCGTAACATACAATAACACTGGTGCTAGGGTGGTGGCAGCGGCGGCGGTGGTGGTGGCAGTAGTGGTGGCGGCGGTAGTGGTGGCGACAAACAATGGAAACAGCTCGATTAGGAGTTCAATCTAGGGTTTATGTTTACCACTATTATGTAATGGCAGCTAGGTGACTCATCTCTTTAATCAATAATAATAATCTGCTTTCACTGAGGAATGTTAGTTCACTTATTTGCTAATTCAACGGTATTGATTTATTTTAAAGACATTCGAGATATATATATGTATACAAGAGAGTAGGAGTTAAATTTAAATATCACAAAAATTAAATATAGATTGTAATAAAGATAGCATTCCAATCACTAAGTTAGGTTTTGAGAGATATACTATTTAATTATTAATTATTATTGGATAATTAATAAAACAAAGGCTTATAAATCTTTTGTATACGTTTATGTTACATGTATATTATCAATATATATATATATATATATATATATATATGTGTGTATGATATGTACTGAATATATATATATACCAAAATATAATTTTCTATATATATTCAGTATACATATATATATAGTACAATTTGTATAAATAAATAAATAAATATAGATAAACACGCCGCACTACAACCACAAACTTCACTTATTTCACACTCGAGAGCTAGGTGTACACAACAAGGACACCGACACGTGTCCTTACTGATGGGGTGTCACCCCTCGCGATGACCGGCGTTACCCGAAGGTGCTGCCGCGGGTAACGGAAGCACACCCCGGCACTTCGGTACATCTCGGTATACGCAGAGCTTCCTATACGACTCTCGCGTTAATATAAATACAATCTATTTATAGCGCGCTAACACACACACACACTCTCTCTCTCTCTCTCTCTCTGTATGATTAACCAGTAGAAGTCTACTGTGATTGTAGCCTATGTGAAAGGAATATACGTGTAACGGAGCTGGTCTATATATAACATGAGTATTACAGAGGAAGAACGCCTATGAAACATCATTACAGGCGCTGCTCACGTGGGTGATATCATAACTAAAGGTGTGAAGATGTTTGTAACACAGTCCGTTGATCGCGAGCTGTTTCCCAGTAGTCCACCTAGTTAACCATACGCTTATGTATGTTTATACATGTTTAATTCAAGTATTTATTAAACATTCTCAACCCGATTTCTATAGTGGATGCATGGCGGTAGGTAATCTATTTTTAGATTTAAGCATGACTAATCGTAATGTACAAGATGGGCTAGACTGTTCGACGTTCAACTATAGACCGGCTACGATAAAGGTAAGATCAGTTGTACACTATCTGGACAGCCAGTTGAATGCCACAAGTACACGTAATAATAAGGATGAGCTGTTAATATGATCTAGATGAACCTAACTTAGAGGTCAAATAGATATGGATGGCTAGACGCTAGTTTTAACAGGGTATACGATAAAGGGGGTGGTTCAGATGCATCTAGAATGAATGATGAGTAGATCCCTTGACCTATATAAGGGACAGCGCATCTCAATGGACATCATGCTAAACTGTATACAGCACAGTGTATTGACATTTCACATTAAAGCATGGCGCTACCATGACGATGATGCTGATGAACAATAACAACAACAACGATAATAGAAGCGAAGTAGCTCTATACACAAGCATGCATTACTAGAGGCTGAGTTACTACTAGTTTGAACTACTGGCGAACACCTAAGGGTGCTACTATGCTGTGCATTATGAGTATATACCACCTTGGAGAGAGTTTTGTTGACTTTCTAGAAATAGAAAAATATTATTAGAGAATATCTATATTATAACTAGCGCACTTAGGTTTAGTGGCAGTGGTAACATTGACAGTAGTAATTACAGTAGCAGTAGCAGTAGTAGCAGTAGCAGTAGCAGTAGTAGCAGTAGCAGTAGCAGTAGCAGTAGTAGTAATAGTAGCAGTAGCAGTAGCAGTAGCAGTAGCAGTAGCAGTAGCAGTAGCAGTAGTAGTAGTAGTAGTAGTAGTAGCAGTAGCAGTAATAGTAGTAGCGGTAGCAGTAGCAGTAGCAGTAGCAGTAGTAGCAGAAGCAGTGGCAGTAATAGTGGAAGTGGCAGTAGCAGTAGTAGCAGAAGCAGTGGCAGTAATAGTGGTAGTGGCAGTAGCAGTAGTAGCAGAAGCAGTAGCAGAAGCAGTGGCAGTAATAGTGGTAGTGGCAGTAGCAGTAGTAGTAGCATTATAGTAGTAGTAGTAGCAGTAGCAGTAGCAGTAGTAGCAGTAGCAGTAGCAGTAGCAGTAGCAGTAGTAGTAATAGTAGCAGTAGCAGTAGCAGTAGCAGTAGCAGTAGCAGTAGCAGTAGCAGTAGCAGTAGCAGTAGCAGTAGTAGTAGTAGCAGTAGCAGTAGCAGTAGTAGTAGTAGTAGTAGTAGTAGCAGTATCAGTAATAGTAGTAGCGGTAGCAGTAGCAGTAGCAGTAGCAGTAGTAGCAGAAGCAGTGGCAGTAATAGTGGAAGTGGCAGTAGCAGTAGTAGCAGAAGCAGTGGCAGTAATAGTGGTAGTGGCAGTAGCAGTAGTAGCAGAAGCAGTAGCAGAAGCAGTGGCAGTAATAGTGGTAGTGGCAGTAGCAGTAGTAGTAGCATTATAGTAGTAGTAGTAGCAGTAGCAGTAGCAGTAGCAGTAGCAGTAGCAGTAGCAGTAGCAGTAGCAGTAGCAGTAGCAGTAGCAGTAGCAGTAGCAGTAGCAGTAGCAGTAGCAGTAGTAGTAGTAGTAGTAGTAGTAGTAGTAGTAGAATTAGTATTAGCAGTAGTGGTAGTAGTAGTAGTAGAATTAGTAGTAGCAGTAGCAGTAGTGGTAGTAGTAGTAGTAGTAGTAGTAGTAGTAGTAGTAGTAGTAGTAGTAGTGGTGGTGGTAGTGGTAGTAGTAGTAGTAGTAGTAGTAGTAGTAGTAGTAGTAGCAGTAGTAGTAGTAGTGGTGGTAGTAGTAGTAGAATTAGTAGTAGCAGTATCAGTAGTGGTAGTAGTAGTAGTAGTAGAATTAGTAGTAGCAGTAGTAGTAGTAGTAGCAGTAGTAGTAGTAGTGGTGGTGGTAGTGGTATATCCACACACACACACACACATACACACTCACCTGAATTTGCAATACTAATTTAGAAACCTATAATAGAAAGCTATTTGCAATAAAAACAACAAATAATGAATAGCAACTTAAAAATAACAATATATTCTATGTAAATATGATATATTATATACAGGTATAAATGGATACAGAAATGTATATATATATATATATATATATATATATATATATATATATATATTTATATATATATATATATATATATATATACAGAAAATATATCCATATATACACAAGATATAATCTTAATATGTATAGTATTAGCACTAGTTATACTAACGAAACTCTTCTTATCCTTGTGTTGTTTATCCATGGTGCTGTCAACTTCCTCTTTACCTGAGCAAGCAATATGTAGGAGTAATAAGGCTAATCACTAATAGATGCATCTATAATGATATATCTATCAGTGTATGATGGTTGCAAGATAACATTGATATGTATACAATTGTATATGTCATGTGTTACTATATATATGGTTTGTTTTTATTATTTGTTTTCTATTTTGTGTAATGATTTCACTTAGGAATGAATGACTCATACTAGGAATGAATCATTCATATCAGGAATGACTCATATGTTGTATAATAATATTAATTATATGTTATTGATTAGAAACTCTCTGCTACTTGAAGATTATGCTACTTTCATTGTTCACTGACAATCACTGACAATATATATATATATATATATATATATATATATATATATATATTGAATAACATAAGTAATAATATGCTATATATTGAAATAGAGATTAATGAACACATGTGTACACAAGTGTATGTATTGAATAATAGAGAGTGAATTCAACATAGAGAAATAGCTTAATCATAAGGATATCACAAGGAAAAAAACACACATCAACTAAATATGTTGCAATGACCTCAGTATTAAGATAATCACAGTTTCTATAGTGTGTGCATTCCCTACATAGAGCTCACTGAACATGTATCAAAGTGTAGTAGTAATTGTGCTAATGGCTAGCCTTGGTAGGGGCTAGGTATGGGCTAGGTAGGGGCTAAGTAGGGGCTAGGTAGAGACTAGATAGGGGCTAGGCAGGGGCAAGGTAGGGGCAAGGGTAGGGGCTAGGTAGAAGCTAGGTAGAGACTACGTAGGGTTAATGGTATGTGCAAATAACATAGTCCATTCTATGTGATACGGTGCACTTATGCAATAACCTGAATTCTAATATGATGTAATAGTATTTAAAGGTTTTACCATTAAAAACATGAGCTATATATATACAAAAAAGACGACAAGTAAATACAGGCACATTATATATTCAGTATTACTAAGTGATAACCATGGCAATATAGGCAGCACAGGCCATCACCATATATAGCCCTATTATAATTAGCCTAGGTAATGATTAATTTCTATCCTGTTACTACATAGAAGTACTGTACAATGCATAATTATTGATTAGAACTGAATATGCATGCCTACATTTATTGTGATATATAAACATCATTAAAGTGGAATGAAATCTGCATAAAAGGTAGTGTCATAAATTCTATAAATAGACTAGAATGACTGTCACTATGGATTATATGGACGAATTTATTATTACATCCGCACATGCACATATACACACACACACATTATACACACACATATATACACATACACACATACATATACACATTAATATACACAAATGTATGCACATATGTGTTTATATAAACGTTCAAGCACAGACACACAAACACCTTTCTATACAGATGTATGGGTATGTGTGTGTGTGTGTTTGTGTGTGTGTGTGTGTAATAACTATATTGGCTAGCTAAGAGAGACATACAATACCACCAATATACACATGTGATGATCTAAGCCTATTAGGGGAGACAATGCAACATCTTTAATCAGGTAAATTAGTTGATTATAAAGTATGGGGCAAATAGGCTGCACACCTGCATTAGGGTATTGAGGGGATTCCACAGCTAAATAAGGAATACAGTGCTACACAGACTATGGCAAGTATGTGACTTCTATCACAGAATGATAGCTTCACATGTAATGTAATTTGTATGATAGATATGAGATGACGATGAGATGACATAGAGGCAATGATGTTATGTGTGGGGGAAGGGGTGGTAAGAGGGTAGCAGGGGGAAGGGGAGTAGCGGGGATGAGGGGGAGTAATAGTGAAACGTGGGCAAAAGGGAGAATGGGGTAGTAGGGGTTCTAACTTTCATTTTCAAAAAAAGCGTAAATAAAGCCAGCAGACGAATGCAGATGTTTGCTGATGAATCTAGAGAGTCGAGCTGACAATGACATCATCGTCGTTGTTGTTGTTGTGAGGTCAACGAGGTTGTGTATAGCGCGTGTACTACTATAGGACTACCGGTACTACTACTACGACTACTACTACGCGTGTGTGGGCGGTCAAAACTATCTAAACTGCATCGAAGTGAGCCAATGAAACGCTTGCGATATATCACATGACGGGGTCACTCGGGTTGAGGGGACAGACGACAACAACGACTGCAAATCTATCTCGTCGTCGATCATGATGAAGTAGTTAGTGGGTGTAATATAAGTAGGCGGGGGCGGGGGGGTAACGGCTTGTTTACCTGTTCTATGGTCATTGCTTCATTAGCATAATGATTAGCCGACGAATTAGCGCGGGTAAACATTGTCGCGACAATACAGCGAGCTAATGCGACGTCGACAAAAGGGAGAAGAGGGAATATCTCTCTCCTGCTGCGAGTTACGTTACTGAAGTCAGACTAATGAATCAATCTCACACCTTACCGATATTAAAGTGATGCATGTTAACACATATCAGGTGGTGGTGTTGGGGGTGGTGGTAGTAGTGGTGGTAGTAGTGGTGGTAGTGGTAGTGGTAGTGGTGGTAGTAGTAGTAGTGGTAGACTACCTGGTAGACTACTGGTAGTAGTAGTGATGATGGCAATATTCATAGTGGTGGTAGTAGTAGTGATGGTGGTAGTATTCATAGTAGTGGTAGTGGTGGTGGTAGTATTCATAGTGGTGGTAGTGGTGATAGTAGTATTCATAGTGGTGGTAGTGGTGGCAGTAGTGGTGGTGGTGGTAGTATTCATAGTGGTGGTAGTGGTGGTGGTAGTGGTGGTGGTAGTAGTATTCATAGTGGTGGTAGTGGTAGTATTCATAGTAGTGGTAGTGGTGGTAGTGGTAGTAATGGTAGTAGTGGTAGTGTTATGAATTATCAGATCGCAGGGCACTATATCGTATTACAAGAGCATGCACAGTTGTATGTGCTGTGTGTTATTGTTTATATAACATACACATGTATTACAGTGAAGAATGTACTATAATGTTCAAATAATATATATATATATACACATAAATATGAATAATTAAATATAAATATATTTTTTAACAACAATATCAACAATTATGAGTCATAATCTATATTTAAACGGAGCTACGATATAATTATATTCTTCATTAATCAAACTAATGATTAATATTAAATAAATCATTTTAATTCTATTTTTAACTTTCCCATAATGAATACGGTCATATTTCATATATTTATAATCGATATAAATAATTAGTCTTCATATAAAATGACTATTAATTAATGGTAATAATAACATCATCAATTCATGAATTACTAATACACTATTAGTAATAACATTAATGGAATATATCGGTATTAGGTTGTATTCACAATGTTGCAGATCCTCACAGCTTTTAGACAGCTAACCTATACGACTATAGATAGATATCAGACTAACACTTAAATACCAGTCTCAGATGAACACTACCTTAGTGGATTGTAACATTTACATTACTAATTGATACCACTACATAAGACGATAAATAATCTACAATTATTTATAATAACATCACTGATATAACATGATATTACATGAGTTATCATTTTAAAAGTTACTTAAATGAAACCCGTATAAATAAGTGTGTAGTACTACATTCAGTGTGAATGAATACAGTGAATTACACTGTTCTCTGTGTGCTGTATATCATACACTGTTATACGATCATGTGATACACTATGATCTATTATATATTCAACAGTATTTACAATGATAACGGGTGAGGTTTTTAGTGAACAAATAATAACGAGAATAACAAATTAGTATTGAGTGAATAATTAAAAGATTTTATATATAATGTATAATAACATTATCAATGTTGTAATATATTATATTATATATTCAGATTAATGTCTGTTATCATAATATTATGAAATTATACTCTATAATAAACATAATAATTACATGATGTTACATTCTTATATTTAGAATATTTTAAAATGAGGTGTTATTAAAATTTAATTAAAATAAACTATTATTATTATGTTAATTTTTCAAAATACTCTATTCTTATTTAATATAATAATTATAAATTATAATGATATAAATATTAATTTTTCATATATATTGATTTAATAAATATATATTTATGTATAATTATATTATATATTTATTATTATTGTAATATTATTAAAATATAAATGTGTATATATTTTAGAATTACATATTTACGAATCCTCAGAATAAAACTTTCACATTCACAAATCGAAAATTAAATAATATAATTAATAGTTGATCAGCAATTATAATATTATATCAAATAATGTAATATATCTATAAATCGTATATTAGTAAATGTACACTGGCTAAGGGGACACATCATATTTGAAAGTGGGGTATTCTTTTGTAGGCGCGTGCATAGGCACATAAATAAACATCACTAGTAACACATCAATGTATCTGTATACGGAATATATAACAACATGATAAAGAATAGTATATATATATATATATATATTATAGTATACTAAATGTTAGTATATAAGTGGATATAGTTATTTTTTGAGTATATGTGATAATATTTAATTTAGAGTTTATTTATAGAATAGAATCAAAGATAGCATTGACTATATTTAGTATATATAAGAATAGTTTACACTCATTCAAGGGTATGTTATATGAAATTACAAGTATAAATTACGCTTCCGTCTATAATTATTGGTAGACTATGTGATATGACTAGTAAATAAGTAAAACAAGTACATTATAAGTAACACGATTAGTATAATCATAAGTGAGATATGACAAATATCTATCTTTAGATGAATATAATAACAATAATAATAATAATAATAATAATAATAATAATAATAATAATAATAATAATAATAATAATAATAATAATAATAATAATAATAATAATAATAATAATAATAATAATAATAATAATAATAATAATAATAATAATAATAATAATAATAATAATAATAATAATAATATAACTAATAATATAAATAATAATATAAATTATAAAAATAATAATAGGATAAAAAGATTGAATTGAAATGACACTGAACCTATAGTATACAGCAAATATAAACAATATGCAATATTACCAGAGTTACCCACCAGTATACTTATAGTAAACTAGGTTAAATAAATAGTACATGCTGTCGATATAGATCCGGTTTACACTGATACTATCTTAATAACTATGCAATCCATACTTTTTTAGTATAAAAAACAGAACCTTTGTGTGTACTGATACTTTTTAACGGAATAGGAAATAGAATACAACTGGAGATACCCAACATAGATAAAGTAATGTGTTGCAAAGTAATGCTGATTTGATAGTGTTCAATAAGCTTGCATAACAATTATTTATGAATTATGTATTTAATTATAATCGCAAATTATGATTATGATTCATAATATATAATGCACATTTAAAATATGCTCAGGTTATAGCCTAGATATTAATTACATAATAATGTTATATACTATTTTAATACTGTTGTTTTGATATTGATGTTTTATACTATCTCTTTATTAATTGTATATTGTATATTATTACTAACAAATGAAGTTAAGATTCAAAATATATTCATTTTATACTATTCGTCAAAATAATATAATATTTTATATATATATATATATATTCTCAGGAATGTCAAGGATTTTGTAATATTAAAAATATGCATTATTATAAAGATAAGTAAATGCATAGACGTAGTTACTATAGTAGAAACTAGAAACAAAAATAGAAGATGGGATTATAACAAATGCTGAAGCATCAACATGTGTTTACTGCTAGTCGTATATACGAAGATCACATGTCATCAATTTGAACTACTGTTAATGATATATATTATATATATATATATATATATATATATATATATTAACACAATTGTGTATAGTACATTTCAATATAGTTAAAAAAATGTTAATAAAAATAATAAAAAAATAACTCTAATTTATATAAATATCATATAATATGAATCGTTTAAATAATATTTTATAGATATACAGGTTTACTGTATATCTATAAAATATTATTTAAACGATTCATATTATATGATATTTATATAAATTAGAGTTATTTTTTTATTATTTTTAACTATATTGAAATGTAATTAATTAATAGACAATAACATTGATTACCATATTAATAGTAATGTTAATTATATAATATATATATATATATATATATATATATTTCTTAGTAAATTCCATTACTAGAAAATTGACTAATAAATGTAATATATGTTATAGATGTATATATATATATATATATATATTATTTAATGATTATGATTCCCATGATATGTATTGAGTATACTTATACTTATGATAATAAATATCCGTTATTAAATTAACTATTCAACATTTTATAATTGTCATTAATAGTCACTATTAGTAGTAGTTACTCGCTATACTCAATCATTGATTCAATGTAATACAATTATATAATTACATTACATTTATTCAATGATTGAGTATAGTTTCAATAAGGAAATTAAGAGTATTTTATTTAAATACAAATATATATATAATCGTAAAAATATACGTAATACTCACCATCGTTATGAGCATCATAATACTTACTATAATGAAGCACTATATGACTATGATTCGTAATTAATATAATATCAGTATCATTTGATTATCACGATAATAAATATAATATAATAATCATGAAATGATCATCATCAAATATGAGTATAATGAGTATAGTAAAATTTAAATTAAATTTAAAATTAAATTTAAAATTAAGTTTATTATTTCACATATATGTTATAGTGTAAACAACGTATTCATATATTCAATATATTAATCATAGTTATAAATATAGATTAAAATATATAACTATAAATTGTCATTAAATTATGTATTAATTTAACTTTTATATATTATAAAATGTTGTGATAATTTAAAAAAATATTTTAGAATATAAACTTCAAATATCTTTAAATTGTTATCAGAACTCAAATTCAAATTGAAATATAACCTCTATGCAATATATATTATTGTACTAACGTATATGTAAATATTAATATGGTTTTATAAAACATCGACCTATATCATAGTATCCATAATAATAATCGATATTAATCAATATGTTGTAATATTAGTATTTTGAATATAAATTAAATAAAAAAATTATATATCCGGCATATTTATAATTCACAATAACCAATCATCAATTTTTATTTTCTCATAGACATTAGAGTTAGCTATGAGTATAATACATTGACTTGTAATGGTTACAAGCAATGCTATATAATAAATACCTATAATTATATATATATATATATGTGTGTGTGTGTGTGTGTGTGTGTGTGTGTGTGTATGTGTGTGTGTGTGTGTGTGTGTGTGTGTGTGTGTGTGTGTGTGTGTGTGTGTGTGTGTGTGTGTGTGTGTGTGTGTGACTACAAATAGAATAGATGTATAGTTTACAAAAATAACAATTGATAAAATAAAAAGTTATGGCTAGCAGCTAGGGCTCTAAATATATGAGGTATATTATCAAGACCTATATCTATATTATAAAATGCATTAATATTATTCAATAGGTTTACTCAGGGCCGGCTCAAGGGGGGGGCAAACCGGGCAATTGCCCGGGGCCCAACATTTTAGGGGGCCCATAAATTATTTAAGAAACATTTTTTTTACTATTTATATAACAAAAATTAATTTTGTTTGTACATTCAATTTTCTTATATATTATTAATTCTAATGAAACAAATAAAAATAATATAATATATTAATTAAATATGAGTCATTTAGGCAGATGTAAGAAGTGAATTTTACAAAATTTCTAAATTTACACGAAAATATATCTTGATATGTCGAAGATATACCTTATATGGTGACAACACGTATATAAAGATGTTGGAGATAATGCTAATAATGATACCCATAGACGACCACACATATATCTGATTGTTAAATAATATAGTATGAAACGAATTGATAAATAATTGATTGATAAACTAGAAAGCAATAACTTATACTAGATACAAGTTACGAGAATCTTAACCACTATAGATTAAGAAAAAAAGAAGAAAAAATATAAAAGTTTTAAAAGTTTTTTTTATTAAAATGAAATATGATTCAGATATATTTTAACTATAATTACTGACATTTTTAAATAATTATATTGATAATAAATTTACAAAAAAACGATATTTTATATAGATATATAATAGTAATTAAGACTAATTAGTTATTTTCGATATTATTTTTCTCAAAATAATTGATTTTCTCTATCTACGCCCTGGTATTAAACAAATATTTAGGTTCCCTTCTACAATTTCAGCAATATTTTTGCTTTCATACAAAATCAATATAATATTTTAACATATAGATTAAAGAAAGCATATACTCATTTTTATTTAGAGCATTATCGAATATTAGATGGTCATGCCAAGCTGATGCTTTATATTGTAGATTTTCTATTATTACATAAGTTATATCTTATATTATATATGTACTTAACGTAAATTACATTAATAGAGTCAACGTATTTATTCAATAAAATGTTCATTCAATGTTATGAAAAACGTGAAACTAATTACTTTGTAGAATAAAGTCGATAAGAAAAGTGTTGCAATTAGTTTCAATTGAGATAATAGAAATAATAAAAAATATGTAGGCTTAGGCGAGGTTCTCTTCTTCGCTATCCAGTATCCGTAGGTGTATGTTCCTCTACTACGACTTCGGGGCCTACGAACTTTACAGCTAAACCCAAACCCAACAAAAAACATAACCCAACCCCTTTGTATAACGATATAAAAAACACATCTAATAATAATAGAGTAATATAAATATTTAATTATACTTATATCATTTTTATTTTTTATTAATTAATTTTTAGATTAACTTATAAAATATTATATTGAAATGATTTTAAGGGTGTAACTTGCAACCATCTATTTACATCCATGGAGTGAAGGAGATACCCCATCTATATATTTACACCCATGGAGTGAAGGAGATCCCTCCCTCTGTATAGTATACATATCTTAAAGGGGACCACCTTCAAACGAAACATGTAAATAGATATTAAAAACCAACATTTTTAAAACTCCAAATTTAAAGATTTTAAATATTTTTACATAATTTTTTACACGTATAATAATAATATATAATTTATTTATATACATTTAATAGTCATCTATATATGTTAGTCACCTAGATATGTTAGTTATTGATAGAATGAGCATATTAATATGTTATCAAATTATTATGGGGCCCATGCGTTTTTTTTGCCCGGGGCCCATAGTATGCTTAAGCCGGCCCTGGGTTTACTATCACTATATATTATCTGAGAGAAACTCCCAGATATTATCAAATATTATAACTATAGTTAAATTAAAAGAAATATGTTTATTTTATATTGAAATATATATATATATATATATATATATATATATTACAATTATCGCATTATTTGTATTACCCTGAAAAAAATACATTAAGAACTTTTTAGAACTATTGGGAACCAAGATCCGGAAATTATTCGAATATTTAATTACAATTGGATTACTAAAATTCCAGATGTTTGGAAACTGGTATCCAATAGTTCCAAAACTTTAAATCGGGTATCACATTGACAAATGATCGACCATTTCTGATTTAGAGTGATCACTTATATTAATGGTCGACCAAATGATCGTTATTTTATAAATTAAATTAAATTGAATTGATTTTCATTTATTTCTTTTTTATAAATTTTCAATTGATATAAAAATAGATTTTATTTAATTTTAATATATAAATATTTATCAAATAAAATGATTTATATTGGTATACAAACAATTTATGGTTGGCCAATGGTAGACCATATATACATTGCCAAGTAGTATGATACCCGCTTTAGTAATTGGTATCCACAATTTACAGAACTTTTAGGAATTGTTATTAAAAAGTTAAAGAACATTATTCCAATTATCATGAAAGTTCACAAAGGTGGATTCTACATTCAAATTGGTGAACAAAATGTATCTCCGATAGCAGTCTACCGTTGGCATTAATTATAATTGCTATGTCCCTAAGAGTTCTCAATATATGTCACTTGCAAATACGTTATAGATTAATACATAGGCTTCGCACCTTATGTATATATTTATATATGTGTGTGGCCACATGTATTTAAGTAAAACAAATTGTAATTCTGAATAGTATTAATGAATAGTAAATATATGTGGAAATACTATCATTTTACATAATTTCAATAGCGAATTGTCAACTAGTATTACATATAACTTTAGAATTTTACAAAATATGTATAATTTTATATTGAAAATGGATCTATTAATTTATTATATTTATCGAATATAGTTGTATATTTTAAGAAAAATGGTTCTAATTATAAAATAATGTTATATTCTTAAAACAAACACTATAAATTAAATATTTATTGTATACAAATATGTACATAACTTTTCATTTATAATAGTAATACATTTTTTAAATTGACATGTAAATATAAACTAAAAATAGAATTACAATAAATAGTAATCAGTAAATGTCATAGAGCTAGAGAGCTTTCTCTCTAGCTCTATGGGAGTACCAGTAAACTCGGACCAGGTAAACTCGTACCACTTTTGAGGTAAACTCGGACCACTTTTAAAGTAAACTCGGACCACTTTTTAAAAACATAAAGTAAACTCGGACCACTTATTAAAATAACTATATTTTTTATATTTCTATAATATACTATGCTTTAACTTACTTCCACCTTATATAATTATATTATATCTGTTAAATAAATTATAAAAAGAGTCATTTAATATGATATTTTTGTGGAATTATATATTTAAATATGTAAACATTTAATTTGAACTCGCACCACTTTTGAAGTAAACTCGGACCACTTGTGAAGTAAACTCGGACCACTTGTGAAGTAAACTCGGACCACTTATTAAAATAACTTATATATTGTATACTTCTATCATAATAAATATAGCTTCTATCGTGGGTCTCGTCGGTGATATACATAGAGCTAGAGAGAAATTTCTCTCTAGCTATGTGGTGATATACGACAATTTAAATTATGTTAAGTTATTAAATGATTATATTATGTATGTGTAGTAATATCGGAATACTCGCAATTATATACAGTGAAATTATACTTTTAACTTATAAGTTAAAGCATATTATATGTTAGAAATATACAATATATAGTTTATACGGTTGGTCCGAATCTTCGTTATGTTTTTAATAAGTGGTCCGAGTTTACTTCACAAGTGGTCCGAGTTTACTTCACAAGTGGTCCGAGTTTACTTCACAAGTGGTCCGAGTTTACTTCAAAAGTGGTGCGAGTTCAAATTAAATGTTTACCTATTTAAATATATAATTCCACAAAAATATCATATTAAATTACTCTTTTTATAATTTATTTAACAGATATAATATAATTATATAATGTGATAGTAAGTTATAGCATATTATATTATAGAAATATACACAATAATAATTATTTAATAAGTGGTCCGAGTTTACTTTATGTTTTTAAAAAGTGGTCCGAGTTTACTTTAAAAGTGGTCCGAGTTTACCTCAAAAGTTGTCCGAGTTTACCTGGTCCGAATTTACCTGGTCCGAGTTTACTGGTATTCCTCTATGGTAAAGGTGGCTTATTTTTTCATTAATTTCACAAATTCATTAGAATGACATATATTTCCTTCGAAAAATCTTTGATATTATTGTGTGGGTACTACCAGGGCTTTGGATCTACCATAGATTTATAGTTTATTATATATAGTAATACTAAATTATTAATTTATTAAAATTGTATTTAAAATTAATAATAATTCGATGTTTTCAGTTTATATGGATGATACAACTACACCAGGTATAATCATTAAGATAATACCAAATATTTCCCGAGAGGTTACCGAGCTATACAAAATCTCTATAGATACTAATACCCTTAAAGAGGAACTAATACATCTATTTTTATTTTAAATTTCATAACTAATTCCGTCGTATTAAATGTCATATTGTGTGATTGTACATAAATGTATTATATATATATTATCATATTCTAAAAAACGTTAACCCAAAATAATAGTAATATATTGCCTACTATAGTATACTATAGTAAACCATCGGCATAATCATGTTAACATAATAAAGCTATCTACTGACCTTGTGTAATTTATTGAACCTAAGAATAAAGGATATGCATATATTAAATAGTGTTTATGTATAGTGATTATGTAGCATCATTTTAGTACAATAACAATTTAATTTTTCTAAATTTATTATTCGATTAAACACTAATATCTTCTCTAGAATATATATGTTAAAATAATGTCAGTATATAAGAAGGGATTTTAAGTTCATTTAAACACATAAAAACCTATGTATGATATTCTAGAATTACGTAATTGTATCTACACATACATTTTACATCTACATTGTACATCTACATCGTACATCTACATCGTACATCTACATTGTACATCTACATATCATCCTATATTAGATTTGTAATATTTTCATACAAATCTTCTCCGAAATGTTGTTTGAATACGAACTAATAACTATAATCAACGATTTATGAATTATATGATATATATATTATCATATATTATCAGTGATGGGCAGCGCCCATTGGGCGCTCATGTGATCCGATTGGGATCGGGAACGAGCTGGGTAAGAAATAGAGGATCGGGATTGTGATGGGTAAAGGATGGAGGATCGGTATCGGGAAAAGGATCAGGATCGCCGATCCAGAATAAAAGGACCAGTACACATCATTGCATATACGATACTCTAATATTATTATATTTATTTATAAGAATTGTATATAAACTGTTGTGTATGCAAACATATACATATACATATACATATAATATATATATATATATATATATATATATATATATATATATATATATATATATTTATATATATATGTATATAATATATACTATATATGTATGTGTGTTATATAGAGCAATACTGTTTAATAGTAATCAAGGTCAGATGTTCTAGAAACCTGTTTGTGAGATATATGGATGTCTACTATATCATGTGCTCTTCAATTTATTTCTTAAAGAGATTATGGCAGGAATTCAAGATGAACATATATCCACAATATTAATAAGTGGCCGACATTTATCGAATCTCAGATTCGCCTATGACATAGAATTGATAGATTGATCAAACGATGAACTGCAAACACTCACAAACAAGCTGTCAACTAGTGTTAACCGGTATGAAATGCAAATTACTGCAGAAAATAGCAAGATAATAATCAACAGTAACAAAAGAAATCTTCATTCCAATTGGATGTTAACATCCAATTATATCGAGAAAAACTCAAGTTTTTCTATAAATGATGATGATATATGATGATATCAAAGATTTTCCGAAGGAAAGATATAACACTTACGCGAAATCGTGTAATTCGAATTTGTATACAAAATACCCTGGTGCCACCTATAGCGGGTTACTTTTAGGAACTATGTGTTGTTTATAATGTAAATTCGTATTTAACTATACACTTTTAAAATGTTAAATAATGTGCTTTAAATTAATATTTATATGATGAAAACTAAGTGTTCATTACTAATATATAAAAAACAAATATGATATGTATGTTTTAAATGCTATAAGTATATATTTAGTGAGTAAAAGCTAATTTATATTGCATGTAATTTAATAGAGCAATGAAAACATGGTTGGGTATATTACTAAATTACGTTGCATGCATAGGGAGTGTTATATCTTTGCTTCGCAAAATCTTTGATGATATTAAGTTTATTAGCACTAAATAGAGTCATGTAAACCCCTTCGCTCGTGCGGGAAGAAAATAATAATAAAATAATAGTAATACGATAATAATTTAATAATAATATACATTCAATATACCACGGACAACAATACTAAATAATATAAAGAACTATTATATACTACAGACTGCATTGATATGGTGTAGTGTTATATATTACAGACTGCATTGATATAGTATAGACTATACTATACTGTATAGTGTTATATAATAATAAGATAATAATAATACAATAACAATTTAATAATGATATACATTTAATATAACACTGACACAAATAATAATTTGGATGATTTAATGATTATGAGTAGAGAGAAAAGAAGAAGTAAGATTTATAAATCTTTTGTGGGATATAATAAAACGAATAGTAGGAGGGAGGGAATTCCATAGGGTTGGACCGGAATTATTAAAATCTCTAGAATTTAGTGAAGTTTTACTAGAGTTCTGGGAGATAAGTAGAGGAGCATTTTGGTAACGAAAAGAAGATAATATAGTACGTTTTTTAATTAGATCAGAGATATAGCTAGGGGTGAAAGAATATATTGATTTATGGATTATAAATAGTATACCTAATTTACACCTGAGGGAGAAGGGTAGCTACATACGAGATGATTGATGAGATGTTGTAGTAGAGTGATCCAGTCGAGTTAAACAGTAAGTAGTACGTATTAAGGAACGGATAATCCGATTAAGTGGAGCAGTAGCTTTAGCAAGAAGTAAATTCTGTAGAGAAGAACAGTATTCAATTCGGGAAAGTACAAGAGCATTAATAAGAGTTTTAGTAAGGTTTCTGGAAAGTGAAGTCCGTATTTATTAATTCTGAAAAGATGAAAGTTGGAGGATTTTGTAATGGATGATATGTGATTCTTAAATGATAATTTGTCATCAAATACTAATCCTAGGTTTTTGGAGGAATGAGAAGGAGAAATAATCAAGTTATTTAGATGGATTTATATGGATGATATGTGATTCTTAAATGATAAGTTGTCATCAAATACTAATCCTAGGTTTTTGGAGGAATGAGAAGGAGAAATAATCAAGTTATTTAGAGTAAAGTTTGGAAAGGAAGTTTCAGAAGTATATATGTTAAGTACAGTAGTCTTAGAGGAATTAATTAGTAGTTTATTGGAGAGGAGCCATAATTTTATGGAGTTAGCCATGGCCTCCTTTAGCTGAAGGTGAAGGAGGCCATGAGTTAGCACACTCGATTAATTCAGAGTTAATGGTATTATGAGAATGTATAGGGAAAAAGGTAAACAGTTGAATAGCATCAGCAAAAATATGGTAGTGAATATTTGGAAATGTTTAATTAGATCAGCAATAGGACGGATATAAATAGAAAAGAGGGATGGACCTAGAACGGATAATTGGGGAATACCGTGGTTAAGAGGAGAAAGAGGCGAGTAAGATTTGTCAATTGTAATAGAGATATTTCTGTTAGTCAGATATGAAGTAACCCATTTTAACGCTAAGCCAGATATACCCATCAAAGTAAGTCGCAAGATTAATATGTTATGGTCCAGGGTATCAAAAGCAGATGAGAGATCAAGTAGGGTTAACTGGCAACACGTTTTTTTATATTTAAGGTAGATAATATTGTGTCAGTAATACGGAGGAGAGCTGTTTCGGTTGAATGACCCATACGAAAAGCGCTTTGAAATGGGTCGAAAAGATTATTTTTATTTACATGGGCGATGAGTTGTTTGGAAACAATTCTTTTTAATATTTTACTTAATAAGGGTAGGTGGGAGATCGGGCGATAATTGCTAAATGAGTTTGGGTCTAGGTTTTGTTTTTTTAGAATAAGGGATATTATGGTAGTATTGAGACAGAGTGAAACTTGGCCAGAGTTTAGTGAGTTCGCAATAATATCCAAGAAAATAGGAGAAAATAAGGGTGAAAGTGTGTGATATAATGATAAAGGTAGGGGATCAGTGGGGGAGGTACAGTGAGATTTCATGAGTAGGTCATTTACTTCATACAGTGAAGGGATAGTGAATGTACTTAATGAGTCAATATGATGTGTAATATATATATATATATATATATATATATATATATATATATATAGTAGGATTGAGTATGTATGGAGTAGATGCGCACATAATATTATTAATGCTTGCAATTTTATTTTTAAAGAATTTTTCAAAAAGAGAAAACAGTTGAAAATTTGACGTGTTTGGTAATATGGGGAGAATTTTTTCATCTGAAAGAGAGAGAATTTTATTTGCTATTTTAAATAATTTGCGAGGATCGGAGGAGATCAATGCTATCTTTTTGTTATAATAGATAAATTTTGAACGAGATAGAGTAGATTTGTAATTTTTTCTAGCTAGTGATAGAGCTAATTAATTTCAGTAGAAGGATTTTTAAGAAATTTCTTCTCAAATTTGCGAACACTCTTCTTGAAGATGAAAAGTAAAAGAACTGAATAGAAGAAGTTTTCCCTAGACCAGTTTAAATATATCGGTGCTACAATTAAAAAAGATGACTCAAGCGATTCTGATATTAAAATAAGATTAGATCAAGCTACATCGGCTATGGTAAGGCTAACTAAAATCTTGAATATCAAAGATATCCGTTTCAAGCTAACATATAATCTTTATCGCTCTCTAGTATTGTCTTATAATACTAGATGGGCACTTATATTCCAAGATTCGCAAACATAAGTAAGAATAACTATTATTACTTATGTTTGCGAATCTTGGACTATAAGTGCCCCTTCAACAACAAATTACAATGTTTCGAAAACATATCTCACAGAAAACTTCTTGAAATATCATACAAATAAATTAAGATAAACGAGTATATTAACGATATGATGATAAGTTTAATTGGTACATATGAACCAATATTACAGTCCATCCTGTCGAAGAAAACTAATCCTCAGCAAAACAATCCTCCAAGGAATGGTTGAGGGCAATCGCAAATGTGGTAAACCCAAAAGAAAATGGATTGATGATATCAAAGAATGGAGCAAGATGACATGTAACGGTAGGGAGGTCTGCAGGGAGGTCCTATGTCTGACTTAATGGTGAAGCCACACGACCGCGACGAACATTGTATAATAACCAGATGTTTGATTTCCCCTGCGATTCCGAGTCAAGGAAATAAAGTAAATTAAGTTATATAGTGTAGATATATGTTTAATATAAACCGGTTCAATCTTTGAAATTAATTCTTTAAATTGAATTGTGAAGCATATATAATTTAGTTTTGGAACTATTCTCTTTATTTCATATATCTACATTATTAATTATTATTATATATATATATAGGGGAAAGTAACCTAATATATTATATACGGAATATATATCCGTATACGGACACTTTAATAATTATTAGTATGTCTTAATAATAACATTTAAATGTCTTAACATTTTATGACCCATTATTTGTATTCAAAAATTACAATATATTAATATTTTATGATTATAGATATTATTGTAATTTTAAAATTTTATTTTATCTTTTTATTCGATAGATAACAGGGGTGTCCGTATTCAGTACCCATGTCCGAATGTCATGTGTTATAATACGGATATCCTAAATACCACTAGATAAATTATATATTATTGATGAATCAATCATACAAATTACAATTATATTATTTATAATTAATTTTATTCTAATTTATTCTAATTTAATTAGTTAATAATTTATTTATTTTTATTATATTTTTAATTAATAATACACTTTAAGTATCTAAATAATACATTTTTTAGATTTAGCTTTATTGGTGGTATTAATAATATAACGCACGCGATTTTTATGAAAATCATAATAGTTCAAACGCGGCGTACTGATTGGTTATAGGGTTTCCGACGGACAATGTCCGCAAGGACCTTGCTGTCCGTATTAAGACCCGATTAAGACATATAGAGTGTCGTATTAGGGACTTATATGACCTCGAGATATATGCTTATAACTTAATGAATATTTGATAACAAATATAGAAATTATATATAACATTTTAGAATGCTTTATTTTTTAATAATATAATGTTATATTTTATATCGATACATTTGTATATTCTTAAGAAGGTTTTAAGTTGAATTTGTTTTTCATAAATTTAAAAACGTAATAAAAAATGATATATAATTATAAATATTCTATTCATTAAAAAAATGTGTGTAGGATTTATGGTTTCTAAGATACCGAGAGTGTCCGTATTCGGTTACTTTCCCCTATATGTGTGTGTTTATATTGACTATATATATATATATATATATATATATATATATAGTTATATAATTGTGTATAACAGTACTACTGATTTAGTACCACTGATTCAGTAGATAGTTTAAAATATTCTAAAGATAGTTTATATTCAAGTTTATATTTATTTACGTTATTTATAGACTTATTCATTTATTATTAATGTATCAAATTAATTTTCATCTAATGAACTTGCACTCAAATTACATAATTAAGTATTATGCTACATATTAATTATTTATAAGTCGTTGCAGACATATATCATACTTCATCTGATATTGAAATATTGAAAAGAAAAGTAATTCAGGATGGAAATTATCTAAAATCAAAAAGATATCAATAAATATAGTTGATAGGTGTTGCATTGGAAGTATATTTATATATATATATTTAACATTCATTTAATGTAACAAAATAAAAATCAACCTGTGTGTCAAATGAAATGCCATAATTATTTCAAAATATTGAAAGTTTAGTAATATTAGTAATGTTATCTCATTTATTTCATGAATAATATCATAGAGCTAGAGAGAAATTTCTCTCTAGATCTGTGAATAATATAGGTCCTTCAATGAAGTACGAAAAATGACATTGTATTTTATAATGTATATATGTCAGAGATGAATATATAGCAGGTGCAGACGTAATCTGCAACATGCATATGATATATTAGAATTAGATTTAAACTAAATAATTTAAATATTCATAAATAATTCATACGAACGAAGAAGTTTAAGATTTGGATTACAAATTATATATATTTTAGTAAATTGTAAATATTTAAACTTATATATTTTTTGTCTCTATTAATAGTTCTTATAACATATAATTCCTAGTTTATTTTATTTTATTTGTATTTGTATCTTACTATTTTATTATATATTACTTGTATTAATATTCTTATAATATACACAAACGTATAATATAGGATTAATTATAGTATATTTTATACGTACATTATGTAATGTTACAATAGAAATATGTACATTGAACAATGTTAATTATTAAACACAATAATTATGCATATATATATATGATAATAGTTATTTAATAATGTATGATCATTTGACAAATATAATATATAATATATTATATATAAATATATATATATATATATATATATATATATATAAAAGAACAAGAACAATATTAAATAATGCAGTTATAAAGTTGTTAAAAATAAACAAGTTATATACCTATACGTTTAAATAAAGGTTCAGTTTCAGTTTCAGTTGATCTGATGTGAGCTGGCAATTAATTCCAACACTTTGTAGCAACGACTGCAAATGCCGATTCGGCGTATACTTTCGTATTGATGGAGAATCATATTTGAGCCAACATGACGAGGTCGATTGTCCGTGCGTAAAGTAATAACATTAGCGATATATTCAGGGATGGCTTGATAAATAGCTATATGCGGTATACAAAGGAGACGGAACTTGCAAACTAGCCGGAACTTTAATCACCCAAGCGATTACATCAGAGATGAAATGGAAACCATTGATAGACGCTCAAGTTTGTAGAGTTTTCTTACTGCACGACGCTGAATAGTTTCAAGGCTGTGTATTAGACCGGTTCGTTCGATTCAATTTTTAATCCTTCAGGTAAAATATAATACATATCTATATTTTAGTATAATATGTATTAACAATTTTTATAAAATAATAGTTACCTTTGGTCACGAAGCATTTAAAGTTTGAAATATAAATTATTATTTTAAGATAAAATTTATAATATTCCATGTATAATAGTAATGACACCTTCTTATTATCTTTGATGTTTACAAATATTTAAATTAATATTTAAAATTAATTATGTATTTGTATTATATTTAATGAATTAATATAATATATGCCATTATTTATATTTATTATTAATATAATATCTATATTTCATTTTTATATCTACAAATTACCAATATTAATGTCTCCTAAAACTCGAGAAAATACACCATTTTACAAAGTATTTATTTCAAAATAATTCAAAAAAATAATTAATTTTTTAAAATTAATATATATAATTATACTTTACATAAATTTGAGTGATCAGATTGTATTGAATTGTGGATATAAGTTAGATATAAATGTCCTTTATACAATTAAAATTAAAAAAATTAAAAAATATGTAAACTTATTTTGTATTTCATATTTCAAATAAAAATCCAAAAAAATTTAAAAATGATGTTAATTTTTTTTCTAAAAATAATTTTTAATTTTTTAATAATTAATTTGAATTGTATTATTATTATCTATAAATTATATATTTTAATTTTTTAAATTAAATTGTAATAATTTATTTATATTAAATTATACGATTTTTAGATATTTTTTTTGACTAAAATTATTTTATAAAATTTGGGCATCTAGATTGTTATGAAAAATATGTTGTACTGTTAATACTACTTGTTATATATGTTTCTAGGATATATTCATAGTTGGCTTAACAAAAATCATCCAATTCTATAAAAATTGAATAAAACTTATTTCTATATCTCCTCCATGTTAACTTTTGTATGTATTCAATGTTAAAATAAAAAGGTCTCGTGACACAACAATATTTAAGATATAGGTCTAAAATTTTACAAAATTTTAAAACACTTATTCATCATAGCATACATAATTGTCACAGATGTGAAGGTTTTTAAAATTGAGAAAAAAAATTTAGTACGAACCGGTCTACTGTGCATTAAATGAAGAGGGAGGGTAGTCAATAAGGAACAGCAGTACCGATATCTACTGAATACAAGAGCATGCATAAGGCGGTTAATGTCAAAATTAGCTTGTTACGCGTCTTTCTAATGTTGTACAGATAGGTTACAGTACGTTAGCAGTAGGTATAATATTTACTATTTGCTATTTGCTCTGTGATATTGAAATGAGTGTCGAAAATAATACCGAGTGTAGTTACTGATTGGGAAGTGGGAAGGGAGATTAAAAATGGATGTGTTATATTTAAAGGTGAACTGTAGTTCCCTGGGACGAGATAAAATAATAGTATCAGTTTTAGAAATATTTAACGAAAGTAAGTTATTAGCAAACCATTTAGTTAATTCATTAATGCAGTTGTAAATAGATAACTGAATGGATTCAGGATTGCTGGAAGGCGGGAAGGACGTGTATATTTGGAGATCATCTGTATAATGATGATAATGTATGTGAGGAAATTTGAGAAATATTGATTTAATAGGTAATATATAAATTATGAATAAAATGGGACCAAGGACAGAGCCTTGTGGAATACCACAGGAGTGAACAAAAGGTACATATAACGAAGAATTAATGTTTACATACGAAGATCTTTTTAGATACAAACGAATTAAACCAGTTAAGAACTTGACCGTTAATACCAATCTCACGTAGACGAAACGAAATAAATTGAAGATTAAAGAGAGTCAAATGCACACGACAAATATACCCATAGAGAACGAAGTGAACCACTTCGTTCTCTATGAATATGCCAGCACAAGATAAAAAGGACTTTTTTCATCCAGGGATAAAAGCATATAACTAATAATACGATTTAGGGCTGTAGGTATCAGTGCTACGGTGAGGAAGATAAGCGCTTTGAAGGCAATCAACAATATTATTGGAAGTCATATACTGTATTAGCTGTGAAGAGAAAACACCTTCCAAAGTCTTTGATATGGATGAGAGTTGGGATATTGGTCTGTAGTTAGCTAATATGGAGTGATCTAAAGTCGGTTTCTTGAGTAATGGTGTTATATACGAGTATTTCATCGATTGTGGTACAAGTTGTTCCGTACAACATGAGTGATACAGATTATATCTGTAATAAAACCAATGAGATAATGAGAGATGTAGTGATATGCATAATATAACAGGATATAATGGAGAGTGAGATTTAGTGAGAATTATACATAATGTAGGTATAAAAGTTACTATAATTATGTATATTACGTATTAATATATATACTGAATATATATATATATATATATATATATATATAGTCCTTTATATTGTTTATTATTGTTTTTCCGTTGTATATTGAATGTATATTATTATCAAAAATATTATCGTATTACTATTATTTTATTATTATTTTCTTCCCGCACGAGCGAAGGGGTCTACATGACCCTATTTTAGTGCTAATAAACTCAATATCATCATATATATATATATATATATATATTCCGTATATAATATACGACTCGGTTACACAAATTGTGTATATTATAATAATATTAATATATATATATATATATATATATTAATTTATTTATTTATAACATGTACAAGTCTATGACTTCTTGAGGGGTCCATTTGTATCCGCTATTTGTATTGTATTCAATATATATAAGAGATTTCAATAAATAAATATTATTATATATATATATATATATGATGAGATAAGTAACGTGTATATGACATTCTTATCTAAATATAGAAATAATACGTGAGCTATATATATATAAAATATATTATATATATATAAATAGGTATGCCCATTCAAGTTCATTGGACAAATATAGAATAACACATGCCACCTGTACTAAACATTCAATGACTATTGTGAATACATCGATATATCGATATGTATATATATATATATATACATTTACTTTTGTTATATTTTCAACATATTTTATTTATAATATTATCAAATTAAGAATTTAGTAATACAGAAACTAAATGAAAATTGTTAAAATCATGATATAAAACGATTATATATTTGTTATAATATTTGAAATACTTCTGGAAATATTCGAATGTGTTCCTTTTATTAATAACAGTTTAATTTCTATGGTTATAATCCATGGCCATAATTATGTTTTTATTAATATATTTTTATATTTTATATCATTAAATTATTCATTTGTATTTATCATATATTATTATTTATTTGTAAAATAATATATATTAAAACTTTATTATATGTAAATGTCAGTATAACATATTAATTTTATTTATTTTAGTTTATTTAGAACATTATATATTAAAATATATTTGAACTAGTTTCCGGTAGAAATAATATTATTGTTTGATTCATTTGTTGTAGATGTTAAATTTGTTTTTATTTTATTTTGGAGAATCAATTTATAAAGGTTTAACTACATATTATAAAATATATATATTTAAATATAAAATTTATATTATCGATTATCTAAAATATTGTAATAATTTTAATTTGTAATAATTTCTGAAATTATTTCAACCCCATTAATTATTTATATATAATTATCTATTTAAATCGAGATTACTAATTGAATTAGTAAACTATTTTTATTATATTTAGAATTATTATAATATGATTTTAATTATATCATAATATCTAAAATCTGGCATATATTTTATAGTTTATAAGTATTAGTAAATAATTATACATTCAACAGCTGTATTCCATTTAATTGAAAACATTTGTAAACAATATTTTGTCAAGGCCTGTACCGAATATGGTCCCCGTTTATTTTGATTAATATTTACGAGGTCACATTTAAATAAATATGTCAGTATTTGACATATTAGTGTATATTATAAACTAATATGAAGAATGAATATATAGTATACTAAGTATATAATATATAATATATTATAATATATGTATATAAATTAGTTATTATAATTTAAATTATATAGCAATACATATAAAATAATTTAAATTTGACTAAAAACACATGAGTCCATATTCGATACTTTACTTACTTTTTACTTTTTTGGTTTATAAACTGCAAGTGCGTTAGCAATCGGCCGTCGGCCGATATACAGTGTATTGTCACTATAATAGTGTATGTGAAGGGTGTATATCATATACACCCTTTACACAGTTCAAAATATAGAGTGAGCTAATAGTATTAGCATAATACTATCGAAACTATGTCAGCATATATAGTAAACAACTATTTCTCATTAAAGAGTATAACTCTCTGCATATGTTTAGTGTTTCAACAGGTAGCCAGTAACCTCGTACGAGGTAATCTCGTACGAGTAATTTCGTACGACTTGTTAAATTTAATTTATTTCATAATAATACAGTTTTTATACGATTATATATAATAACTTATTATATATTGATATAATATATTGTATTATATATATTCGTATAAGAACTGTATAATTATGAAATAAATTAAATTTAATAAGTCGTACGAGATTACTAAATAAGTCGTACGAAATTACCTCGTACGGGATTACCTCGTACAGGATTACTGGCATTCTTTCAACACTGCGTATTTATAATAATGAATGAGTTTATTATAAACTTTATGAAAACATAGTATAATAATTTAAAGATTAGACGTTTAGTAATATATTAATTTAATACCGACTAGCACCCCTTATTTGGAATTTTAGGTAGTCTTCCCTTTAGTTTGCTGTATCATTCAAAGTATATTCAATATATATAACTTATATAATATTATATAATTAATATGATAATATGGTAAATTCATATATACATAATTATAAAATTCTATTGATATTTTTCGTGGTTATTCTAAATAGCAGTAGTTTTTATAATATTAGAAATTTTCGTACTAAGTAAAACAGGAAAACCTCTAGCCTACTCGTAATTATTACTAATTTTTCAGATATATTTATAATTGTATACTAGGATATATATATATATATTATCATTATTATATTTTGAATCTGAATACAATGTGTTTCCTTCATCTTTTAAATATTTTAAAATCACAAAATAATTCTCATCTAAAAACTATGATTATTACTTTTGTAGCACATGCTTTGCAAAAATTTATTTATTTAATCTAAAACCAAGTTAGTTTATATTTATATAATTATTATAACAATAAAGTACAACAATTAAATAATCACATGAGTCATTTTCTTATATTTTGTTATGTACTAAAATATTCTATTATTAATTTATATGATGCATACAAATGTAAAAACAAAATAAAGATATTTTTCCTGAATTTTACTACAATAACTTGTCACAACACATACCATATGTTCCTATTATCACAATTATGTTCACTTGTGGTATATATTCTTAATAAAGTGTATGTAAAATAGTCTCTAATCAATCTAATTATAATGTATTATATATACTTAATTATCTACTATTTTAAAGTATTAAAGTTATATAAATTAATATCTTTAATATTATATTAATAATATATCAATTGGTCAATAATCAAATTATTATTTTTCATAATAAAATTATTATACTAAATTTAATCAATATAATATAATATAATAATTAATATTTATACTAAAAACTCATATGATGAATATCATAAATATATTAATTATATTTTTTATTTATAAATATATATTTATAAGTAATATATATTTATTTTTAAGATTTAAAAATCCAACCCAATTTAGTTATTTTAATAAATATTCAATACAAATATTATTTTCTTTGAAATTATTTATAGAAATAATAATATTATATTGATGTATGCAATTAAGAATAAAATGCATACAAATATGCATTGATATCTTGCTATAGTTTAAATTTATGTTGTAGTTTAAAATCTAATTTAAATTGTAAAATATAATTTAATGTAACAGTTATATAAATATTATATTATTATTAGTGATATTAAGCCCTATTAGTATATACATAATTGTAACTGAATTAATTAATAATAGAATTGTATTAGAGCTACATTGACATACAAAATGTGTTCGTAGTATATTATATTAACGCTTTATTTTTGTGGATTCCTATTTTTTGTAAATGTATAGCAAGAACATTCTTAAATTGATATCCGATGGTACCTTATAAGTTATAACATATTTATTATTTTATTATTATAACTATTATAATTATTTTAAGTATATCATATTTATCTATATTCAATGTTTATATTTATTATTTGTATTCTTGCAAGATCAAATTAGCCTATTTTTGTTCACATTCAATTTGATATATTTAAATTAAATGTTGAGTGATAATATATAGAATTTATGTATAAATATTATGTACATTATTATACACATTATTTTTATCTATAATATATTCATTTTTTAAATATGCTAGATTTCATTATCTTATATCTATTAATATATATATATATATATATATATATATATATATATATATATATATATATAAATTATCTATAATATTATATGTGTTTAAAATATAATGCTATATGTTAATGTTAATGAACATTTTTTTGAAGTTGATTTATAACTTCAAGTACAACTTTATAATTCATATATATATATATATATATATTATATATATATAATATGATATCATATTTTATAAAAATATATTTGATTTGGCATACTATATATAAGTTTTCATTGTATTCCAATATATAATATAATATACAAATAACTGAATTTATCACATTTTATCATACTAATTAGCTATTTATAGAATGTATTATATAACTTTATAAGGTATTATATAATATTATAGTGGTAATACTGTGGTGATTATATAGATATTCTCATCAATCTTACATTTCTCATTGTATATTTACTGACAATGTACAAAGTCAAATTTGCTTTATTTATCTTATGTGTCTATGAGTTTACAGAACATATTTATTGTTTATATAAACAATACTCATTATTTGTTTTATTATTACTGCTTTATAATCTATCCCTCATTAATATATATTGTAGAAATCATTGAGATTTATCAATATCACATTATAGTTACATACATACATACATATTTTGTTTTTGTCTTACTGTTATAGTAATCACATTTATATATTTTTTTTATATATGTTATATAATTATATGTTATTTTTCCTTTCTTTATATATAACCAGTGATTCAATAAACTGTTGATCTATCTATCTAAATAATATACACCCTTATATATAGTATCCTTATTTCAGATAAATCAGCATCATGGTCAACAAAAGACATCTGGGAACTCCATTTTTTTCTGTTAGTATAAATTTTTAGACTATCTGATACTATATTATAACTTTCTTACTTAATATATATATTATATATATATATATATATATATATATATATATATATATATATATAATACATAATATATATATATAAATATATTTATATTATATATAAATTATATATATATATATAAATATATTTATATTCATACATTATTTATATTCATACATTATATATATATATATATATATATATATATATATATATATATATATATGTTATATATTTATAGTGTTGCTAGGTGTATTTTTAACAATGTCTATACTTGCTAGTTTTAATTGTTATCAGCCCATCCTGTATGTATGCAGCTATATCCTGTAACAATGCATAAGTGTGTGTACTAACTTGCACACACACATCATACCACACACACCACACCACACAGCAACACAATAGTATTATTAGTAAAGCAATTAGCCATGGGGTGGTGACATAAATACTAACACATACAATGTAATACAATCAGCCTACTGTGGTGATATCCTGTTGTAGCCTGTCCCTGTACCTGTATTCCAATGCATGTTTACACCCCCAATGCATCCATCACCATGTAGACACACTCACACACTCACATACATACACACATACACACATATATATATAGTCTGTGTGTGAAATTTGATAGCCACACTAATATGAATCTGTTCACATCTGTAAGTTATAAGTGAATGTCTCACCCCATCCTCTCCATCCTGTAGTCTATCATCATATATAGTAGCTGTATATAGTATAGTGCTGTAGTGGTTGTCACACCTACCCTGCTATATTGATTTTCTATTTCACAATGTTTACCCATATGTTCACATGAACACATGGTACTGCATCTAGTGGATACAGTGCATATTTTAACATATGTTCTATTGACCTTGAACATATCATATTACAAACAGACATTCACATTAATTATATTACAATTTTATCACACTAATATATTTATTACACTAGAATTTATCTTCTAATTGGTCTAAAAATAGAAATAATAAGATATTATTTAATTGTTTTTAACTATTGAAATTGCAGTTTTATTGTTATTATTGTGTATCACCTATCTTATTATTTAAACTATCTACATGGTATCTATATTAGCTAATAACTTATCTGCTACACATGTGCATTTACAGCCTGTGAAAAAGATGCCAACAAATAGTCCATTAATAGACAAGAGATACAGCGACAGATTCATACCAATACGATCTCCTGCCAAATGGCAAATTGATTTTGATAGCGTTAGTGAATCTAACCCATTCAAGGTCGCAGTTTAACCTTAACCGTTCTTAACCTCGTTCTTCTTAGGCTAAATCGGAAAACCAACTTGCACACGAACTGACTTGTTCTAAAAGTTTGTATTTTAAGCCTGTCTTTATGATGATATCATAACTATAACTACTGCTACTACTACTACTACTACTACTACTACTACTACTACTACTACTACTACTACTACTACTACTACTACTACTACTACTACTACTACAACTACTACTACTACTACTACTACTACTACTACTACTACTACTACTACTACTACTACTACTACTACTACTACTACTACTACTACTACTACTACTACTACTACTACTACTACTACTACTACTACAATTATTTTTATAAACAGACTAATTATAATTATAACAGCTTAATTCACTCTATAACTATGCGAACCTATCTTATACTATAATTATGCCAACCTAACTAACAATACTATCTATAACTGTATTGTCAGATGAAGCTGTAAAACCGAAGAGTATAACAACGTACCGCTGTTTGCTAAAGAATGAGATGCTATCGGGTGATATTGACAACATTGAGGTCAGTTTCCACCTATCCCGCGTCTCCGTTTTCCTAATTCCTAATTCATTGCATTCAGTCTGAATCAATGGAAGAGAAGCGCATGCTGGGACGATCAAACATTACTTCCAAGAGTCTATTCCAGGTATGCAATACTACTACTACTACTACTACTACTACTACTACTACTACCACTACTACTACTACTACTACTACTACCACTACTACTACTACTACTACTACTACTACTACTACTACTACTACTACTACTACTACTACTACTACTACTACTACTACTACTACTACTACTACTACTACTACTACTACTACTACTACTACTACTACTACTACTACTACTACTACTACTACTACTACTACTACTACTACTACTACTACTACTACTACTACTACTACTACTACTACTACTACTACTACTACTACTACTACTACTACTACTACTACTACTACTACTACTACTACTACTACTACTACCACAGTATATGTCTCCAAAACGTCATACGAATAACAATAATCCATATGCACTGTCACCTCTGGGCATGAAAAGTCAAAAGTTGTTGAAATCTCCTCGAAAGGTAAACAGCCTATAAATAGAATAACAACATTATATTGTTACATAACATAATATATAATCTTAATTGCATCCGTCTATAATTAGAATACAAAGCTATACTCTTGCATTAACAACTATTATATAAATGCTTACTATATTATTTTTACTATATTATTTTGTATAAGTTATTTAGTATTACTATTTTTTTCACATGTGATTTATATACATTTGTAAATATTTTATTTTATAGTATTAATAACTTAATATACAGTCATTTGTAGAATACAAATTCTATTAATGTGATTTTTTATGTGAGAATTATATAAGAAATAAGAAATTTATTGTTTTATTATAAAACTTTTATACCATATAATTTAGTTTTAATATTTCAAAGTTTACTTTTTATAGGACTTGTATATTTATTAATAGTTGCAAAACGCACTTATGTTTACTATTATCGTGAGTAAACATGAGATATTGACATATGCCCTGTTGCCCTCTTACACACTCTCTATTGACCTCTACAGCCTATCAGAACGATATCCAAGGTTCCGTACAAGGTACTGGATGCCCCAGAACTACAGGATGACTTCTACTTGAACCTCATTGATTGGTCGAACACGAACCTCTTAGGGGTGGGTCTCGGATCATCGGTGTACCTATGGAATGCGGGTACCAGTCAGGTATGTGCCATCGACCAATAGGATTACAGCGAGCGCTCACCTCACCTCAGCTATCACAGTATACATGTATTCACACACACACACACGCAGGTAACTAAACTCTGCGATATAGCTTCCGATGGTGACATGGTTACTTCGATAGCATGGGCCGATAGGGTAAGTAGGTGTAACTCACCATCATTACTACTAATACCCCCCGTACTACTCTTGTACTAGCAGCATTGTTTATTAGTAGTAAACGTGTCTATTTTTAGATATCATCGCTAAATAAACTACTCACAATACACATGGCTAGCCATCATTAAATCGTCTGCTAGCCCTCATTATATTAATTTCCACTACTACCACAGGGGAACACATTAGCCATAGGAACAGATAAGGGTTGTGTACAGATCTGGGATGTGGTCGCTACAAAGCGTATCACAACTCTGGCAGGCAGAACTGCACGCGTAGGTATGTGTCTACATCACCATCACCACCACCATCACCATCACCACACTATCGTTGTTGTTATCCTCCCCTTCTCTAGGATCTTTGGCATGGAACAACGACATGTTGGCTAGTGGTAGTCGTGACCGAATGATCTACGAGAAGGACATACGTTCTCCTGGATCGCAACCCGAACGTATACTTATGGGACACAAGCAAGAGGTAGTACTACCACCACCACCGTCACTACCACCTATCCACTATCTAGCCACTTTAACCCCCCGACACCCCAGGTCTGTGGATTAAAGTGGTCCCCAGATAAACACCAGTTGGCCAGTGGAGGTAATGATAACAAACTACTGATATGGTCCCACGCCACTCAAACTCCCGTCCAAACATTCTCTGACCATGAGGCAGCAGTAAAGGTAACATTACATTACATTGTAACCCCCCATAGACATAGAATTAGGTAGACCAATATTTGTATAAATCTGCAATGTAGTTTTTTTCACCATTTGAATAATCTGCATACAATGAGAATTCATTGAATTTAATATATTGATTCAAATATAATTCAATGATAATTATCATTGAAAAATTATAAAGAATATCACTGAATTATATTGGAATCAATATATTTAATTCAATGATATTCTTTATTTGTATGTAAATAGTAGTTGTATATATTAACCTAAAATTGTGTAATCTCTATTTTATATAATTTAATCTAATTATTTAGTAAATCTATATTTAGTCATTAAGGGGATGTCACACGACACCCGCCTCTCTATGTATAGAGATAGTAAATAATGGGTCTACACAAAACTAGGCGTGCAGAATTCTATTCATTGAATTGAGCTAATTTTTTTTATATTCTATTCATTAAATGTATACACATAATATTACAGCACGTATTTTTTATAATATGCACACATTTTAATTTTTTAATTTACGGAATTTCTATAGAAATTTTATTTTTGTAATTATACACATACAAATTTAGAAAATTACTCCTGTAATAGTATTCATATATATGTTATTTATATAATGCAATAAAAATTAGTAGAATACATATAATAGTTTTTTTGATACCTACATTTGTATACACATACCTAGCGCGAAATAATTATTCTGAAAAAACAGCATTTGTATATATGAATACATTATATATCATATATAATGAATATATATAAACCACTTTATGTTATTTCTAGACTGTTTTCATAAATAATTTTTTTACAGATATTAAAAAACAAATCATAGAATAGTATTATGAAATAAAAAAAATGTTAAATAAAAAAATATGTTCACCAAAACAAGGTGTGTGACATCCCCTTAAGGGCCGTGGTAACCTTGCCGAGTTTACATGTAAAAGATAGGGAAAATGAGGGTCACTAAATATTTTTTAGTAAAAATACTACTACTTTTACACAAGTGCATATAATCACCTACTTTGTTTACCTATAGTTAGCTAAATATCATCAATAAAACCTATCCTATATCTAAACATATAACCATCTACAAGATATTGGTTAACACCAATATTTTATTTTTGTATTTTTTCATCAACTTTTTTTATAATATTTATAATTAGTATATTTAAAAATAAAATTATGACATTCTAATAGGATAGCTTATTATCAGTAATATCATATATATACTCAGAAATGTTTATAATAATTGAAGAAATTTAACAAAAGTAGTAGTAGTTTGAAAACAAAAATAATCAAAAAAAAAAGTTCTGAGATATAGCCTTCTAAAGTTTTTATCAATATTATTTTGAATAAATAATAATAAATATATGATATTTATATATTTTATTGTAATTCGCTACTCCCACATGGATGTGGCTCTAGATAAATATTAATATTATAAATAATGAAAATAAAACGTATCATAACTGAATATTTGAACACAAATATTACTCACATTTTATCAAATATTTTGTATAGGACTATGTTTAAAAACTCGATTTTAAATACTTTGAAATACTTTTATTTTAAACTTTATATACCATTTTAAAGATAAATCTGTATATTTTAAAATATTAATATAAAATTGTTAACAGCAAAAAAAAATGCGAAGTTTTCCCCGGCCCTTAAGGGGATTCGTGTCCTTTTATGTATACAATGTATTAATATAGGAGATATTTTTGTTTATGTATTTAATACAATTTTAAAATTTATTCAGCACCTAGGGTTTTGATCCGATTTCAATTATGTAAATGGCATATTGTTAACCAATATAATGTTAATAAAACTTGCTTATTTAAAAAAAAAATGGTTCACTGAAAACCCGAAATATTTTAAGGGAAAGCGGTACGGGTTTTTGTTTACATGTAACAGATACAAAAAAGGACTAATTTTCAAAACTTAATTCACTAAGTAATTTATATTAAAATTATTAAATTTTTTTTTAGTTGTATACTAATTAATCTGATAATTGTTAATCATAATTTCCAAGTTTTTATTTTTAATAATCTAAGAGTTATGTATATGTATGTACATGACCTATAAAATATCAACAACAATTTTACCAACATACTATTTTAAAAATAAATATAAATTCTTATCAATACAAAAACTAGAATAATAAAGCTACATATGTTATGGATATAATGAAACAATAATTAAATAGAATAAAGCAATATTACTAAACTTATTGAAATTATAGTGAACGTAGTTGGTCAAAATAATTAGTTTGTATAAATCAAGTTTAAAGTTACATTACATTTTATTGATATGTTACAAATAAATGACATATATATATATATAAATTAATACACGGGTATATCTATGTATATTGAATGTGTATACATGTAATATATATAGATATCAGTATAGTTATAGACAATTAATAGATATATATTGTAGAATTTATATAATATATACAAATTTTATAAAAAAAAACAGTTATAAATAATATAGAATCAGTATAAATAATATAAATAATACATCATATAATTATAACACACATTTTTCAAAAGAACGCTGTCATAATTTATATTTCATAATAAAAGCGCCACCTAGACATTAATGCATCATATAATAATCTTTCCTTTAGTTTTAAAATTTTAAAATGTTATCTTATAATCACGTAATAATATGCATTTTACGAATTCACATATAAGAAATAAATTATTTTAATATATTTATTACAAATATTATTTTTTATTTATAGTTGTTTTAAAATGCTTCTTTTTATCAGTTTTATTTTACGTAAACAAACCATTTATATACCATTTTAAAGATAATATTTCAAATATTATAAATAAATAATAATAAAATAATACGAACATTATATTTTTTCATGATTTTTACCCGTGCCCTTAAGAAAAAATATGATGCTAAATTAATTTTTTTTTTATTAATTGTTATAATTTTGTATATGTTATACTATGTCTATTACATTTCTTTTAAGCAAGTTTTATTATACATATAATAATAAAGATATTGTGAAAAATTCATCAATTTTTGATAATTATTAAGAGGGCTGAAAAATTTCTAAGATAAATTAATTTCAATATTCTGAGTAAATTGAGTTTAAAGTTTGACTAGATTTATTTTTAATTTTATGGTAATATTTGTTTATTATTTCTATCTTTGATAACATTTATAGTAATATACTATTATAGAATACCACACTAATATATCCATAGATTTATTATTATAATATTTATATTATATTACCAATAATTACACATAATAAGCTAATATGTATGACATTTAAAAAAAAAATGTTTACAAGAACATTTTTTTTTTTAGTATATTTATTTATTTCTAATATTATAATATAACAGAATACCACACTAATATACCCATAAGGTTGTACTTATAATATTTATATAATATTATATTACCAATAATTACATATAATAGATTTTCTGCTACGTCTTGGCATTTTAAAATAAATAATTAAATGACGCAATCTCAATTACTTTGTTTATAATTCAAATTTTACACCCAATGCAATGCGTATATTTGATATCTATCCGTTAATTATAGATGTCGCTTGTTGACATCATATTATATAATAGATCGTATATAACACTGCATTTAAAATTATTTAAAAATATAAATTTATAGATATCATATTATAAGTTTAAAATATGAGTATTTTGATATTATTTACGCCATTTTTTACAATTTTTTTTTTACCAATTAGGTCTTGTACTAAATTGCATCATTTATAAGTCTTTATTTGCTTTACAAGTTTCAGAGAATATTAAATATATATTAAATAATACTTTTCTCAAATAACAATTTTATTTTTATTTTTTTTTATTTTCAACGCATTTAAAAGGCCACGAATCCCCTTCAAGGGAGAATATTCAATGAAAATATTATGTTTAAATATTTAAAAATAAATATTATATAACATAATTTTTTTACTAGGTTTGGTACAATTATTTTATAATTTTATATTATAGGAGTACTTATTGTATAATTTTAATAGATATAGCATACTTATTAAATCAATTACGAGTCATAGTAATGTAAGTGAATTTGAATTTTTATTGAAAATATTATATACAAATACAAACATTACAAACACAATGGCAGATTGTCATATAAATTGGTGAACAAACTTTATCTCCAATAGCAGTCTACCTAATTCTAATGTCTATGATAAGTTATCATTGATAGCCCCCCATAATGTTACATAACCCCAATAGTGATGTATTGCATAACTTATAGTCGTAATAATGAGAGTGTTTTGTAATTACTTTTTTAGAAACATTTGAATAACAAATCTAAACTGCCATATAATAGCAGTGTGCAGATCTATAAATAGACTCATTATAACGCCATATTAGGCAATAGCGTGGTCTCCTCATCAGAACGGTCTGATTGCCAGTGGAGGTGGAACAGCTGACCAACACATCCGATTTTCTAATGCCCTTAATGGTCAATCCCTTCACTCTGTGGACACCGGTTCTCAAGTCTGCAATCTCGTCTGGAGTAAACACTCCAATGAAATCGTTAGTACCCCCCGCGCCCCCCTACTCGTGCCTCATTAATCCCCCCCCTCCCCTCTGCTTCTAGGTTTCCACGCATGGTTACTCGCAGAATCAAATCTTTGTGTGGAAATATCCGTCATTAACGCAGATTGTGAAGCTCATCGGTCACACGTACAGAGTTCTCTACCTCGTTAGTACCATAGGGGGCAGCACCTCCATCATCATCACTAATACCGTGTTCCTCCACTAGGCGATGTCACCCGATGGCCAGTCTATTGTCACAGGAGCAGGTGATGAAACCCTTAGGTTCTGGAATGTGTTTGTCAATGAACAAAACCCTAAACCAATGGTTTGTAATGTTATATATAATTAGTTGTTGATTTTAAAATAATTGTGTATATATACTATATAATATTTATATATATATATATTTATGAATAATTATATAATGGTCTAATAGCAAATGTGACTACATAAAGCTTTCACTCTACCTATAAATATTCATACTACCTAATATCATCATCAAAGTAACATATGTATATTACTGTAACTTGCAGTCAACATTTAATATACTCTGTTTAATTATAACCTATTTGCAACTTTTATGTATGTATTAACATAAACATACATTTTCAATGAGATTGTTGATTTATTCACTTAATATAGTAAATGTATATATATACAAGTTCATTGCACTATTATTCATATATTTTTTATAATTAACTTTTATAATGTATATAATCCCTGCATACTTTGAAGTATTAAAATATAGCCAAACAATTATAAATTCATATATATTAGTGGTACTTTGATGTATTGTATATTAGTTGTATAATTTACTCCATGCAATTAAAATAGTATAAACATATTGAAATAAAGATTGATATTCATTCCCCACAAATTACTTTTTTATATTATTCTTATTAACTTTACTGTATACCCAACTAATGAAACAACTTTCAAGTATTATAATCTATCCAAACAATTCATATACATTTTCTAGTAATGGTACTTTTGATGTATTTTTATATATTATTGGTTTTACTTTTCAACTGTAATTCAAATATTTAGTCCCCACATTTAGTAAATATTCAATATAGTAAACATTCCTTAATTCACCGAGCTTCACTGTAAGTATCTCCTACATATAGCCAACAAAATAATATAAATTTAACTTAGCTTTGTGATATAAACTATATTTAAATGGATTAATTTTAATAAAACTGAGAATTAATAACAGATTAGCTATCATTCCAAAAGAATATATACATATTTTAAAAATTAAATAAAATTTTATAATTAATATTTTTTTTCCATTTACAAAATTATTTTTCTATATTAATTAATTTCACATATTATTTTTTATATACATATATATAAATTTAAAATCTATTTCATATAAATAATTAATTATTTTAAATTTAATATTAGTTATAAAAAAATAATTCTATACAATTTGAATGTGTTTTTATTAATATACAATATTATTTATTAATTAATAATAAAAATATAATATAAAACATATACTAACATAAATTTCTATATAATATGAAGCATATATATATATATATTATAAATTGTTTATTTCACTTATTTATTTGTAATTATATTTAGTATTATTTTAACATTAATATATATAACAAATAAGTAAACAAAAAGCTTATTTTTTTTAATAATTTATTTAACACAACAATTGCTTTTGTTCTTTATTTTTTATTTTATTGATATTCCTTTAAATATAACTATTCATAAATCTCACTTATATTTTGTCTATTATAACAATAATTATTATTTCATATTGTGCAGGTATCGAAATCAGTACTGAATATGTTCAACCATATTAGATGAATACATATAGATGAACGTTAAGCGAACGTTGAAAAAAATTACCAAGATGCATCAAATGAAAACTCACTACAAGTATTAATCAATTATTTATTATTTATGACCCAACCTCCCTTACGATTACAATATTTTGCTATGTTTATAATTAGTCGATATCACTAATGTATTAAATTCCGTAATTGTGAATATAGTAGACTAATTTTAATATTTATTTATGTGCTCTAGATTATTATTAATAATCTATATACATTTTACATGTATGTATAATTTTTATTATTATTTATCAAATAACTATTTTTGATCCGAACAAATAAATCAAGCAATATAAATTGAAATAAAATACTTACTTTACAATAATTACCGGGATATCATGTATGTATTTGTGTGTTTTTTGGTGCATATATATATATATATAAGTATGTATAAGTATGTGTATATAAATAATAGGACAAGGATAATAATAAGATGATGAATATTATGTAGATGGAGATATAGAATATGATATTATAACAATAGTACTGAATCGACTAGTTTCCTAAGTACAGTATGTATACATATATATATATGCATGAATTTATACATATATATATATAGATACAATGTAAATGATTAAATGCATCATTTGTTATGAATCGAGGTGATTAATGGATGGTTAAGTGTGAATGAAGGTCACCACCGTAGATTAGTCATCGATGGGGTTCTCTATAGAGAAGAGTTCTTTGTGCAGCGCCGGAAACTCTATATCTGGGTTCTGACGCCTAAAGTTCATGAGCACCTCCGTGTGCAGTTCTGACAGTATGGACAGCGAAGGCAGGAACTCTATGGCCGTGTGCAGTAGTAGATCAACGTTATCGGTGGCGCGATGCTTTAAGAACTCTAGTTTCAGTGCAGCCTGGATTCTACCCGATATCTTCGCTATTACACCGCTGTCTTTAATACGCGGTCTATCTGTAATAATATATGTGTGTGAGGTGTGTGTGTGGATTAGGATGGAGTGAGTGTGTGTTCGTGGAGTGATAATAACTTGGATTGAGGAGAGCTAAAGCTGACATCAGAGATAGTTCATTCTCATTAAGTCGTAGCTCTTGAAATCTTTCGATGAACTCGAATATTGTGCTTAGTACGTATCTCTCTTTGCCTTCTGGGTATGGTAGGTAGCTCTCTTAATAACACTAGCTTACAAGTTACCTTAATCATAGCGTTATATAATTAAATGTACTCAATTTACGCTTGTGCACTAGGATACAATAGAAATAGAATATCGTGTATTATAATTACGTGTCATTGAAGAGTCTATATTTAACTTACTGGTCATAGTCTATAAATAGCGCTGCGACATCAGTGAGATAGTTGCAAACCTAGTTTCACGAAGGCGTCGAGAGATAGGTAACTGTCACCGAAGATAACGCATCGTTTCTGTTTGTCGTATGCGTTACATAGTCGAATGAGGGCGATTTCAAAACTTCCTGCGATAGTCGACGATATAAGCGCATGTACATGGGGCGCCTGAGTTTGTGCGCGTATAACCTCCCTTCAGTAGCATGATCTGATCGTCTTGCAACAGACTCATGAAGCCGGGAACCATCTTAGCAAACTCTATGATTTGCTGCACCGCGAAAGTTAGCTTCTCGGCTATTTCTACCCACAATTCCCTATAGTTCTGTAATCGGTGTTGATGATATAATCATTACTGGCAACTCGAATGTGAATACTAATATGTAAATGATCGCTGTAATAATGGGATATTGATATGGCAGACAGGTTCATTATAAGAAACTACATGCGATACATATATACATATATATATATATAGTAATAATAATAATTGGAATATGATTTGTATATACAATATATATTATACATCATAAAAACAAGCACTTGAGATTTTTAAGTAATATATTATATAATAGTGATTAATAAATTAGAATATTATATAGTGTTGTGTACTAAGAACATAAGTAACATAGAAAAGTATGAACCTCTACCTATGACCTTAATACTAGGTCCATGTTTACTGATGTTATCTTGCATTGTAATAGTATTAAACATTGTTTTGTTTGCTATTCAAATTCCAACTATTTCATTATATTATACATTATAACATTTTATATCCATTTCTCAAGATTTATAATTTCTAATCTACACACTAACAATTTTTTATAGGATTACATTTGACTATAATTTTTTATAATCATAATAATTATAGTTATATATATATATAATTTAAACATATTCTAGGAATGTATATAGTGCATAAATTATTATATTTGGTAAATAAGAAAATATCTAATAAATTAAAATACTGTGGAAATGTAGACATAAACCATTTCACTTGGTATCAGTGATACTACTGTTTGTATAACTAACTGTAACATTGGCAATACTCATTATTGTTGTTTATACAATGGCTTAATCCAGGTTGCCAATTTTACAAATAGAAAATATAAAAATAAATATAATTTGATGAAATATTTCTTCTACTAAATATTGTTTTCAAAGCGAGTATTATAAGTTCATCCCATTAAATATGATTTATTATTGCATAATAAAATTCAATAATTGTTGAATTGGATATGAGAGTATATTTTACACATATATATGGGTAGTCAGTGTTACCTGTTATTTATTTCTATATAATCAAATTATTGATTTAAGTATGTATAGTGTTAAATATAAAATTGTATATAACAAATGTTGTCATATAAATTACAATATTAGTAAGCTCTAAAAAAGTACTTTTACAGTTTAAAAGAATAATTATATATCTATATTAAGCTCGTTAAAATGATTTTATTTGTATCAAGATTAATCATATTTGTATCAGCTTATCTTGTGTTAGTAATCAATATCACTCTTATAACATTGTATACTCATGCTATATTATATCATTTTATAATAAATATGATTATAAAATACCTATGAGTGTTTATATTATTATTATTATTATTAATATAACTCAAAAACATTTTATAATATTATAACACTTGTTTTATATTTTGAAATACTTTTGTCATAATATGTCATAATTTGTCATAGTATGAAATATATATAATATATTTATTTATTGAATCTCATATATATATTGAATACAATACGATACGGATACAAATGGACCCCTCAAGAAGTCATAGACTTGTACATGTTATAAATAACTGTGAGGGGCCCAGGACAATACAATACAAATAGTAACATTTATTATATGGCACCCTTAGCTGTAGAGATACCTACATTTACTTTAACATACACATACACCTGGTCATAGTAATTACAATAATAGACTCTTGTACGAGTACAAGTACTCTACTCAACATAAGTAACACAGATACACTATTTATTTATAGGAAGTTGAATTACACTACTTCTTCATAATGAAAAGTTTAATAAACATTCGTAGATTACATGATCAACTTGTAATACATTTATTATGGTATTATGATTGTATTTATACAAATCTAATATTATAATATTACTTTATGATGAAAACATCTAAAACTAATGATTAGATATAGAATATACAGTATAGTATATATTTGATAGTATATATTGTATAGTATATATTGTTAGTATGTAAAAAGGTGATAAAATTGTAAACACCTAATATTTTATTTAGTTTTTGAATCTTGATAAAATATTTGAATAACACTCATCTGTATAAGTGGGGAATATTGTGGCAAAATATAATTGTTAATAACGTGTTTTATTTATATTTAAGAATAGTAATCAATCATCATATGCAAGTTAAATATAATAAGATTATATTGTTTATATATATATGTGAGGTGGCATAATCAGATGATCATATCTAAGAGATATAGCTATTATATATGGAATAGAACAAGGGAGTCAAGGGGTGGTACCTAGAGTTGCCTATGTTACTGCGATTGGTATTGGAAGACATACATTCTAGTGTAATGTTCAGTGTTGATCAGTAGATAGCTAGAGTTATTATTGATGTAGTCACATTAAGATGGTTTCACACCAAAAGAAACAGCATCATAACGTAGAATATCAAAATCGGGTAGTTTCGGTATGAGCTCGTTTAGAATAACAGACTGATATATCGGGCAGGTCTATACACGCCGCATGCATGCCTACATATGTAAATGAGCTATTATAAAATCTTAAAACTTTACATGCCCTATATCTAGTAAATGTTTAAAATGAATAAATAATTGTATAGGCCGATATTTGGCTGTTTTTATTGGCGTGAAAGAGGCTTTAAACGTCGCAATTAAAGTATTAAAAACTATTTACGCAATAAAAACTATTTACTAAACAACTAAATATGTAGCAGCAACAATAACAAAACTATTGATTGATGACTAAACATGTTAATAACAAAAAAAACTAAAACAGCTACTAATCTCCTTATTACAACTATGTAAGCTATGTAGATCACTACCATCCCTGACAACTGTCAACAGACATATTCCATAGCTAGATTACAGTTCAAACCTTCTCATTAATTCACCTAAACAACAACTTATTATTAAATATCCATGAAACTAATTAAAAAATAACATAAATAGCAATTAATAATGCACAATTTACTAATGTCCTCTATATAAATATTGCCAATTGATATACACATTTAAATTTCTTAACATTATCAAGAATTAACAGAAAATAATATGGAGGAATATGTTTCATATTTAGATACTGTGTTATGTGGAATAAGGTATATATGTTGTATGCGATATAGTATACATAATATAAAGTATACATAATATCAAGTATATATGCTATACATTTATTTTTAATTTAAAATTTGTTTATTTCATAATACTATTATATGATATGTTTTTTAATATCTATAAAAAAGTATTCATGAAAACAGTCTAGAAATGACATAAAAAGTGGTTTATATATATTCATTATATATAATATATAATGTATTTATATATATTCAAATGATGTTTTCTCTAAATAATGAATTAACACTAACAGTTCATGTTCAGTCTATTATTATAAAAACTATTATAACTATATTATTAATTTGTTGTTGTATTATACAAATAACATATATTTATATAATCCCAATATTTCATAAATATTATAAATATATGTCTATTCGGGTATATATGCATATATCATAAATACAATACAAAAACAACAAAAAACAGATTGATTCAACTATTATAATAACAACTATATAATCTTTTAACTATTATTATTGTAATATAAACTATTTAACTATTATTATAAAAGTTCACTCACTCACTCTTTAATGTGCAGTATAATTTATTATTATTATAATCAATATATTAATAATTTGTTTATTCCCCATTTTATATAATATATTTATATATATATATATATATCATATATATCATATTATATATATCTGATTTAAAATAAATAAAATAATATCATTTATATCTACACTACATTTAACTATTATTATTATCTGTGTTATAAGGATTTATTTCAACTTAAGGGCCGGCGTAACATTCGTTTTTATTTTTTAGGGACAATTTTGTTATATTGAAATATTAAAATGTAAATCATTATCTTTAAAATGATGTATAATATATCATATAAAATTAAACATAAGTGCCTCAAATACGAAGTTTAATCATACACCTATTCAAAATGGTGGGATTTAATCATTAGAAAACATGCAAGTAAAACTTTAGATGCCAATATCTATGGTGTTTTTTGTGTGATTTTTGTGTGATTTTTTTTTGATTGTATTCTATATCTTTTGAACTCTTATATGAATCTTTATACACTTTTCTGAGTATATACCTAATATATGGTTATTATTATATAGGTATGTAAGCTAATGTAAATATAATCTATTAATATAATTATTTGAAAAATAATAAACAAAATTGGTAATAAATTTATTATTTTATGATGTACCTATATAACTAGAGATGAATGTTATCTAGATAATTAAAAAAAAAGTGGAAAAAAATATAATAAATAGAAAAGATATAACCTGTTAAAAATAGCTATTTTTACTTATCTCTTACATGTAACGCCGGCAAGGTTATGCCGGCCCTTAAGTGGTAGATAGTATCCACTATATACGATAACACTATTACGGATTCACGGTCTTTAAAATAAAAAATTGTGTAAACATAATTTTATTTAATAAAGGGATTTGTACATGAATAAGATATGTCATGATATACCATCGTCTCCTCCTATATACTCCCCCTATTCGACTATTGCAACAATCTACTATTCAATCTCCCCGCCTACAAACTAATTAAACTGCAACGTCTTCAAAATGCTGTAGTACGATTGCGTCCATTTACTTCCCCGTCGTCCCTCTGATTTCATTACACCTCTCCTCAAACAACTACAATGGCTCCCAGTCTCCTACCGTATTAAATACAAACTTTTCCTGAATATCCACAATGCCATACATCACAACTCCCCCGATTACCTTGCCTCCCTTCTCCATCTACACACACACCCACTACTCCAATCAACACCCGATCCTCCAATACCTTTCTCCTTACTACACCCCACCTACACAACCTCCCATATAAGCTCCTTTGCCCTATCTGCCCCTTATCATTGGAACTCCCTTCCCTACCACCTTTGAACAATGACATCAACCTCCTCCTTCAAATGTCATCTAAAGACATACTATTTCTCCCATTCTTTACCCCCAACACAATAATCTTTCCCACGGACAACCGATTGCTCATGCACATCGTAGTCCTAAAACCAAACAAAAGTAAAGTAAAAGTATGTCAACATATGATAGGTTAAAAACATATATAAAGCATACAAAACGTAATTTTAGAACACTATCTTTTTCAAAATAATGATTATATTATAACCCTGTTTTTCAATAGTTATAATTGATCAATTTGAATTATTTAAAAACGGTGTTATAATAATATATTTATTTTCATGTCAACTAGCGACACCTGTTGGTTGTATTGTATACATTCTATTGATTGGCTGTTATTCTAGAATAATACCATAGCGTCATTTCATTATAAATAATATAGACAATTTTTAACACCAATTATCTCAGTATAAGTGTTTTTTATGAAATATACTATTTCTTAGATAATGATTTTGAAATTTGTTGAAAATAAATATTTTATTTTATTTATTTGAGTATTATTTAATATATATTGTATATCCTCTGAAACTTGTAGAGCATATAAAGATCTATAAATGATACAATTTTATAGTTTAATACGTGACCTATTTGGTAAAAAATAAATTTGTAAAAAATGGCGAAAATAATAGCAAAATACTCATATTTTAAACTTATAATATGATATCTATAGGTTAATATGTTTTTAATAATTTTTAATGTAGTGTTATATATGATTTATTTAATAAATTTTATTATGTAATAAGATGTCAACTAGAGACATCTATAATTAACGGATTGATATCTATAATTAACGGATTGATATCAAATGAACGTATTGCACTGGGTGTAAAATTCGCATTATAAACAACGTAATTGATATTGGGTCATTTATTTATTTAATTTCAAAATGCAAGACGTAGGAGATCGTCGGACTATACTATAATATCAATATTATAAGAATAACTTTATGGGTATATTAGTTTGGTATTCTGTTATATTATACAAGAAATAAATAAATATGCTAAAAAAAATTATTTTCTAGTAAACAAAATTATTTTCTTTTTAAAAAAATGTCATAAATATTAGCATATTATGTGTAATTATTGGTAATATAATATAAATATTATAATAATAACTTTATGGATATATTAGTGTGGTATTCTATAATATTTTAATACTAGAAATATTGTCAAAGATACAAATAATAAACATATATTACCATAAAATGTAAAATAAATGTAGTCAAACTTTAAACTCGATTTACTCAGAATATTGAATTTAATTTATTTTAAATCTTAGAAATTGTTCAGCCCTCTCAATAATTATCCAAACTTGATGACATTTTCACAGTATTTTTATTATTATATGTATAATAAAGGTTATTTAAAATAAATGTATTACACATAGTATAAAATATACAAAATTAAAACTATTAACAAAATGTATTTAATTTAGCATCATATTTTGCCTCAAAATATTTCAGGTTTTCAGTGAACTATATTTTTTAAAATTAGGTAACATTTATTAACATTATATTGGTTAACAATATGCAATTTACAGAATAGAAATCGGATCAAAACCCTAGGTGCTGATTTTTTTTTTAAATACATACAAAAAAAAATATCTCCTATCTTAATACATTGTATACATCAAAGGCCACGAACCCCCTTAATGACTAAACTTAGTAAAATGTTCACAATATGTTTAATATTATACTTAGTATATTGTATCTACAGGAAATATTTGTGATTAGATATAGAGTTAATAATAAAATAAAAAAAATTAATAATAATTTTGATCATATTTTTTACTTTTTTTTAAATGCTAATATTTAAAAAACTAATTTTCTCATCATTTTTCTATAGAATAATTAACATAATATATATTAATGTAATGCAACTTAAATTGTGTTAATTATTTTATGAGATTTTGAATATTAAAAAAAAAAATTTCCTATCAAATTGAAAAACCGTGAAACTTAATGACCTCTGTAACCTTCACAATACTATCACTTGGTTGTATTCAGGTATTTTTGTTGTATTCGTTAATCTATATTTACTTATTATATATTTGTCGTGATATATACACATTGGAGAATGACGACACAAGTTCTGTATTTAATCATCATCATAATCAACATCTAAAATACATCATTATCATTATTCTATATAATTTTGTTATTCTACTATAAAATATAATATTTAAATTATACAAGAGTTAATATCAAGATAAGTATTTGCTCAACTTACATTATGTGGTGGTGAAGACTGCAGACCATGTTACATGTAAACTATAGGGAAGAGAGGTCTACTTTTTAAAAGCTAATCAAATCTATCATATTGATTTTTGTTCATAATTTTTTTAAAATAATTTATCAATAATCCTCAATAATATAATAGTTATGGTATGTAGGATTTTTGTTTTGTACATTTATATGAAATATGCATTTATGAATTTTAATTAATTTTGTTGATAAAAAATGCATTTGTTCATACTATATGTGTAATATATATAGTATATATTAAAAATATGCACATTATATTATGTGAGGATGAATAGTGAAATATCATTATACAAGTCTTACATTAATTATTTATTTTTAAATTAATTTATATTGAATTTCAATTTTTTTAATGTGATAATATATTTTATATATACCATATTATATGAATACATAAAATGTATTACATGTATAATATCTTTCTAATGATTTATTATATTATATATATAATAAATATATATTATTCACAATATATAATATAATAATAATAATAATAATTATTAATATAACTTAATTTATCTGAAATTTTGTTGTTCAGTATTGTTTTAAAACATATATTTTACAAGTTATATTCGACGTAGAAAGATAATTTAAATAACATTTAATAGATATATGTTAAATGTACAATACTGTGTTCTCATACTACTAGGTAAATACTGAACAACACACTACACTACTGAGATATATGTTATTGATTATTATTGTTAGATGACCTTCATATTAATTTGACATTTCTAGGAGACAATTCAGTGTTATAACACTCAATTATATATAATTATACATGATAGGTAAACATTGCAGGTGTTGATAAATAAATAGGGTATACAAATCATAATTCTATTATAATATAAAGTATATTAATATGAAATGTATATCTCAAATAGTTAATATCTGGAGATATTATTACACAGAATTAATCATTATCCATATACACTAGATATTTATATATATATATATATATATATATATATATATATATATATATATATATATATATATATATATACAGTATATCCTTTATATATCATAGCCCTGGTTACCAAGCCATTTGTAATGGAATGCATTTCCCATGATATATTGCCACACAATATATACAATACTACTACTACTACTACTACTACTACTACTACTACTACTACTAACAAGTTTCAAACACTTCTCTAGTAGTTGTTGGCTGGGACCTTCCATAGCCATGCGTTCCACTTTCTCTTGCGTGTGTAGTTTAGTGCGAAGGTGAGCATCTGATATCACCATCGATAGAGCTTCTGTGTATGTTATGTAAAGCTTATACTACTACTACTACTACTACTACTACTACTACTACTACTACTACTACTACTACTACTACTACTACTACTACTAATACTACTACTACTACTACTACTACTACTACTACTACTACTATTACCCCGTTGAATACTAACCCAGATCTTGAGTAGGGTTCTCTGACTTGATGGTGTGTGGGGCTATAAGATCAATGTTAGACAACAGGTGTCGGTCAGCTATAGGGTCGGTGGATATAGCGTTCTGCGTTAGTTCATAGGTAGGCACTTCTTCAGTGAGTCTGAAGGCAAGGTTGCAAGTACTGGTTAATGTGGTGGTAGTGCTGATAGATGTTGACTGCTTTAGCTTGTGTTAACGTGGTTATTGATAGCTAATGATGCAATGGCATATACGTTGATGAATACTTGAAGTTTACATTCCCTACGAGATAAATACTGTTGACTGGGGTGTGTTCGAATGTTATGTATAAGACAATTATGGAATAGTAACAATTTTATTAGTTTATTTAAAAAAAATACTAAATCTACATTATATTCAGATATATATATTATTATTAAATAGTTTATTGACTACAAAATATCATATGTTTATCGGCGTCATATAATATAATAATAATGAAGGTAATAACAATTTGAACATAAATAAATATAAGAACAATAACAAGAACAATATATATATAAAAGAACGAGAACAATATTAAATAATACAGTTATAAAGAAATAAAAAAGTTATATACTTTACGTTTAAATAAAGGTTCTGATTCAGTTGATCTGATGTCAGCTTGCCAACACTTTGGAGCTACGACTGCAAATACAGATTCGGTGTATAATGTCGTAATGATCGGGTGATGGAGCATCATAATTGAGCCAACACGACAGGGGTGGAAGTCCATGCGTATAGTAATGAAATTAGCGAGATATTCAGGGCTGGCTTGTTAAATTGCTCGATGCGTGATACAAAGGAGACGCAACTTACAAACTAGACGCAACTTTAACCATATATATATATATATATTCTAATAACATGAATTGCAATGCAAAAACAAGTTTTTGAATAAATTATTTCATTTTGGTTATTTAGAATGTTGTCATAACTATTATAGAAAATCTATATTTTAATTCACATGGAATTTATAAAATAAAGTCATATATTTATTTACATATTAATTTAGAAATACTAATAAAAAAATATTGTAATTTTACAAATAAATAAATATCCGAATTCTTTGAAATCATAAGATATAATTATATATAACCTGCAAATGATAAATTTAGAGTACAAAAGTTACTATTGCACATATAGATGTCATTTAATTATAGTAATCTATTTGTTATCAACCTAAAATCACATTATGAATTATAAAAGATTTTTTAATAATATACACATTTTTGTAATATTTTAATATATGATAGAGTAACTATTTTCATTATTAAATAGTTATATAGTTGATTAATATGAGATATAGTTAATTGTATATATATATTGTCATTTTACATAATAAACTAATATATATATATATATATATATATATATATATATATATATAGATTATATGCATAACATAACAATATGTTTACATAATTATAATTATGTATAAAAATATAAAATGAATAGAACCTAATATTGTATATACATCATTATGCATTGTATATATTATTTATAAACTAATATATAAAGATAAATGTAATATAAATTAACGTAAAATTGAATGTAAAATACATTGACAAAGTATAATATATGATTAGATGTAAAACAATGAGTAGATGTAAAATGGTGTATACAAAATATAAGAAAAAAAAGCCAATTAATAATGTGACAGTTGTAACTAAATGAAATAGGTCAAGTTGATCATTAATGATAATTTAAAATAAATATCAAATCGGCAATATATAAGTTATTAAAAATTCTTTTAAGTTACATTTATAAATCAAATAAATTTAATAAATTAAGTATATCTTTTTTATAAGTAATTCATTAAAAGTTATTTTTAAAGAATCTCTAGAAATATTTCATTCATTATTTGTTAACAGATAATAAATAACCAAATATAAAGTAATATTATTATAAATTCTAGATGTTCACAATTAAAGCACTGACTTAAACATATCCCCTTAAATTACAATATGTTTTATACATTGCATATCATTATTAATAATGTAAAATTTGTATATATTTGTTGTTATAAATTTATATTTAAAAATAGTATGATTTATGACAATAAACATCGAAAATATTTTCTCAATTAAGAAAATAAAAATATATATTGCCATAAAATAAATTATTTTCAAAAAATGGATCATTAAAATTATATTGCTAATATTAATAAAATGCATACTCTAATAATGAAATATATATAATTATATATATATATATATATATATATATATATATATATACATATATATAATTATATATACATGGATTGGTTAGTGTTACTAGTATATTTATACACAGAATAAATGTCTGTATTTTACTATTTTTATTACACCAATAATATTTTATAAATAGTAATAATTGTAATATAAATGTAAAACTATATTTATTGCTGGTTTACAATGTATGTCTATTGCATAACAATTAAATAATAACTAGAATATATTCTATGTTATTCTCAAGCATATACCATACACCTAGAAGGTTCATTACAATCTAGAAAATTTATAATAAATTAATGTTTAAAATATTAAAAAGATTTTTTTCATCCACAATTTTGGATAAAGTAAACAGCTAAACATGATTATAATGATATCATTGTAAAGATTGCAACCATTCTAATAAGGAATATCAAATTATTAAATACAATTAATTGATTTGAAATCATCATATTTATTATATATTCATATGTAATCAAATATATACTATCATTGTATATATTGATAATGTTAACTATCTTGTAAATATTTGTAAATTTAGTGTGATATCTTGATTATAATATTTCATAATGATGATACAATCTGTTGACAAGTTTGTGATTGTGATTATTTGTTCGTAATATAAATAAATCAAATAATAGATGAAGAATATCTAATAATAAACTGTGAAATGTGTAAAATATGCAAATAAAGCATATATGGTAGGATATAGTATAGTTCTGTCACTGATATATCATAAATTAAAGTAGTTTTAGAGATTGTAGCTCTGTGCAATGATGAAATCGTGATATACTAGATAATATAAAGCATTAAGTATTCATTGTAAGTTTCATGCGAAATATACATACCAGAGATATACATGTATATTATTGATGCCAGTAAAAACTACCTGATATCGATGTTTACAGGTAGTATATCGATGTACTAATTGATAATAAATATTGATATTTAATATTAATAATTAGTATAGACAATAATTAATATTGATAACATTATTTACATATAATCATATTATCCTGATGCCAAATTAATAACAATAGAAATCTACTAAGAAATATGTAAATTTTAAAATAGAATGTATGTATTTTGTATTTATTTTATGATCATTAGCGTAGTATACCACAAAGGTTATCACATTTCAATTATACAAATAACAAATATTTTCCTAATTTTTTATAATATTTAAGTCATTATCTTTAAGATTTTATAAAAATATTTTTCTAAGTGAAATATAACTTAAAAATAAATAATTTAAAACTAGTTTTAATACATGTAAAATGTATGTTATTTGTCATAATATATTATTTAGAAAATATTATAACCTCCAAATAATTATTATCTATTAAATATACATAAAATATAAAAATTCATTCAATAATGAACATTTTTCATTGCATTTTAAGAAACTATGTAAAACATAAAATGTATTAATAAAAATACCCTTTACAAATAAAATGTTACAAACATAAATTAATATTAATATACATAATTCTTATGTTATAAGATTTAATTAAAATATTAGTTGAATACATTTGGTAATCAATTATTTCAAATTTTAAATAATAAATATATAGTGCTATAATATATAACTATAAGAACTATATTAAGAAAAGATTAAATACAAAAATAAATGTAAATATTAAATATTGATTAATTCAAATATCTAGACCTATCTTCCTATATATCAGCATGTTATGTCTATAAATAGAATATAAGTCATGTTCCCTTAATATATACGAATATCAACTTATATGTATGCTAATGTAATAATACTATTGTTTGGTAATGTAAAAGCATTATTTATATTTTCAAACATTCCTCAGGCTAAGGTTACAAGTATTCTTCAGAGATATTATTAATGTATCATTTATTATGCACTTTATTTATATTTAATAAACATATTAACATTACATTTACTGACTACATAAACACACACACACACACACACACACACACACATGTATAGAAGTTTCTCGTGCGTACATATATAGTGAAACTAACACTGAAAACTGTGGATTATTATTGTTATTGTTGGACATCAGTTGTTGCAGGTGAAAGTTGGCCTCACACTCTACGCGCTCTCTCTGCTTCTTCGACATTCGACCGAACTTCACAGCTGATGGACGAGGGGGCGCACATTAAGGTGGAGAGGAGGAGAGAATGGGGGATAGGGGTATAGCATAGGAGATAAGGGCACGGAGGGGTGAATGCGGGGGGCTGCTAAAAGCGACTGAATCAAGGGTTCTCGTCGCGTTAATGCCGGAGTTTAACCTTCGCGCGACATGCCCAAAGACAGACACTTCTGAAGCCGACAGAACTGGCATCGGTTACGGTTGATGCGGTCGATGATGCACGCCTTCGTCCGGGCGCACGTGTACCTAGCGGGGGACGACTGCGACCGACGGAAGAAACCCTTACAACCCTCGCAGGTGATCACTCCGTAGTGGACCCCTGATGACTTGTCGCTGCACACTTTGCACGGGATTATCTCGATGTGCGCTGCGGGGGGGTTACGGGGTTATAGAGGGGTATTAGAGGTGGGGGTTATGGGGTTAGAGAAGGCAGTAGAGGTGGGGGTTACGGGGTTATAGAGGGGTAGTAGAGGTGGGGGTTACGGGGCTATAGAGGGGTAGTAGAGGTGGGGGTTACGGGGTTATACGGGGGTAGTAGAGGTGGAGGCTACGGGGTTATAGAGGTGGGGGTTACGGGGCTATAGAGGGGTAGTAGAGGTGGGGGTTACGGGGTTATACGGGGGTAGTAGAGGTGGGGGCTACGGTGTTATAGAGGTGGGGTAATACGGGGGTAGTAGAGGTGGGGGTTACGGTGTTATAGAGGGGTAGTAGAGGTGGGGGTTACGGGGTTATAGAGGGGTAGTAGAGGTGGGGGTTATATGGGGGTAGTAGAGGTGGGGTTACGGGGTTATACGGGGGTAGTAGAGGTGGGGGTTACGGGGTTATACGGAGGTAGTAGAGGTGGGGGTTACAGGGTTATAGAGGATAGTAGAGGTGGGGGTTACGGGGTTATACGGAGGTAGTAGAGGTGGGGGTTACGGGGTTATACAGGGGTAGTAGAGGTGATGGTTACGGTGTTATACGGGGGTAGTAGAGGTGGGGGTTACGGGGTTATAGAGGTGGGGGTTACAGGGTTATACGGGGGTAGTAGAGGTGGGGGTTACAGGGTTATAGAGGGTAGTAGAGGTGCGGGTTACGGGGTTATACGGAGGTAGTAGAGGTGGGGGTTACAGGGTTATAGAGGGTAGTAGAGGTGGGGGTTACGGGGTTATACGGGGGTAGTAGAGGTGGGGGTTACGGTATTATAGGGGGGTAGTAGAGGTGGGGGTTACGGTATTATATGGGAGTAGTAGAGGTGGGGGTTACGGTGTTATAGAGGGGTAGTAGAGGTGGGGGTTACGGGGGTTATAGAGGGGTAGTAGAGGTGATGGTTACGGGGTTATACTGGGGTAGTAGAGGTGGGGGTTAGTAGTGGGTGCTAAGAGGTGGTGTGCATACAGAGTTAGATCTAGTAGGTTTAGGATGGTGGCAGCTAGTGTGAGTGTGAAGTAGTTATTCGTAACTATTAATTATACAAAAAGCACAGGGTATGATCACAGGGAAGGTAGTTAAATAATAATAATAATGATTAATAAAGTTGCGCAAATGGATCGATTAACGATAATTATTAAACAAACGATAATTTGGATACTGGGGCTTAGACTAATGGGGATAAACATTAACACCGAATGAAAGATTGAATATTTAGAAATGAGTCATGCGGAATAGTAACCAATGTAAGACTATAGTTAAGATAGCTACCTATACGCCATCATCACTAACATACCATGATGATGATGATGGTAAGGAACTAGTAAGTCATTGAAAGTCAATTACACATTATTATTATATTGACATTTTTGTGAAAAAGCCTATTTTATGATAAAATGTGATATTTTTGAAATCAAATATATTCGTAATTGAAACTTTGTTAATTATAAGTATCATTTATACATTGTTCATACTAGGTAAATCAACTCATTAATTTACTCAATAATTGGTTATTATAATATTTCATATCTGCTTTTCAATTGAATTATAATATGAAGTATAATAATCATAGATAGTTGTATATGCTTAATTATCTATGTAACAGTAATCTGTAATAACTGCACTACTATTTGATACTAAAAAATATACTTTATAATTAATATTTTCATCGCTAATTATTTTCAAATTAATACATACATACATACATACATACATACATGTATATTGTGTATTGAACATAGCCATAATGTAGATTATCATGAAGAGAGGTGTGGTATCATTGGGGGCAACATTAGAGTTAGACAGACACTAATTCATCAACATCCACCATGATTTATATCATTGAAATATTGAATAGCTATAGAATTAACTATAGAATAAATATGAATGTTATACATGAATAATTTGTTGTCTGTTTAGAAGTGATTTAACATGAATTCAACCACTTTATTTCTTAAATACTGAGTAACTCGATGTTTGATTAACAATATTTGATTGGTCGATAGTATTTAAAATTCAAATTAATATAATTAACTTAATATCGAATATGCGGAAATATTAGAATTAATTAGAGTTATATTTGAACGTAGCGAGTACTCTACAACTAATAGGCACGGTTAATCATGTGTGTAGGGTGTATGCTCGTAATACATCAATACTTTACATGAGAAATATTGTAATTGTAAGATATACTTGTATATAGAATTATATAATATTTTCACGCAATCATTATACCTACAACTAAATTGAAATAGATATTATTAAATACTTAACATTGGCAACCTATTTATTAACCCATCCATAATAATGATAATATCATATAACACAATGTAATATCATAACGAATAGCAATTTAATTGATATCGTATGAACTCATTGCTATATCGGTAGTGTATCTATGTTCACCTGAATAAAGTAGTCGTGCATGCTTCTCTGTGAACTCTATAGACTCTACTACAATATGTAATTAACTCGCTTACACGTATAATAGCACTGTATAGCATGTGTATATTAAGGTTCGATACACACCATTTCGTTATACTTTTGATGATACAATTGCTATGATAATCAATCGCCCAATGGTAATCAGTTTAGATATATAATCAACCAATGGTAATCAGTTTAGATATATAATCAACCAATCGTAATACACGACTAAAGATCAAGATATTAATGTTTCAGATCAGAATCAAGATTACACGATACTAAACAATTACGTAAATATCTATAATTCCTATGCAGTAATATTGAAGTGAGAAACAGTACATGATGACTCATAGCCTAGTTATCAGTGCATGATGAGTCATCGCTGTGAAGTACATCATCGATGACTAGGCTATATGCCTTCGTCGAAGACACATTCGCTTCCTTTAGATAGGATGTTCGCTACAGCAAATGTACGCATATTGCATAGATCTTATATATATAGTAACAAATGAACTAGTTTCTTGTATTGACTTGAATACATTAGTTGGCTAAACACTTTAACCTGAAATACATTACATTACATTTAACAGAAACACTCGATCTTAGTTTCAATAGTACTGTTAATAATCTACTGCGAACTTCATTCTACAGATACTTCTACAGCAACGATAACTTTCTAACAACACCACAATACTTAAACCTACATCGAGAGCGTGATCTCGCCAGGTTTGTTGCTTACTTCATATCACAGTGATCACCCGCTGACCTCAATCCTCAATCTAGTCCCCTGAAAGTAGTATTTCTACTTACCCACCTCTTTGTTCAATCTACATTCTATGTATAATTGTACAAATAAATAGCATACAAATATATACCCTTACTACTATCGCATACTAGTGATGTAAATGATACTCAAATCTAAAGCATCAATGCAGTCTCAGTCTCAGTATCAGTTACCTAAAGTCTCAACTCGGCTCGGGCTTGTTTTGTTAGAGTCTCGGCTTGAGCTCGTTTGGCTAGAGTCTCATCTCGTTTTTTTTTCCAAAAATGAAAGTCTCGGTTCGGTATCAATAACCAAGCGTCTCAGTTCAGCATTAAAAAGCTCAGTATTATTTACATCACTAGATGAAATTTACATTATTATTCACTGAATCGCGAAATTGGAGCAGATCATTATATTAAATTAATGTAAATGTGAAATATATAAAAATTAGCATTAAAATGTAACTTCAAAAAAGCATCATTTCGGCTCAGTTATGTTTTGTAAGAATCTCAACTCGGCTCGGGCTCGTTTGGCTAGTCTCTGTTCGACTCGGGTTCATTTACATTACTATCGCATACCATTGAGAATACCATCTTGTTATTCACTTTTCTCTAAAACCTCGTACACCCATTAACTATTAAGATTAACATACAATTATTGTTATTGTTATTTTTATTTTTATTTGGTGGAGTCCTTTCATCCCATCCAGGAACTTAGATGAAGTTTTCACTTATAACCATATATGGCTCTAATGTCCCTTCGAAGCCGCTCTCATGTTAAGGCATCCATGGTTTTAACGAGAGCCGATCATTTATTTATACACAAATATATAAGATCACTTCTAAATAATATTTTAAGACCCATTTTATAAAATTAATTAATGGTCCGGACTATAGTCGTTAGACACACAAGCAGTAGGACACAGGTTCGAGCCTATAGGCTACCTGTGTCCTACTGCTTGTGTGTCTAACGCCTTAGCCACTGAGCCACACAGGCAGTTAAGAATTGTGTATCGTATAATGTTGCTTGCAATATACACGTCATCAATATTCATCACCATCGTTTCATTTTAAATAATAACATAATATCAACGATCGTGCGAATCAAATCTATATCATTTGTATCTATTTAATTGAAATAAATTTTAACGACGATTAGTTTGAAATATATGGTGACATATACTATAATTTTAAATAATTTCAACAGAGAATTGTCAAAATAATGTTATATAATAATTTAGCATGTTACAAAATATGTATAATTTTATATTTAAAATGGACCTATTGATTTATCATATTTCTCGAATATAGCTATATATTTTAAGAAAAATAGTTTGAATTATAAATTAATGTTATATTCTTAAAATAAACACTATACATTATATGTTTATTGTATTCAAAAATGTACATAACATTTCATTTATAATAGTGATATATTTATCAAATTTACATGTAAACAAATATAAATCGAAAATAAGATTATTAATAAACAGGGTTGTTCGGTTTTTTTGATCAAAAAAACCTTGGTTTATTTGGTTTTTTTGATTTTTGAATATAAAATTATTGATAAATATATTAATTTCAATATTATATCATTTAAAATTAGTATCACTATTAATAATAATAGTAAATATTATGTATATTATATAATTATACCTTATAATTTTAAATTATATAAGGCAGTGTTATTGGTTTTTATCATTTTAAAAAAATTCATTTAATAAACAAGCCTGGCTGAAAGAAAAATATAATTTGGATTGAATTTACTTAATCCTTGTTAGGGTTGTTAGGGTTGTTCGGTTTTTATTATAAAAAAAACCATGGTTTATTTGGTTTTTTTGTATATAAAATTATTGATATATATATGTGTAGTATGGTAACTACTATGGTAGTATGAATGTGAGGTGGAATATTTGATACAATGTTTTTGTAATTGTAAATAGTTGGCGTGGTTTATAACTGAATTAACTAAAATATATATACTTGTATTATTATATATGATAGCACGAAGTATTGTATACTCGTTGGTATTATATACCTTAATATATATTATATGTATATATATACACATATATACATATATTATTAAATTTCCAAAACTCTGGTTTATTCCATGACAGCTGTTTATATAGGTGAGGAGAACATGACCATAACAACGTCGGGGTCTACGAACTGTATAGCTACGAATAAAATTAATATAACCCAAAACCAAACCCACCCTGTTAGTATAACGATATAAAAATACGACTACCCCGCCCACCCGCCTCCACTCCCACCCACCCATAAAGGATTTTAGGGCCGAGCTGCATTTCACCATTCATCGAATTATGATTAATATTACGTTATTTATTTATATCCTATATCGTAATCGTAATTGTAGTGTATTTTATTAAAACACAACAGCTATTGTCAACTATCTCTATAGAAATTTATATTGACAATGTCAATTTGACATAAATGTATTTATATGCCATTAATTTAACCATTAACCAAGAAATACTTTCTTTATATCAATGCCATTGTTAGAAGACTGTTATTTTAAACATTAACCTTAAATCAATCTAATTCAAATACAAAATCCACACATGGTATTATTCTTGTTTTGGAGTGCATTTGTTTCATAAAAGCAATTGGGTCACTACACAAATGAGAGTGATTACACTAGAACCCTTGACATAGTTGATCATACTATTTTACTTTCCGTTATTTTAATAAATTAAATAAACCTTATATAGGTATCCCAAACATATCTGTTCTTCCTATAATTAAATACAACTTGACGATAACTATCATTCTCCGTAGATAACATATTTTACACGCGAGATAACATATATTAATAATAATAGTATATATTATGTATATTATATAAATTATACATTATAATTTTAAATTATATAAAGCAGTGTTGTTGGTTTTTATCGTTTTTAAAAAAACCAAAAAATCAAAAAAACCACAAAAAAAAACAAAAACAACTAAATTCAACAACCCTATCAATATTATTAATAATTGTATAGGTTATATGTATTATATAAATGTATTAATTTAATAAACAATCGAAAGAAAAATATAATTTGGATAGAATTTACTGAATCCTTGTATAAATTATACTACAATACTTTTTAATACACGAAATATCTAATAATAATCATATATCTTTAGAAGTATTTATTACAAATAACATTCAATATAACAATATATTAATAATAATTATTTAATAAATAAAAAAACCAATATTCTTCACAAAAAAACCAACAACCCTGTTAATAAATATTTTGCAGTAAATATGGCGCAATTTTTCATTAAATTCACAAATTAATTAGAGTGACATATATTTGCTTCGCAAAATCTTTGATATCATTCATATATTACAATAATTATTGATTGTTTAATGATAAGTTTGTAATTACAGATATTATTTCTTAATATTGGAAATATATCAATTCAAACTTTATTATACTCGAGCAACCCGCTCGACCCAGTAAGTAATTCAAACTTTGACATATAGGTTGCCCTTATAGAAAGAAATATGTATTTGCTGTAGTGGCTAAAATCCCAAAATTATTTCATACTACTGCTTTGGGAGACAATATTTACTGTGACATCAACTACATGATTACCATGATAATGTGTTCGCTGTGCTATGGAGAGTAATTCATAATGTTAACCAGCTCTTAAAAACAACGGGTAATATCCTTGGTTATCAACACACATATGATCACAGTTACGAATTTAGTTATAACAAATACACAAAAAAGATATAGTCGAAAAAAATAAATGAATACAAAATTAATACAAATCAAATATTAATAAAAATAAATTTTATATTCGTATATAATTGATATAACATATATAATATTAATCTCAAATTATGCACTAAATCATTTCATATATGTATATAATTATTATATATATTTAATATTTATATATTTTAATATTTTAATATAATATATATATTTAATATTAAATAATATATGATTATATATGGATGGTGGGTACTATCGACATGCTTCATACAAATATTAACATTTTTCTAAGATATAACACTTACGCGATATCGTGTAATTCGATTATATACATAAAACATGAAGAGAGCCAGATACATAGGTTATATTTTGTGAAAAACGTGTTGTTTATAATAGAAATTCATATCAAACTATAAACACTTTTAAAATGTGAAATAATATGTATTAAATCAGTATTTATATGATGAAAACTAGGCGTTCATTACTAATATATAACAAAGCAATAGGATATGTAGGCTTATAACACTCCTTACACAAGATTACATACCTCACGATGAATGCTTAAAGGTAGCCAATACATTCAAACTTAGTAGTCAGAATGCAAACTTAGTGGCCAGAATGCAAACTCATGCAATAACTTCGTACCGTTATCAACAGATATAGCAAAATGAGAGAGAGCAACGAGCGAGTGCACTACTTGAATACTTTCTCTGTGATGAAGCACTCGCTAAGTATGACAGGGTTGCTAGTTACCTAGCTCTAGAACAGTAGATGATATCAAATGTTTTGATACATTCAATAATAGGCGATGTAATATAACATATGAAAGATATATATGTAGCGCACAATCTAGGACATCTAGTCAATCGATGGATGATTATATTAGCATGCTATAACTAAAACAATGTAGCTATTGTAATGCTCGCACTGATAGTATATTCCGCGATAGAATTATGTTTAGCATCGTTAACAATGAAACACGTGCGTAACTAATAAAAATGCGTAGCCATTCATCAAGTGCATGTATTGATGCACGTATCGATGCATGTATTGATGCACGTAAGTCAGCCGAGTCCGCTATTCAATACTAAATAAACAATATTAGAAATGCCCAGCAGAACAGACCCGAGTACAACTCACAAGAACATGTGACGCTGAACACGAACATAGATAATGTCCGCCATTTAATAAAGTAGTGTGTTTTATGTGCAACAGTGAGGGACACTAAGGTGAGGTTAGTTAAAAATAAAGATTTTATAATTCATGCAACGCAATGGTAGAAGATCCATATCTAGGTGTGTTGAACTACATGCGTAATACACCAGGTGACGTGATACGGATAGCCCTAATAAAATGATGTTTAATAGAATGACTAATTATTACATATGTGAATTCCATCTATTAATATATCTTAAAATAAAACTAATAATCAAGTTAATCAAGATAAATATTTAGGTGTGCTGAAATGAGACGTGGTCATGTTAAAATCAATCCAACGAGGAGAAAAGGAATGGAATATAGGCAAGATAATAAAACAATTATCTTATAGATAATACCAAGTTTTATTTAACAAATAAAAACTTGATACACAATAGAATTCTTATGATTAATCAAAACTCCCACGCATCACGACTATGTTAAAAAGACTCAAATATCCCTTCGATTATTTCTACTTCTCTTAAAATACTTCTCAATCCAAAACCCACCCACCAGATGCCCAAAAAGAAACTTAATCACCGATCAAAGAAGAAACTGAACGAAACGAATACACAACAAGATCAGGTAGAATCTCAAAAAAGCCCATCCTATATTAATTTATTTATTGTAAAAAGCTACAAAAGGATACGTTTAGTTTGTATTATTACTATCGTGCATAATATAATGTATTCACGTACATTGCAAAGCAATACATTTGCTCTCAATTGTTCTCATATTTATAGTTATAAATACACATCGTGCATATTTTATCATGTGATACTGGGTAGTCGTGCGTGACACCAATAGCTATATAAGCCGATATTACATGCAATACATCACCATTGCAATCTCTTACATATTACCTATCATTGTTATGTAGTACTTTTATAAATAAACTTGATATACTAGAATACAGATAACTTTACATATATATGTGGTGAGTAAATGCTAACCTATATTCCATGTAATTGATTAGAACAATGAAAAAATGTGTGTATAGAAACAGGGTCAAACCTTATTCTATTTCAGTGATTTCGATATTATAGCTAGAGGCGGCGGGGGAACTATTAAGCCTGTTGCATAGATAGGGAGTGTTATATGTTTGCTTCGCAGAATCATGGTAAGTATTAAGGATGTAGATTTTTAAAACTTTTCCCAAACTTGGGTCATTGGGTTTTTTGTTTGGTTCATGGGCCAATTTCAAAAAAAAATGCCCACGTTTTATATACAGTTTAAATAAAAATCTATCATTTAACTGAAGTTTAATAATAACAAAATAAAAAAATAAAATTGGTCATTAGGTCATGGTATATTTTTAAATTAAGAATTATTAAAAAAAGGGTCATGGTGAAAAAAGGTTGGGAACCACTGTTCTAGAGGATATTTATTTAGAAAATGACTTACTTAGTATTACCCATAAAGAATATATCGCAATTAATTCTATATTATATTAAAATAGTTTAGTTCTTTAGTAATACATCATAAAAACAGGATATGAATAGCGTCAATTTAAATATCTAAATCATTACAAAACTTCGGAAGGATATCGATACTACACTTATACACATATTACTTACAAAGATATAACACTTCCTATGCATGCAACGTAATTTAGTAGTATCGAATCACTGAAATATATTTAGGTTCGGCTTTGTTTTCATACAACAATGTCTTCATTGCTCTATTAAATTACATGCAATATAAATTAGCTTTTACTCACCAAATATATACTTACAGCATTTAAAACATACATATCATATTTGTTTGTTATATATTAGTAATGTACACTTAGTTTTCATCATATAATACTAATTTAAAGCATATTATTTAACATTTGTATTTAACAAGTGTAGAGTTTGATACAAATTTATATTATAAACAACACATAGCTCCTAAAAGTAACCCGATATAGGTGGTACTGGCGTATTTTGTATACAAATTCGAATTACACGATTTCTCGTAAGTGTTATCTCTTTCCTTAGAAAAATCTTTGTCACTAGTATATATATATAGAATATTATATAATAATTGTATAATCATAATAATTAATATTATATTTAACGTGAATCTCGAATCAGGCCGCCGATTATTATTATCAGAATGTTAGAATTCAATTTTTATTTTGGGTTGTGTGATTTCTTTGGTTTGGTTTTATTTTGCTGTTTTTTTTAGCTGCATTATATCACCAAATGAACCTATAAAATATCTTATAATGCGTATGTTCAGTAGTGCATATATAAATACCGCCCACCTTGAACTCTGACATTATTATAATAACAATCGGCGACCTGCTGTGAGATAATTCATATTTAATATAATATTATAATAATAATTATTATAATATTATTATATATTATAATTATTATAATAATATAATAATAATTATATAATATATATATTAAATATATAATACCAATTAAATGTATCGGAACATGTAATATTATAATATCACAACATTATTATATATATTATAATATATTGTAGTATATTATTTTAGTGACTCTATTATAAATAGGGTCCATTTATTATACTGATGAAATATATTACATTTTTTTTTTAATTATTCAATTGATTTCATTGATAATTATTCGTTATAATAATGATATTGAACATAAATTTAATACAATAAATTAAATTTGTATTTAATTTAATTTATTTTACAATATTATATTGAAAAAAAATTCCAAAATAATGAAATATTGATATAAAATTTCAAATGAAATCAATAAGATTTAAATTTAAATATTTGTAAACAAATAGATAAACTAGGTTAAACAACAAATATGGTTGACATGTCATAACAAAGCCTCCGTATTTAGGTCATTTACATTGTGATGCTATTATTTTTATATTATATATACCAAATTGTATTATTTTAAAGTAAAATATATATATATTGCAACTTAAGATACCTTTCATCTGCGACATCATTATTAAATTTCTATAAACATTATAAAAAATACTTGTTATTATATAGTTCCTTGTAAACTATTCGGAATATATTCATTTTTCTATATATATTTTTTTTTCATTCAAATTATTTTTATTACATTATTATTCTCTCTATCTATAAATGCATATTATTATTTATTTCATATTAAAATAATAGTTACAAAGTTTATATATTATGTTAAATTTCAATATTATAGGTAGACCGGAAATAGGTGAAACGCATGTCAAGCTATTTACGAACTGAAAAATTTCAAATTATATATTCATCAGTTGACTAATATTATTTATGTTTATAATATTTATTAATTATAAATATATATTTATTTTTAACGATGAACAAGACACCATTAATAGTTGGCGTGAATATAGATATTCAAAGAACAGATGGTTTTTATAATATCATTACAATATAGTTTATTACTTTATATTTATTATTTGTTATTTGTATAGTTACAAACAATCATTTTTATTTTTATTTATTCAGTTATTAAGAGTTAATTATATATCTAGATATAAAAGTTTGGTGTAATAATTCTTTATGGAGTATGGAGTATACATATTCAAAAAAAATGAACGTTTAACATTTCGAATAAAGATAATAAATATATATTTTATATATTGATACATTTCAAAAATTATTTTTTGTTTAAATAGTAATTACATGAGCATAATGATTAATTTAATACTAATAATTTAAAAAATAATAATAATGATTATTATAATACTTATAATTAATATAATTATATATTATATATTAATAAATTACATATATTTAACATATAAATAATTTATAAAATATACAATTCTATAGATAAGTTACTAATATCATATCTGTAGTATAATACAAATATTAAGGTATATAATGATTAAATATAATAATATAATATATATTTTAATTTAGGAAGAATTCATTCAGCTGTAATTAGTGAAATAGACATAGATAATGGTGTGGCAACTGTAGAATGGTTTGAAAAAGAAGAAACAAAAGGAAAAGAGGTATTTAAAAGAATCACTAATATATTATATAATATCTGTCTTTTAAATATTTAAACATGTTCTTAATTTTTTAAATAATAACTTGACAATTTTAAATTTATATTTATTTCATATATGAAAAAGTAATGACCGACTATATGGAGAATATCGAATATGGCCCCCGTTTATTTTTATTACGATTTCTGAGTTCAAATTTAAAATATTTAATATGTAATACACCATGATGGGCACGATCGTGATCTTGATCGCGATCGACGATCGTTTGAAAATGATAGAGTAAAATGATCGACGATCGTTAGAAAAAGATAGAGTAAAATGATCGACGATCGTGAAAAAATTTAAACATAATTTATATATATTTATATCAAGAAATAACAAAATAGTGGATATAATAATAACTTTTATTTATGAAAATGTTGAAATACGATCAAATTAATAATAAAATAATATTAATATAATTAATTTGCTTTCAATAGAACTAACAATTCAAAGTTAGTATCATTTAGTTTATTGCGTTTCGGTTTATTTATATTGGTAGCAATACTAAACATTCTTTCCAGCGGCGCGGATGATAGGAGTATAGAATTGTATTTTATGAATAACATTTTTATAATAGGATAATTATTTAGCATATCTAAATTAGTATTTTTACTATTTATATAATTAAGTATTTCTATTTCTACCGTTGATTTAGAAGTGGATGGTCCATTATCATCAATAACATAGAATTCATCTGAATTAGTTTCGCTTTGTTCTGGTGTAGTAATATAAACCTCGGGATATGTCTATTAACATATTTCTTAAATGTAGATAACAACATATCGGCGATCAAAATAATTACATGATCGACAATCGTTAAAAAATGATAGAGTAAAAAGATCGACGATCGTTATAAAATAATCGACGAAATTGATCGGCGATCGTGAAAAGACGTGATCGTGCCCATCACTGGTAATACATAATGTATCGCTATATAATTTTAAATTACAATAACCACTAATTTACATATATCTTATAATATATACTCTATTTTTATTCTTACTATTAGTTTATCATGTACACTAGTATGATCATACCAAAACTAGTATTTTAAATATGACCCCATATATCGTAATAAAAAAAACAGCAATATTCAATACAGACCAAAGATATGACATAAACCTTTATTAAATACAAATCCAAAATTTGTCCCTAAATAATTATATACAAATACAAATATAAATACAAAATAAAAATAAGAACATAGAAACACAACATTATATTTATAATAAATGTTATTATAATATTTTGTATAGTATAATGTATTATTATTAATAATAAAACCTAAGATATTTCTTATGTAACATGTTAAAAAAATAGATTTTCACGTTCTAATAACGACTAACTTTAATTAAAATCTGTAAAATATTTTTTCTATTTAATTAATAATTAAATATATGACATATGATTTATAATAGAATTTATATATATATATATATATATATATATATTCATGTTTCAATTAAATATATTTCATATAATTTATATTAGTTAAATATTGTATAGCGTAATATAATAACATATTGATAGTATAGTATTATCTCTTTTCTTATTGATCAAACTAATTTGATTTTTATGTCGTAGTATTTTCATAATTTCTGAAAGTGATTTATAAAATAAATTATATGTATATATGTATATCAATGGTTCATATAACTAATACTACTGTAATTATCAGTACGATTATTCATAAAATGATTTCATTTCGGATTAATTTGTTGTGTTTAAATGTGTTTAAATATTCGATATATTAATGACTGCGTCGTTAGTAGGCCTCGATCACTCCCAACACAACGTGCGTGTGTGTGTGTGTATCATGCTGCGATTAGTGTATAGAACTCAGATAGCACACACACACACCGGACGTGTTTAACACAACAACCGACACAAGCGACCACACACGTCACACTTCAGCCCATACATCAGTGTCGCTAGTGCTAGGAGTCAGCTACTAACAAGTGCGATAACGCGGGCGACGCAAGCGTTCTGATGCAAACGTTACTATAGAGAAAGACACTCGCGAATGTGCACCAAATGTATTAAATAACATCCGCGATTTATGTAGAGTATGCTCAAAGATTTTGCGAAGCAAATATATAACACTCCCTATGCATGCAACGTAATTTAGTAATACCCCTGCCGCTGCTAGCAGTAGTATCGAAATCACTGAAATAGATTTAGGTTCGGCTCTGTTTGCATACAACAATGTTTTCATTGCTCTATTAAATTACATGCAATATAAATTAACTTTTACTTACTAAATATATACTTATAGCATTTAAAACATAAATATCATATTTGTTTGTTATATATTAGTAATAAACACTTAGTTTTCATCATATAAATATTAATTTAAAGCATATTATTTAACATTTTAAAAGTGTATAGTTAAATACGAATTTACATTATAAACAACGCATAGTTCCTAAAAGTAACCCGCTATAGGTGGCACCAGGGTATTTTGTATACAAATTCGAATTACACGATTTCGCGTAAGTGTTATATCTTTCCTTCGGAAAATCTTTGGTATGCTGGTATTACCCCCATTCACACCAAAAAAAGCGGCCGATTTTTCACCGATATCGTCGAGAAATCATTAAATACTTATCTCCAATTATGGAGATATCTCCAAATTATAAATAACGATATTGTCATGATATCGGTGATTTATCGGTAGGGGTGTCACACAGAGAGAGAAAAAATCGGTACGATATCGGTGAAAATTCGGCCGACTTTTCGGTGTGACAGGGGCTTAATATTGTAAACAAAAATATATATATTATACAATAATTAAAGCAGAGTGATAAAATGTTTGGACACATTTTCAAATAAAGCTGCTAGATTAATTATTCATCATTTATATATAAATGAATCAATATTACTTTAAATTTCAATATACAATTTTTTAAAGGTATTATATTTTATGAGTACCGGTTATTACCGTTTTTTACCGTAAATTAACATGGTAGAGAATCTCTACTAGAGATAGGTTTTTAACATATTTGCCCGGTAAAAACAGGTTTTTACCACAAATAATGGAACCCTGCCGCTAGCATATTTAAGTAATACCAGCTAGCGTACTGCAGTAATACCAGCTAGTGTACTGCAGTAATACCAGCTAACGTACTGCAGTAATACCAGCTAGCATACTGCAGTAATACTAGCTAGCGTACTGCAGTAATACTAGCTAGCATACTGCAGTAATACCAGCTAGTGTACTGCAGTAATACCAGCTAGCCTACTGCAGTAATACCCGCTAGCATACTGCAGTAATACCAGCTAGCATACTGCATTAATACCTGCTAGTCTACTGCAGTAATACCTGCTAGTCTACTACAGTAATACCAGCTAGCGTACTGCAGTAATACCAGCTAGCATACTGCAGTAATACTAGCTAGCATACGGCAGTAATACCAGCTAGCTTACTGCAGTAATACCCGCTAGCATACTGCAGTAATACCCGCTAGCATACTGCAGTAATACCTGCTAGCGTACTGCAGTAATACCAGCTAGCATACTGCAGTAATACCTGATAGCATACTGCAGTAATACCCGCTAGTCTACTGCAGTAATACCCGCTAGCATACTGCAGTAATACCTGCTAGCGTACTGCAGTAATACCAGCTAGCATACTACAGTAATACCTGCTAGCATACTGCACTAATACCAGCTAGCATACTGCAGTAATACCCGCTAGCATACTGCAGTAATACCTGCTAGCGTACTGCAGTAATACCTGCTAGCATACTGCACTAATACCAGCCTGCGTACTGCAGTAATACCAGCTAGCATACTGCAGTAATACCCGCTAGAATACTGCAGTAATACCCATTATCATACTGCAGTAATACCCGCTAGCATACTGCAGTAATACCAGCTAGCGTACTGCAGTAATACCAGCTAGCGTACTGCAGTAATACTAGCTAGCGTACTGCAGTAATACCCGCTAGCATACTGCAGTAATACTCGCTAGCGTACTGCAGTAATACCAGCTAGCATACTGCAGTACTACCTGCTAGCATACTGCACTAATACCAGCTAGCGTACTGCAGTAATACCAGCTAGCGTACTGCAGTAATACCCGCTAGCATACTGCAGTAATACCAGCTAGCGTACTGCAGTAATACCAGCTAGCATACTGCAGTAATACCAGCTAGCGTACTGCAGTAATACCAGCTAGCATACTGCAGTAATACCCGCTAGCATACTGCAGTAATACCCGCTAGCATACTGCAGTAATACCCGCTAGCATACTGCAGTAATACCTGATAGCATACTGCAGTAATACCCGCTAGTCTACTGCAGTAATACCCGCTAGCATACTGCAGTAATACCTGCTAGCGTACTGCAGTAATACCAGCTAGCATACTACAGTAATACCTGCTAGCATACTGCACTAATACCAGCTAGCATACTGCAGTAATACCCATTATCATACTGCAGTAATACCCGCTAGCATACTGCAGTAATACCAGCTAGCGTACTGCAGTAATACCAGCTAGCGTACTGCAGTAATACTAGCTAGCGTACTGCAGTAATACCCGCTAGCATACTGCAGTAATACTCGCTAGCGTACTGCAGTAATACCAGCTAGCATACTGCAGTAATACCTGCTAGAATACTGCACTAATACCAGCTAGCGTACTGCAGTAATACCAGCTAGCATACTGCAGTAATACCCGCTAGAATACTGCAGTAATACCCATTATCATACTGCAGTAATACCCGCTAGCATACTGCAGTAATACCAGCTAGCGTACTGCAGTAATACCCGCTAGCATACTGCAGTAATACCAGCTAGCGTACTGCAGTAATACCAGCTAGCATACTGCAGTAATACCAGCTAGCGTACTGCAGTAATACCAGCTAGCGTACTGCAGTAATACCAGCTAGCATACTGCAGTAATACTAGCTAGCATACTGCAGTAATACCTGCTAGCGTACTGCAGTAATACCAGCTAGAATACTGCAGTAATACTAGCTAGCATACGGCAGTAATACCAGCTAGCTTACTGCAGTAATACCCGCTAGCATACTGCAGTAATACCCGCTAGCATACTGCAGTAATACTAGCTAGCATACGGCAGTAATACCAGCTAGCTTACTGCAGTAATACCCGCTAGCATACTGCAGTAATACCCGCTAGCATACTGCAGTAATACCTGCTAGCGTACTGCAGTAATACCAGCTAGCATACTGCATTAATACCTGCTAGTCTACTGCAGTAATACCCGCTAGTCTACTGCAGTAATACCCGCTAGCATACTGCAGTAATACCCGCTAGCATACTGCAGTAATACCCGCTAGCATACTGCAGTAATACCCGCTAGCATACTGCAGTAATACCCGCTAGCATACTGCAGTAATACCCGCTAGCATACTGCAGTAATACCAGCTAGCGTACTGCAGTAATACTAGCTAGCATACGGCAGTAATACCCGCTAGCATACTGCAGTAATACCCGCTAGCATACTGCAGTAATACCAGCTAGCGTACTGCAGTAATACCAGCTAGCATACTGCAGTAATACCTGCTAGTCTACTGCAGTAATACCCATTATCATACTGCAGTAATACTAGCTAGCATACGGCAGTAATACCCGCTAGCATACTGCAGTAATACCCGCTAGCATACTGCAGTAATACCCGCTAGCATACTGCAGTAATACCAGCTAGCGTACTGCAGTAATACCAGCTAGCGTACTGCAGTAATACCCGCTAGCATACTGCAGTAAACCCGCTAGCATACTGCATTAATACCTGCTAGTCTACTGCAGTAATACCTGCTAGTCTACTGCAGTAATACCCGCTAGCATACTGCAGTAATACCCGCTAGCATACTGCAGTAATACCCGCTAGCATACTGCAGTAATACCAGCTAGCATACTGCATTAATACCTGCTAGTCTACTGCAGTAATACCAGCTAGAATACTGCAGTAATACTAGCTAGCATACGGCAGTAATACCAGCTAGCTTACTGCAGTAATACCCGCTAGCATACTGCAGTAATACCCGCTAGCATACTGCAGTAATACTAGCTAGCATACGGCAGTAATACCAGCTAGCTTACTGCAGTAATACCCGCTAGCATACTGCAGTAATACCCGCTAGCATACTGCAGTAATACCTGCTAGCGTACTGCAGTAATACCAGCTAGCATACTGCATTAATACCTGCTAGTCTACTGCAGTAATACCCGCTAGTCTACTGCAGTAATACCCGCTAGCATACTGCAGTAATACCCGCTAGCATACTGCAGTAATACCCGCTAGCATACTGCAGTAATACCCGCTAGCATACTGCAGTAATACCCGCTAGCATACTGCAGTAATACCCGCTAGCATACTGCAGTAATACCAGCTAGCGTACTGCAGTAATACTAGCTAGCATACGGCAGTAATACCCGCTAGCATACTGCAGTAATACCCGCTAGCATACTGCAGTAATACCAGCTAGCGTACTGCAGTAATACCAGCTAGCATACTGCAGTAATACCTGCTAGTCTACTGCAGTAATACCCATTATCATACTGCAGTAATACCAGCTAGCGTACTGCAGTAATACCAGCTAGAATACTGCAGTAATACTAGCTAGCATACGGCAGTAATACCCGCTAGCATACTGCAGTAATACCCGCTAGCATACTGCAGTAATACCCGCTAGCATACTGCAGTAATACCAGCTAGCGTACTGCAGTAATACCCGCTAGCATACTGCAGTAATACCTGCTAGCGTACTGCAGTAATACCAGCTAGCATACTACAGTAATACCTGCTAGCATACTGCAGTAATACCAGCTAACGTACTGCAGTAATACCAGCTAGCATACTGCAGTAATACCCGCTAGCATACTGCAGTAATACCCGCTAGCATACTGCAGTAATACCAGCTAGCATACTGCATTAATACCTGCTAGTCTACTGCAGTAATACCTGCTAGTCTACTGCAGTAATACCCGCTAGCATACTGCAGTAATACCCGCTAGCATACTGCAGTAATACACACACATACATACATACACACACGCGAACTTACATGCGGAGCTTGCGGTGGTTACCATTGATTTTTTTAGTTTCACTGCCAGATTACTCATTTGATTGATGTAAGTGCTTTAGTACGTGCTACTTGTACAAGCGCGCCTATATCAACAATTATACAATATACCGTATCATGTATTGCGTACACCACAGAGAGTTATCTATTGTTTGTAATTTTCATATTACATTCATAATATGTTTATTTTGAATCATATATATATATATATATATATATATATATATATATATATATATAATATTAGTGGTATATATATATATATATATATATATATATATATATAATATCTATTATATATATTTATTTATAAAAAATAAAAAAATTACAAAGCTTTACAATAGCATTTATTTTAGATAACTTATCATCAATATAATAAGCTAAAATTATTATAATATAATAACAAAGTTTATTAAATATATACAATTTTCAATAATGAAACACTAAAAACAAATTTTTAAACATAAACAAATTTTATTTTTATAAATAAATTGTTTAGCATAAAAATTAAATTTAATACTTATATAAGTAAACAATAATTAAATATATATAAATAATATCACTAAATTGGCAACACCTCTCTCTGGTATATACTTGATCATATATGAAATAAATAATCAGGTAATAGAATGCGTGTCCTTTCTATCTCAGGCATCTTTCTACATATTTATATATATATATATATATTCAATAACCTAAAAATATCGGACAGTGGCAGGCTGTCATTTCACTATATATATATATATATATATACACATTTATACACATGTATAATCATATAAAAAACTATCACCTGGCAACACCGAACCCCCTTTATTATATATATATATATATATATATATAGAAACAATAATATTATTCACAAACCATAGATATTACTATATATTAACTCTATATATTATTAATTAACTTAATGATAATAATTTATTAGGTTTCCAAACACAAGAGATATATATTAAAAATATTTGATTCAAAAGTTATTATAAATAAATTAGTATATATTATATTTATATATATATTTATACATATTTATATATTAATATATTTATATATATATATATAACTATTTATTATATTACATATATTTAATTATCATAATCTCATATACTATATTTGAGATATATATATATATATATATATATGTAGTGTTGTTAAAAAACGCGTTTTTTATTAATTCTTGTTTAATACATGTTTTTAACGTTTTTTTTCGTTTTTAATACGTTTTATTCATTTTTCAACCATGTTTTTCTATTACAAAAAATAAAATTACTAAAATAAAGTTGATATGTTGTTAAGTAATAAAATAATAATAAATTAGTACATATTATATGAATAATCATTATTAATTCGAATAATAAATTATCTGTATTATTAGCATCATTAAATCATATTGTCATACTATACATTAGTATGACAATTATAATTATCATAATATTTATTTTGTTACAATATAACACTGAGTATTTCTGTATTATTTAATGTTATAGACATGGAGATTATATCACAATCTATAGATATATGTACATTGTATTTGTATTTAATTAATATCATAAAACTATATGAACTTTCATATTTCTTTTATAATAAATTATTATAAATAATAAAGTAAAATTAGATTTCTTTTATGTTTTGATATAATTGTATAATAATATATATTATGTTAATATATAATATAATATATATTATTTATTATATCAATACATAAAATACATCTAATTTTACTTTATTATAATATTAATATTATATTTGTATACATTTATTAAATTTCATTCATTTTTCAATTATTATACAATTTATTATATAAAAATATAAAATAAATCTAATTTAACTTTATTACTATAATAATAACATTATATTTTTATACATTTATTAAATAATCATTCATTTTTCAATTAAAATTTGAGAGCATAATATATCAATTTATGTCTCTTGCTTTTTTCTATTTTTTTTCACTTTGTTTAACACGGTTTAAAATGTCTGTTTAAAACATGTTTTATATTAACTCACAACACTATATATATGTATATAAATCTATAATAACATAATAGGATTAAGGTACGGCGTAACATTGCCGGTGTCATATAATAAATCGTCCCCGATTGTCACGTGACTACAAAATCGATAATATTTCACTAACTACACATACGAATCGCATCAAATTTAAACCACATATAACTAATATGTTATACATATATTTGGAAAAATCAACTTCTAATTATGTATTAAAAGAAAGTAATACTAAAATATATAAAGTAGAATGGAGATGACTTTTAAAATACCAGATTAAACGATAATAAATTAATATTTTAAAATTCTGAATCGATAGAAGTTATTATTTTTCAATTATAAGTTTAATACTATAAAATCGTATTCTAAAATTGTCTCTATGTACCATTTTAATTAAAACACATTATACGTTAGCTTACTTAACTATATAATAATATCCATATATTAGGTATATACTCAGAAAGATTTATAAATATTCATATAGGAGTTCAAAAGATATAGACTTTAAAAAAATAATCCACAAAAAAAACACCAGAGATATAGGTATCTTAAGTTTTACTTGCATTTTTTCTAATTATTAAATCCCACCATTTTGAATAGGTGTATGATTAAACTTCGTATTTGAGACACTTATGTTTAATTTTATATGCTATATTATACATCATTTTAAAGATAATGAATTATATTTTAATATTTCAATATAACAAATTTTTCCCTAAAAATTAAAAACGAAGGTTACGCCCGCCCTTAAAAGGGGATAACTTTATTTTAATTGTTTATCAACAATTATTTGTCTTTAATATATTAAAATATAATTAATTATCTTTAAAATGATATATACTATGTCATTAAAAAGTAATCATAAGTGCTTTATTGACGAATTATAAACATACTCATGAACAAAATATAATACACATCATATTTATAACACAAACAAATTTTTAGAATCTTATTTCTCGGAATTGTTGTTTATCCAATTTATAATGTTTAAAGATTTTACTGTTTGAACCATTTGATATATCTTTATAACATTTTCAGAGTTTATACATGATATATAGATGATAGGTACTTTTGAAAATATAAATATATGCTTCGATACTCTTTTAATAAAAATAAAATCTATTTTCAGTAAACAAAATATTTGTTTAAAGTTCATTTTTTATTATTTAATTTAAATCAATATAAATTGTAAATGTAATATATGTAATATATATATATATATACAATACTATTATTAATATACACTGTTTATCTATTTTAATAAACAATAAATTGATACATATGCGTATATTTTACAAATAAAAAAGCAAGGTAAACAAATTTCAAATTGAATTTTTAGAATTAACTGAATAAAGATATGTGAATATTCATGTATATTTAATATATTTCAACATTTTGTAACCTAATTATTAATTATTTTTTACTTTTTAGAAGTATATACAAAATGAATATTTTATATTATTTAGTTTGTATACATAATTCTAATTTAGTAGGGGATCTCTTTCGTGCGATTGCATGTATATAGATATGAAAGAGCAACATTTTTTAAAATTGCAACTTTTCAGATTTGTTCACAGACATAACAATAACGTCGACCACCATTTTGTATTTTATTATTATTAAAACAAGATTAATTTAAGAGTACATATTTTTTGTGAATTGAATATAATCATGATATACCTTTTAATTATTAAATTTTATTATTAAAAAAATTGTACATCTATGCATACGAATGTGATCTAAATATACTGAAAATTTCAATACTTTATATTATAGGATAAAATAGTTCAGTACTTTTTAGTAGATTATATTATATTCATCAAATTAAAATACTGAGAAAATAGCTGTCAAAGTTTAGTGAAATATAATAATGAAGTTTATTTTTAATAGTAGGTGTTATAAAACATCATTTATACTTATTAATATAGATAATTTAGACATGATTTTTACATGCAAATATAGATAAATGATTATATGAATTATGTTTTAGATAACATTTTTTTTATAAAGTATGAAGGTTGTCTTAAGATCCACATTATAACAAAATATTATAGAAAATTATATTTGAAAGAAGTTTATAGAACTACGTATTTGAAAATATAATCATTCCGAGTAGTACAATTGAATGTGTTTATTTAAAAGTTATATTCGCCGCACGAATCAGTACAAATACATTGCGAGGTGACGGAGGGTTGGCCGAGCATACATTCCCTATATCAATATTGATAGTCGCTGTTCTTTATTAAGTACACGCGGTTATAGAAGTAGTAGCAGTAGTAGTAGTAGTATGCGAGGTAATAACGTCACCAGTACACAGCAAACATTCGAGGTAGTAGGTGTAGCACGGTGCGTAGTAAAAACCATTAACGATTAATTTAAAGTTAAACAAAATTTAAAATTATTTACTTTGTTGTTATTATTTAGAACCTATAAATCATAACAAACAAACAAAACTATTCTAAATCGTTTACGTTCTCTTTCGACTGCGTTATTATCCGCCTCCGCCGCAGTATCATCGATTTAACACGCTAGCTCGACGCCTCCAGGTTGAACTCGACGCCATCTACAAACTCAACAAGGAGTACATACGGCCCGGAGAAGCTAACAGCGAATCAGAAGACCCCGCCGACCCCGATCAAGACCCCGCCCCCTCAGACGAAGCCCCGCCCAAAACGCTGATCACCCCCTCGAAACAGTCGGACTTGAAACCGCGGATAAAGATGTCAAAAGGTGTGTGTACGTATATATGTGTGTGTGTGAGTATGTGCGTGTGTGTGTTTGTGTTTGTCTGTCTATGTATGTGCATGTATGTGCATGTGTGTGCATGTATGTGTATGTGCATGTATGTGTGTGTGTGTATGTGTGTGTGTTTGTCTATAGTTATCGCACTGTATCAAATCACTATATCACTATACAATTCTATATCTATATGTATTATATTTAAAGGTATCAACATGAGTGCGTGCGTGTGTGTGTCTATAGTATATCCTATCACTCTATATCACTATCACTACAGCTCTGTTATAGTGGAGACGAGGTGGGGGTAAAGAGTAGCACCATTTGTTATGTTTCTCTCCATAACTCCCAACGATGATAACGCTACTTCATATCTATATGTGTTCTCTGTTCTCTATCTACCCGCATAGCCATCTCTTACATCCTAGTGCGCGTACTAGCTTGGCATCGTATAATCAATATGATAATCACGTATTATCAATATTAAATTAGATAATATTGACATCTAATTTTAAGCTATATTTTCAAATTCCTATTTCAATATATTTATTATAAATAGTGTTATTAAGGGGATGCCTCATAGCAACAAAAAGTTACATACATTTTATTATAAAATATACATTTATAGAATGTTATTTAGTACCCGTCAACACATTATTAATGAAATCGCGCTAGAAATGCTATAAAAAGTTACTTTTATGACCCAACTATATAAAATAAATGAATATAAAAATTATATTTATGAAAATATTAATTTATTTATATTCATAACTAAGATTTATTGAATTTCATATATATCTTTAATTTAATTTTTTTAATTTACATAGGTTATATTTATATATTTAATTTATATACATATTTTGTATAGGTACTTTATTTTATATATAAATATTGTTTATTTTATATACATTTTTCAATTCATGATATTCTATATATATATATATATATATATATATAGAATATAGGATATATTTAATCATATATTTAAATATTTTGTATAAGTACTTATTTTATATGTAAATATTTGTAATAAATTAGTAAGTTATATATATACAATAAATATTGAATTCATATGTAATAAAATAATGTATTGAATTATACTATATTTATATAAAATAATGTGTTTTATAATTATTTATTGAATTATTGAATTTATAATTGAAAAACTGTGAATGCAATTCACTCATAATAAGTATTTATCAATACCCATACACTTCAAAAGCTACCTACTCTCTGAATATGAATAGAATCAATCTAGTTTGTCTTGCTATATATAAAATAAATTTATAAGAAAACATTGAGGGATCAATTTTTAATTTTTGTTATAAATTTAATTTATATTGTCAATTATATAACAAAATGTAGAATTTAATGTTTGAATGCATATTTATATATAAAATACAAAAGTATTAGGTAATGTGAGTGTATGGTGATGTAGATATATATAGTATATAACATTATATATATTATATACCCTTAGTATCTTGTATAAATTTCACCTATATTTATACATTAAACATAAAGTAGATAGTCTTTGAATAACCCTATCAATTTCCTATCTAATACATGTAAAATAAACAAAATGTCGGATCATCCACTTAATAAAAAAAACATTTTATTTAAATATAAAATTTAATTATAAAATTTAAATATGAATTCCCGGTCTACAATACAATATGTGAAATTATTCAAGCGTAGAGTAAAATTTCTAAAAATATACGTAATCAGATATCCTTGAACTTATATATTTTATATTATAGATATTTCGACCAGTAAATTCAATTTAGTGTTTGAATTAACTACAACTATATTTATTAAGGGGTTACACTTGACCTGAGCACTCAATGTAAAAATATAGGGTTTTTTGTTTTTTTAAAAAGTCATAATTAATCTAAAAATAATGAAGTTATTTTAATTCTGTAAACGGCATATTATAGTGTGGATTGTTATTTACAGAAAAATAGAGGATTATAAGATATAATTATTTATTTTCGGAAATACAAGACATCTAGTAATAGTAAAAAAAATATTTGTATTTATTTTTATTTGAAACTATTTTTATATATGATATAATGAAAATAATTGAATAAGCCTTTAATTTTATAATATAGACATATAAAGTGATATATACTGACAATTTCATCAAGTTACGAGCATTATTTTGAGAGAAATAGACTTTAAGATTTAAAATTAGGCTAAAATAATTATTCCCCTTAAGGGGTATGCTTGACCTGAAAAAATCAGTCGAAATAAAAAATAATTTGGTTGTTGTTGATAAATGTAATAAAGTATATATTTATCTAAAACATATCCAAATATTACATCATAAAACATTCAATAAAGCATACAAATCAAACTTTTACAATTCTTTTAAATTTAAACATCACCTTTTTTGTATATAAATATTTTAGATGTAATTTTTTCAAACCTGATTATCTCAGAATAATTATTTTAGCCTAATTTTAAATCTTAAAAAGTCTATTTCTCTCCAAATAATGCTTGTAACTTGATGCAATTTTCAGTATATATCACTTTATATGTCTATATTATAAAAATAGAGGATTATTCAATTATTTTCATTATATCATATATAAAATAGTTTAAAATAAAAATAAATACAAATATTTTTTTTACTATTACTAGATGTCTTGTATTTCCGAAAATAAATAATTATATCTTATAATCCTTTATTTTATTGTAAATAACAATACACACTATAATATTCCGTTTACAGAATTAAAATAACTAAATTATTTGTAGATTAATAGACTTTTAAAAAAAACAAAAAACCCTATATTTTTACATTGAGTGCTCAGGTCAAGCGTAACCCATTAAGTATTATCTCCATATAGAATACCATATAGTCTCTAATTTATGGCGTTGCTATTTTAATGAGCTGCCATTTTGTAATTCATTTAATATAGTAATATTAAATCATTCATTAACTATTTATTTCGTAAATTAAATATAAATGAATACGTTAATTTTAGATCACTTTGATAACTTTGTCAATAATCATAACTGTTTATTATTATATCATTACATATTTATTAGAATATGATTTATATCATCAAATAAAACTAAATATAATATTATTTTACTAGCTATGTTTAAATTTTATTTATTTATTTAAATTTTTTTTTAATCAATAATATTTTATGATAAATTATTCTATAGAAAAAGATTGGATGTTTAAATAGTATTAAATTATATTGATTAAAAAAAATGTTCATATAACAATACATTATTTTACATACAATTCAAGGTAGCATTATATCTAGCAACATAGTTTATTATATCTAATCACATTATATTGTGGTAATGTTTACAATATTCTTATCAATATCTTTATATCAATCTTCTTATCAATGTCTTTAGTCCTAAATCTAGCCTATAACCTAGCCTAACCTATAACATACCATCACTACATTAACACTACCCAGTTCAACACTATGCTTATTGATTATAACATTGCATCACACACACCACCACTACTACCCTCCTCCTCCTCCTCCTCCTCCTCCTCTTAAACATGGTATGTGTACTAGCTAATCATAGTCTACAATACTTCTGACCACTGTGTCGCCACCTATACGAAACAATCAATAATGATTAATATGTAAATATTGAGTTTTTGCCAATTGTGCAGGGATTAGATAGTACACTATTGTACACTATTGTACACTATTCTAAACAGTTATACATTGTTGTATACCGCTGTACAATGTCTAATATATTGATTTACCATTTTTGGTAGTCTGTGTGTATATGTAATCACATAAATGTGTGTATGTGTCTATGTGTGTGTATGTGTATGTGTGTATGTGCCTGTAAATGCATGTGTTTGTGTATGTGCAGTATTTAAATATGTATATCTTTATATTTATTTACCAAGCTATGCTAGTATATATATATATATATATATATACTTTTGTGTATATTCTATATAACAATGCATCTAATTCCTATTGTTATTGTTCTGGTTAATATTATTATTAAAAAAATATAGTTATATATGGATTGCATGTAGTCTTCCATTATACATAAATATACTTAGATACAAGTTTATATGCATATACATGCATACACATTTATACATAAATATCAATATTGATGTCATATTAATGCACCCCCAAAATTCTATCTATAATTACAATAGTATATATATATATAATGCCACACTATCACTCTATATATAATGCCATACCCATTCCTATCTACAATGCCACATGCACACCCCTACCCTAACACCATCAAACCCAGCCCTATATATAACCCTACCCCCCACTCCTCTTTCAGTGAAGTATACTCGCCGTATTGTGGGTCCAGCCCTCATTAGACCTGAAACCGCAGTGAAATCTAAGCTCAAAGAACCTACAATCGCCATCGCAGAGAAAATAGTAGCAACTGATGAAATATATAATGTTGGGGATGGTGATGACAAGAAACCAGGTCAATCTTCCTGCCTCTCTTCCCTCTTTATCAGCATCCTCTCCTCCTTATCCATCACAGCTGCTAACGCCTATATCACGTTGCATTATCTTTATGATACTCATCTTACGTTTATTGTCAGTACATATCTTTCAATAATTCATCTATACTATACATCTATACTATACAGTATTGCTGATGTAGTGTTGACTACCTACTAATCAAATCTTATTTATATACACACACAATATATATATAGTATATATTATACACATACATATATATATATATATATATATCCGCACATATATATATATATATACACATGCACATATATAAATAAGTTATTAATTAATAGCGATACAAAGAAGCCAAAGTGCGAGACCTTATGGTTTGTTTAACCGGTCTAATCTGACCCCATACACACGCGCACACACACACGCACACACAAGCGCGCGTACACACACACTGTACTAACGTCACGCCTCACCGCATACTCGCCCTCCCTCCCTCCACAGGTCAGTGGCGCAAGTCTAACTGCGTGAAGGAAGTGGAGCGTATCAAACTGAAACGGGAGGAGAGACGAGCCGCTCAAATCAAACAGAAGTCTGACATCATGGCCGAGGTGGACATCGACGTACCTAACTGGGAGTATCTCCTCATGATCAAGTTAATACCCCCCTCCATCCCTCCCTCCCATCCCTCCCCTCATCCCTATCCGTCCATTCGCTATCCCATCTACTTCTTACCCCTTCGTTCTCGTCGCATATCCTCCCATCTCCTATGATGCGCTTCCATCTATTTCCATTTACTTCCATCCGCTCCCATCATCCATCATCTCTTCTTATCTTTTACGTTTACGTCCTAACCTATTAGATTTTACTCAGATTTCACTCAGATTTCACTCAGATTTCACTCAGTTCATCGTACAATGTCTCCATCTTTCCCTCACCTATGCAGTCGATATGACAACCACTGTATTATCACCTCTATGGGTGTGTACAAAGAGGTCACATGGACACTTGGTCACATGGTCACATGGTCACATGGACACATGGTTACATGGCCACTTGGTCACATGGTCACATGGACATGCTGCTGCCGTTGAAACTATACAATGTATTAATAGTGGACACTATCATCTTTCATCTTACCAACTTTCTTGCTACACCCTTACTTACCACTACCACCCCACCCTTATCTACCATTACCACTACTACTACTACCCCATTACTTATCGTCATATCCATACCTATCACCACCACTACCGCCATCTCAGGGAGTATCAGATAGGCACCGAGTACATGAATATGAAGGACTTGAACTGCAACCAATCAAATCATCGCATCACCGTTTGTTTACGTAAACGTCCCCTCAATAAGAAAGGTTTCGCCGCACATCAATAATAATAATAATAATTATGATAATTTATTAGAAGATGTTTTTATTTTGTCTTTTGTTGTTTATATTATATACATTTATTGTTCCCCCTAAATGGTTTCAAAATAATATTGAATATTGAATATTTGCGTCGCCTATTGTTTTAGTAATTTACATAATCTTCTAAATAACGCCGCATATCCTCTAGCGTTCACTGATAGCGTGCAGTCGTCACCACTCTACTTCAGCCCCACCATCACCACCATAACCCTACTTGGGCCCCACCGTCACCACCTTACCCCTACTTGTGCCCCACCTTACCCCACCTTACCCCTTTGTAGAGCTAGGCCGCAGAGAGATGGACGTACTGTCCTTACCCAACACATCTCAGATCATTGTACACGAACCCAAGACCAAGGTGGACCTCACCAAGTACATTGACAATCAGACCTTTCGTTTCGATCACAGCTTCAACGAATCCTCCACGAACACCACCGTCTACAAGTTAGTGTGCCAGCGGGGGCTACCCTGGGGGTGGGGGGGGGGCTAGCGAGGGCATACCCTGGGTGGGGGGGGGGCTAGCGGGGCCTACCCTGGGGTGGGGGGGGCAAGCGGGGCTACCATGGGGGTGGGGGGTGGCTAGAGTATCTCCTACACACTCGTAGCATTGTTACTGATTAATTACTCTTTATATAAATTATACTCTGTCGCAATATAAAATTACAATTTATTATTTTCATATTTATAAACGCGTATAATCTAAGGTATGGTGCGATGTTGTAGTATTAATATGTTTGTGTTAAGTGTGTTATTATTTATGGTGTTTCAATAATAATAATAATAATAATAATAATAATAATAATAATAATAATAATAGTAATAACCTTTATATAACAATACTACAATGATAACAAATTGTTATCAACAATAAATAATGTGCGCAACAAAGTATGATAATAATAAAGTTTAAATAAAAAGTGTTGTTTAATTTATTTGACCATTCCAGAGTTTATTAACTTTTGTCGTGAAACTGGTTTATTAACTTTTGTACAAAACAATAATGTTATGGTTTGAGCAGAGAGAGAATGGCAGCATGGAGAGAGAGCGATTTGGTTTGGGGATACATGAATTATGTAGATAGTAAGGTACATTGATGGTGAGGATTTTATATAATAGATGCAGGGTTTTACAGTCAATAGCCTGAGAGATGGTAAGCCAGTTTAATTATTTTCTAAGTTGTGAAGCTATGACTAATGTAGACTAATGTTGACTAATGTAGACTAACGTAGACTAATTTAAGGTAGTTGACAAACATTATTACCATTGAATCATGTTTAACATTATGTGCACACACAGTTCCACCGCGAAGCCCCTGGTGGAGTTCATCTTTGATCAAGGAATGGCCACCTGTTTCGCTTACGGACAGACCGGTTCAGGAAAAACACATGTTTGTACCCCCCCCATCATGTTTGTACCCCCCCATCATGTTTGTACCCCCCCCCATCATGTTTGTACCCCCCCATCATGATTGTACCCCCCCCATCATGTTTGTACCCCCCCCCATCATGTTTGTACACCCCCCATCATGTTTGTACCCCCCCCCGTCATGTTTGTACCCCCCCCCCGTCATGTTTGTACCCCCCATCATGTTTGTACCCCCCCCATCATGTTTGTACCCCCCCTGCCCATCATATAGAACTCCTTATTAGAAATGATGATTTATATCGTCATTTTTAAATTTCCTAAATCATTCCCTCACATTGTTAACTATATTCGTATTGATATACAATAACATACCCCCCCCGCCACCTCTACTAGACAATGGGAGGTGATTTCAGTGTCAAAGGTCAACAGAACTGCATGAACGGAATCTACGCCCTCTCCGCAGCAGACGTCTTCAGGCTGAACTCCACAAAGTATAGAATGTCGGAGCTAAGCATCAGTTCTAGCTTCTTTGAGATCTACAGCGGAAAGGTTTACGCCCAACGTTAACGTCGGAGTGATCTATCGCTCTAAACCAATCACGCGATCACTTGTTTTGTATTAGGTTCTCTTCCGAGCGCTTAGCTGTTTATAACTACAGTATTTTACAGTTAATTTATACTCATATTTTATTACACTATTAGGATATATTATATATATGTATATATATATATATATATATGTATGTATGCATTATTTATTAAAGATATGTAAATTTAAGAATGTATATTTAATTTTTATTTTAATTTAATATTTTATTTTTTAAACACCAGGTATACATACATTTGACTTCATTTTAAACATATACAATTCAATACTAGTTAATATTGCATAATATTGCATAATACAGTTAATATTCTGTATTTAGAGATAACGTCGCGTATACAACAGCTAAGGGCGTACGTGTTATTGTGTACTATATAACTGATCTGCTCTGCTTATCATGTACCCAGGTTTACGATCTGCTGAACAAGAAGACGAAGCTGAGGGTGCTGGAGGATGGTAAAGGTCAAGTACAGATAGTCGGTCTTATGGAGAAGGTTGGTAGCGACATCTAGCACTGCCTATCATCTGCCTAATGGTCGACCTTCAACACGACATTGACATTAAAACATTGACATTAAACTCTCATTATGAAACATTAGACATCACCTTCAATTCTAGACACTATGTCTTATAATGCAATTTGATGTGTTGCGCTTGATCTACTACCGTGTGTTATTTCTATACGGCATGTGGAAGGCTACTACTATGTTATATCTATGTATACACTACTGACATATACTGATTCCTCCTCCTCCTCCTCCTCCTCCTTCTCCTCCTCAATTTAAAAATGGCTTTCAATTATTCATTCATGTAAGATTTAATTATGTACTTATTATTAATATTATTAGCTGCTATTAAATGCGATATCACGATAGGATTCGCCTTATGTTATGTGTCAGTAATACAAGTAAGCCACACATGCATCTGCTGAATATCCATGTACTGATTCATTGGCTATCTAAGAAGTATTCTTCATTTTATCAAAATTGTAAAAAATAAATTGCACTGTATACAAATATCTCATCTCGTGTTAAAATAATTTGTTCTCTAGTTTGACAGGTCATAGGTTATACGTATAGTTTGTAAATACATATAATCGTATATTAAAGATATAAATGCAAGTATATATAGGCACGTAACAATTATATTCATGAATGAGTTAACCCAGTAATGGCTGGCTGCTCCATTGCCATGTGTTCGTATCTCATTAAAGAACTTCATCTTTCATTACATTGCGAAATAAAATGTGAAGTAAAATAAAACGTGCTATTTCATTAATCAATTCTACATTAATTCTACCCTCTCACCACCACGCCTATAACCACCCCCCCGCCACCACCCTCTCACCACTACGACTATAACCACCCCCCCCCCACCTAGACTGTGAAATGCGTGGCAGATGTACTAGAGCTGATACACGACGGTAACGCAGTCAGAACCTCTGGTACTACTTCAGCTAACAACCACTCTTCACGATCTCACGCGGTGTTCCAGATCATTCTCAGGAAAAAGTTATTCTTTCTCACTAATTATATGTATCCTACGTTAACATACATCTACGGTATTATATATTTAGTAAGTCAACTAGTAATTGCCCATTAATTAGATGTATACAACTGTAACATGTTGAGTGAGTCATAGTAAGTCATATATATAAATATCTGCATAAATTCTACATTTCAATATTTCTATTTTAAAATTTATATAATTTACTATTTAAAACAACAACATCATCATTAAAATGTATTATTTTAATGTAATTTCGTTATTATTAATGTTCATATAAGTGTAAATATTATATTTCATTATAAAATAAACATCTATGTTGAATTTAATTATAATAATGATGCTATATATGATCAATGTAAATTTAAACACTATATATTCGCTTCTGAATTTAAGTATATATCAATTAAATAATCTTATGTTTATGTAATATAATTCATACACATGAATTGCATAATAATGAATATGTTAGATAATACTTTTATCATAAGATGTTATGTATTCTATGCACAATATTCTGTGTAGTTTTATTTATAATTCTATTGATTTATTCATTTGCAGATTATATAAGCTATAAATAGCTATATATTTATATTTCCATAGTTAACTTTCAGTGATTTATATCAAATTAACTGTATATTACATAAATATATATATATATATATATATATATATATATATATATATATATATATATATATATATGTATACATATATATATATATATAAATATATATATATATATATATATAAATATATATATATATATATTTATATTCCATATCAATTTTATATTCACAATAAATAGTTTTTACATACAAAAAAAAATTAGATTTTCCTAACAAATATAGGATATATAATACGAATAGAATCTCTAGAAATTGATGTTCTTTACTAGATATCGCAAACAACAGAAATATATACATATGTATATAATAACTATAGATATATGTGAATGTACAGAGTTATGTAATGTTATAAAGAGGACTCTGATGCGATGCTTGCATGCTGTGTGTGCTATACACTAGAACTAGGAGCACACATCAATGATTCATCATCCAGTGCTGTGTGAGTGTTATCAGAACACCACTGAAGTGTATACATGATGTGGTGTAGCAATCACTGAATATAACGGGTGTCATTGAGAGCGTGTCCTTAATTTTAGGAAGGACATATTAGTTCTAGATCATATTGTTGTTGTTGTTGTTTATCAGTGTTGCTTAGTCTATGATGCAACTACTGATAGAACTATAACTATTACAATAACAATAACACTATTGTAGTTACTACTATAGCAACAACAATCACTATAATGATGATAACTTATCATTCAGATTGTCCAATAAAGTTCACGGAAAATTCTCACTCATCGATCTAGCGGGTTAGTTCTAGTTACCACAAGCCCCATTAGGCTCCATGAGCCCCATTGAGTACCACAGGCCCCACTAGGCACCATGAGCCCCATTAGGTACCACGAGCCCCACTAGGTACAACTGCCTCCTACTACACTAACCACTATACACTATACCTACCACTACCTACTACTCTAAACCCTTTAAACCTATCTTATACTAGCTGCTACCACCCCCTATAAACCCCGCCCCCCCCCCCCTACAGGTAATGAGAGAGGAGCAGACACAGCCTCTAGCGACCGTCTAACCCGCATGGAGGGGGCCGAGATCAACAAGTCCCTGCTAGCCCTTAAGGAATGCATCCGAGCCTTGGGGCGTAACGTAGCTCACCTTCCGTTCCGCGCCAGTAAGCTCACCCAGGTGCTGCGAGACTCTTTCATCGGCGACAAGTCCAGAACCTGCATGGTTAGGCCGCGCCCACTTATAGGCCACACCCACTTATAGGCCACGCCCATTTATAGACTATACTCACACATTCACGCTATAATATCACGTACGTATTATATATATATATGTGTGTGTGTATATACGCTGTGAAACTTTATATCACATTAGAAGAAAATACTCGCTTTTCTTATACATTTATTAGAAACTTTAATTTGTATGGGTGATTTTATTGTATTATACTTTTGTGTGGGCTACACCTAATGGGGCTAGTGGTGTATAATGGGGCTAGTGGTATTTAATGGGGTAGTGCTTATATATACATATATAGGCCATACTTGCTACAACTTTCAATTCTATTTTAAAATAAATAATTGGTATTTTTTCCAATATTTTATTATCTTTGTAAATTACACATAGAATTGTTAATAAAATTCAATATTATTATATTTAATTCATATTTGAAATAAGGCATATATTTTTGTTCTACAAATTAGAAAATTAACTTTTTCAATTGTCTTACGACTACATCTACACTCTATATACATGGAATTCTATATTTGAGATATATATATCTTCTTTCGATATAAAAAAATGTTTAGAATATCTTCTAAACTTTCTGAATATCATTCTGAATACTAGTGAATGTGAGAATATTTTGAGATACATTCGTTGAATTTTATTTCAATGTCAGAATGAAAATTACTATTTATGTTTTGATAATTCTATTATATTTATTATTTAGGTATGGTACATTATAAAATAGTGAATAAGAATTAATAATGTTATAAAATATATATATATATATAAAGAATAAATATAATATAATGTAAAATAGACAAATGAAATAAAATATATAAAGAAAATGTGTCGTAGTTTTTAAACAAAACAAATATAAATAAGCAATGTTAATAATCATAATCTATAACATAATAATATAAAACAATATTATAAAACGGATAAATAATATATAATAATTAATAATATACTGAAATAGTAATATGTATATACATAATATATAGTATATAAATAAACATTACTTCTAAATCAAATGAAAATATATTGTGATAGTAAAGTACAGAATCGTCGACATAATATTTCATTGTCTGTTTGTAGACTTAGGATAGTGAGAAGGAGTTATAAAATAAATATGAGGAGGAGGCATATAGTTGAGGTATATCAAACATTGTATCTGATTTATTAGCATGGGTAAAATAGGATGAAATTCTGTTCAATTCTATTACATTGAGGGTGCCGGTATATTGAAATATATCTATACATTGTAATTTTGTATACATAAATAATATATAATATACATGTACCTTACAACTAACCGTATATGATTAAATAACATTATAATTATATATACATAACTCTATATTTATCTGCAAAATAAATGTAAAGTATACTTTATAAATAGTTTATTATCATGATATAATCAAGTGTAATTTCAGGTATAAAATTAGTAAAAAAAAAATATCTGTAGTTAAATAAATTACAGGTTAAAATTATAAGTTATTATGGAAGTATTTATTTTTTCTAATTTTTATGAATCTAAACAATTGTATATTGATTCATTTTTTTACTAAGTACATTTTTTCAGATTTAGTTTATTAATTCATTTGTTGTGGTAATTTTTTTTACTAAAAATATTGTTGTTATAATTTATAACCGATTTTATCTTACAAATATTATATATCAAGTATGTGTTTATTATAATAAAGATAAAATAAATTTATATATATATGTATATTATCCGCCACCACTATCACCACCACTAGTACCACCACTACCACCACTACCGGTACCACCACTACCGGTACCGCCACTACCGCTACCATCACTGCCACCACTACCGCTACCACTAGTAGTGATTAGTACTGAGTAGAGCTTTACAAGTTGTATCTCATTCTCCCCACCCCCCCCCATAGATTGCGATGGTTTCGCCCGGCCTCTCTTCCTGTGAACACACATTGAATACTCTCAGATATGCTGACAGGTTACTACTATTACATCATCATCATCATTACATCATCAATATTACGCCATATAGCTCTCTCTGATACATTAATAACTAATTCTCCTGTTTTGTTTTTAAGAGTTTATTACTTATCTTTTGTTTATAAATTCTAAGCATTCTACATATTCACTTATAATAATAATATAAATAATTTTGTTATCTATTTAAAATTATTTAAAATCTATTTTTAATTCAAAATAAATAATTTTTTATAAAAATATATTTTCTGTTTAATAATAATATTAATGTAACTAGAGGCCATATCATTAAATTCATAAACATTTATTTTTAAAAAGGATTCACATCCAAAAAAAAGATTTGAATCCTAAAATCTAGGGCTTCGAGTCCTTCGAGTCCTTCGAATCCAAAAATGAAAGGCTTCGAAGCCTTATAATCCAAATCAATCCTTTACAATTATAGAACAAATTATAAATCCTAAGTTCAAAGTTAACATTAATCACCAAAAGTTGACATGAATGATTTTAAAAATAATAATAATAAATCTATATGGAATATAGTCTTTTTTAAATAAAGCGTACTTCAACTATCACATAATTCCGTATATTTACTTTATTTTACTTATATTATGTATTATGTACATTTAAAAAAACTATTTTCAATCGAGTCTTGTTTTAAATAATTGACTCGACTCGTAAATCAATTATAGGATTTCAATCTCATACATTTTTAAATGGACTAGAATATTTCAGACTCGACTCGACATTTCATTACTAGGACTCAAGATTTGGACTCACATTTGTACAACCCTAATATGCACTATAGCTGGCATATTTCAAAAGGGGTGGGACTATGGGGGCGTGGCTATAGCCATAATACTATAAACACTTATTAAACGATAGTTTTTTATAGAGTTATTTTATTTTATTTGTACTCGCTAATTCGATTATAGAATAGTTAAAAATGTTATAGTTATTTTATTTGCACTCTTGACTCATGTTATATTTATATACATTTACACGTAAATAGATAGGTGAAAATAGATATACGAAAGTTACTAATCACTGAATATTTAATATTTTTAATTAATTTTTAATATAATATATTCACAATATATAGCTCTAATGTATTCTTGTTGTTACAAAATCTAAAATGAACCTAAACTATATTAAAACTAAATTAACTCCACAATATTATATAATAGAATTAGCGTTTACAGTATTTCAGCTATAGCCACTCCCATAGTCCCACCCCTTTTTAAATCGACAGCTATAGTGTCTGGAAACCGTTTTTATATAATATTTATATTTATCACCATAATTCATATTTTTAGTTTTTTTTAACAATAGATTAATTATTACAAAAAATATTAAAATTTTTTTTAAATCGTTCATGTAATATGTATAAATTAGTATTTAATTAATAAATAATATTGATATATTATATTTAATATGTATATTATTGATAGAGAATAAAAAATAAGAAATTAGATAAATTCTTATTCGAATAAAAGAAGATGAGGCGAATATTATGAGATTAATAAATTATTTAAATGAAAAAAATTTAAATATAAAAAAATATAATGAAAATGGTAATGAATTAATGAGAACATAAAGTGTAAATGTGCTCTAATACATATAATTGTATAATTGTAAACTAAATAAGATTTGGACATTATTTAATAGTTGAATATAAAAGAGGTGAATTTGCGGGTGAATTTATATAGTAAAAACAATTATGTAAAGTAGAATAATTTATCAGATTAATATGATTGATTTAAAATAAAATGATAGATTTAAGAACATAAACTGACATCAGCCCCCCCCCCAACATGTGACGTACGTGTCTTATAATATTATAGTAATATATAAGCATACGGTATTACGATATGTATGTATATATAGGACACAACTTCACTACTAGGTGAATAATTTACTGAGAAATATAACGTCAGCTGCGATATGTTTACTTGAACTATCTGTTAGACACGTGACTTATCGGGGGCCGTTGTCAGTATTCAGCGATTAAAGAATATTAAGTTGAACGAATAAGTTATGTCACGAATATAATCCATTGTATAATGATATAGTATAATAATTTTCCAATTATTAATATATAATAAGCCAACTAGAATATATACGAATGAATAGAAATATTCATTACCATAATCACGTGATATGCATTATCCGTATCAGTATTCCACATGCATCGCCCGACATTTACAGAGTGAAAGAACTCGGTTCTATAAATAGTAACGGAGGCCCCCCCCCCCCCGGCGCCGGCGCCCCTACCACTTCCAACGATAATCCCATCATCTACAAGGAGCCTTCGAATTACTCGTCCCCGGCCGCTAACAGTGATATCACCATCACCATCAAGGCTAAGGTACAGCACACACACCCACACCATCACCCACACCATCACCATCACCATCACCATCAAGTCTAACGTACAGCACACTCACCCACACCATCACCATCACCATCAAGTCTAACGTATAACACACACACCCACCCCTATACACGCATCACACTACTGTCGTTACTATCTACAATTCTATGTATACTTATAATAGCTTCATTACCTTAGATTCACTGTACACACATATTCGTAATACATTCATTGCCATACCTATATAATTACGAGCAGCAGCAGCAGCACTAATACTTACTGATTATCACCATTAGAAGAACGAAGCGAAGAGTAGACCCGATCAAGCGGCCATTGATAGCATGAATAACCTCCAGCGACAAGTTGACCCGATACTGGCGCAAGAGGAGGACATCGTCATCCTTCACAAGTGCATACTAGAGGTTCAGTATTAGAAGTCTTCGTAGTGTGTGCGCCCCTATTTAGAGGTCGCGATAGTGTTTTCCCGTATCAGATGTCACGGTAGTTTGTGCCTATATTAGAGGTCGTAACCCCCCCCCCCCTATGTATGTCTGTACGTCACCCTTAGCTAATCTGTTCCACTGATTCCGACAGCAAAGCACCGAGTTCCTTAAGATCGACGCCCGACTCGTAAATATGACGGGCAAGCGCGACTACGACTGGGAAGGTTATTACTTGCAGCGCCACCTATATCTCACTATGTTTATTGCGCGATGAGTCATCGATGACTCACGACTACATTGATGTTTAGAGATTGGGATGATACGGCGTGTAATACTGTAGTATTCATACTGTATACCGCACCTGTAAATCTTATAAGCTATGGTTATCATTACGTATATGTAGGAGCATAGACATTGGCATAGGTTGTCTGCTATTGTAGATATTATTTAAAAGTACATCCACCATTATTGTTAAAATGGTCGTTTATATTTTAAATACAAATTTGATGAAAATCGCCAAATTGTACATATACAAATATATGTCATTCGCTGAAAGTGCAACGTAGCAATGATGGACGTTGATTGTATTCAAATGATGAACATTCTATACGTTGCATATCAGCATACACTGCAGTCTCATGTATGGTATATGCCTACATTATTAGTGCTGTATTAATAGCACATGTGTACCACCTATACTGTACTACCTGTCAACAGATTACGCAATCAAACTGAGCTATTGTCTGGATAAGAAGATCGAACATTTCAAAATCGTTAAGGATCTTAAAGGTACGTTTACAAATGATTGTACGTTTTCAACATTAATAATACATACAGGATTATATATATACACAGGGAATGGGTTGTTAAGGGGTATCTGTTACCTTATTTGACACATTCACATGTAAATAGATACTTAGGTCTATTCAGATTTAAAGAGCACATCAGTTTAATAGAAATATATTTATAATATAGAATATATTTTATATACACATATATATATATATATATATATATGTATATATATAGTAGTGTTGTTAGTGAACCTATTTACTTAGTGTATCAGTATTGAATAGGTACAAAATAGTTTAGTATCTATTCAAATAGGAGTATTATTATAAGGAAAACTGTATTACTAATTTCAATGAATATAAAATGTTTAGATCATAAATAATAATAATAAACAATATTATTTAATAAATATAAAATACATGGTTTTGACTACAAACTGTTTGATATAAACATTAAATACAAATTTGGGTAACACATATGTGAACATATGCCCGCAAATTAAATAAACAATAGTAATTATTAATGAAAAATAAATATTCAATACTATTTAAAATTAAAAATTCATTTCTAAAAGTAAAGTTTGATTTAAAATATAAAATTTTCGAATAGTTATAAATGTATTCTAAACTATTAAATATTAATTATATATGAATAGAAATTTGTTAGCCATAAATGTATTAAATATGATTTTAGAAGATGAAAGGAAGTTTCTAAGTTAATAAATATATTTTTTAAAACAATTTTAAGAAACACTTTTAAAATAATTATCTACATTTTTTAAAATAATTTTTAAAACAAATATTTTTCTACACATAAGTTATATATCTAAAAATATCATATTTTAAAAATTCATAGTTATATATATAATAGTAATGTTTAATATAATTAATATTATTAATATTTAATTAAAAAATATGAAAGAAAAAGATTCTATGTTATAAATCATCATCTCTTCATCATATTTTGTAATATTGTTAAGGTTTGTTAAGATACTTTTAGTAAACCACCATTTTCTATAAACATATTTTAAATCTATGTAAGCTCTACCCTTGCGCTTAACCTTGAATCATCGATATAGTGCGAAAGTGGATAAGCAATTGAATGTAATGTATGGAATTTTGTGATAGAGGCATTGCAGTCGCAGCCTACTATCTGGCCCACTACTTTTTATTTAAAATTAATATTTATTTATACATATATATTGATAATTACTACCAATTTTAATTTACTATCTATACTAAAAAATAAAATTATATATTTAAAATACATCATATCAACATTCCTCGTAATTTTGAGTATTTAAATTGAAGATATCATACTATTTTATTGATATTTATTATCTAAATCCATTGATATATATAGAAGTAACTTTAATCTATTTCAACAAAAGCCTACTGTTTTAATATTTGACATATATAATATGACTAATATCCAATCAAAATCACTGAATCCATTTTGTAAATTTATCGATAAAAGTGTCATTTGCGTGTCTATCTTTTACATGCATTGCGTTCGTCAATTGCTTATCCACTTTCTTTACATTGATGCCTTGAATACATATAGGATATGATATATAGCAATATTATTTATATCTTGGTACATTATTTCTCTGTATAAAATTGAGCGGTAAAAAATATAGTTAGAAAATATTTCAATAATATCTTAAATAAGTTACAAATTATTGAATATCAAGTTTGTATTTGATAATCGTTGGTATCAGTTTGAAGTACAATGACAACATACATCAATAAAGCGTAAATAATTTATTTTAATAAGATACATAAAAGTATTTTTTATAGGAATTGTATGTTTACAATTATTATGAATTTTATTTATGAAAATATCATCCCTTTTTTATATATTTAATTATTAGCAACAAAATTGTATTACAACTATAATAATGTTGTCTGTTTACAAATATATATATATATATATATATATATATATATATATATATATATATATATGTGTGTATATATGTATACATAATATCATAACATTATTATTTGGAGTTTACAGTGAAATTTTACTATAGAATAATATTGATAATTATAAGGATATTTATATTTCTTTAAATAAAGGTGTTTCATTGGTCTGTAAGAAAACATGCTACATTATTTATACCAAAGATAATATATCCATAAAGTATATAATAAAGTTCAATATATAATAATTAAATGTTTTGGTTTTTATTTTTAAATCCTCAATATATAATTTATTAAACAATATACATTAGTTAGGTATACACATTTATTATAATATGCTCAAAAACTGCTTTTATATCATTTCTAGATTGTTTAGAATCTAAACTTTAGATGGATACTTTTTTGACAGATACTAATAAAATATTATAAAATTTATAATAAAGTATTATTATTTAGTAAAAAAAAATAAACAAATTTATTCTGTGACTTTTGTTGTCCCTTAATAAGCTAGTCGCTATAGCTATCTCCATAATCATGTATAATATTTCAATACATTTATCCAGGATCATATTTCAACTTTTATTCTTAATTTTAATGTTAAAAATTAATAGTTAATAATTGATATAATGGTTTTTTTATTTTTTAATGAAAATATTTTAAAAATTTATCAAATTTTTATTAATTTACATTATAAACTCAATTAACTACTAAATCATTATATTATGAATTTTTTGATACTGACAATGTTGTACGATACACCTACCTGATCAACTTATATTTGTAAACCTAATTATAATTAAATATTAAACTTAATTTAAAACGAATTAGAAACCATAATACTAATATATAAACATGTCTACAGTAAAAATCGATGAGTTTATGAAGGAGATGGAACTGTCTCCGATGGAAGATGATGATGATGATGAAAGCTCATAATATCTTGATGAATCATCTACTGATCCTCCCACTGGCCTATTGTCTTCTCCCACTGGCCACTAACTCCTTCCACTGGCCTACTGACTCCTCCCACTGGTCACTGACTCCTCCCACTGACCTAATTACTCCTCCCACTGGCCACTAACTCCTCCCACTGGTGACTGACTCCTCCCACTGGCCTACTGTCTCCTCCCACTGGCCACTAACTCCTCCCACTGGCCTACTGACTCCTCCCACTGGCCACTGACTCCTCCCACTGGCCTACTGTCTCCTCCCACTGGCCACTGACCTACTGACTCCTCCCACTGGCCACTAACTCCTCCCGCTGTCCATTGACTCCTCCCACTGGCCTACTGACTCCTCCCACTGGACACTAACTCCTCCCACTGGCCTACAGACTCCTCCCACTGGCCACTAACTCCTCCCACTGGCCTACTTACTCCTCCAACTGGCCACTGACTCCTCCCACTGACCTAATGACTCCTCCCACTGGCCACTAACTCCTCCCACTGGTGACTGACTCCTCCCACTGGCCTACTGTCTCCTCCCACTGGCCACTAACTCCTCCCACTGGCCTACTGTCTCACCCGACTGGCCTACTGACTCCTCCCACTGGCCTACTGACTCCTCCCACTGGCCACTAACTCCTCCCACTGGCCACTGACTCCTCCCACTGGCCTACTGACTCCTCCCACTGGATACTAACTCCTCCCACTGGCCACTAACTCCTCCCACTGGCCTACTTACTCCTCCCACTGGCCAGTGACTCCTCCCACTGGCCTACTGTCCGCATACTTCGGTGCCGCTAATGCTTTTCTACAATAATAACACCAACGCTAAACGACTATCTTACTATCAACTATGTTACGTCTCTACTACTACTACTACTACACAACAATGATGTCCATGGACTATGATAGTGTTCTGTGATCTGTGACCTAGTGGTGCTACAGGATACTACCACCACTATTCGCTGATGATTATGAATAAAAAATGTAAACAACCAAACAAGCCGTCTAAATTCTTTCAATATATAGTTTATTACCGTCGAGTGCAAATCGTGTGTGCGCGTCGTGACAATAATGCGACGGTGGTGGTGACAGTTCGAACAAATCGACTAGGTAACTGTCACCCACGATAGCAACACACTGAACTCAACGTAACCGATGAGGTAAATAGAAATATAGACGTGATGTGGGGTGGTGTACGGCAGGCAGGTGTGGGCGGGGACGGGGGGCGTGTCTAGTGTGAAGTGGGTGGCGGCTTAAGTCTGCTGCGGTGTCATTGGACGCGACACATTGAACTCTTGGTCTCTTTACGCCGGCCGAGGCAAGCCATCGAAGAGTTCATCATGTCAGAGGTGAAGTCTCGAGAGACCGGCACCACGATCTCCGCGGTAACCACGCGTTGCTCGGGTTCTACGTCTAGTCGCGCCAGGTTGATGTTTAGGATGTCGGCCGCCATCTTCTGAAAGCATAACGAAACCTGTGAGTAAGGGTGTGTAGCAGTGTCTTTAAGGATTTTAGTAAAGTATGGGAAGAATTCTTAAAATAATTATTGTTTTGATTTGTATATGAAATAATCTAAAATAAATTGCTGATTTATAATAAATAGGATTAAGATATAATTTATTATGTAAAGTTTGATTTTTTGTGAGCAGAAAATAATAGTAGGGAGCAATTGCACACAAAATACCCCTTAAAGGGGTGTGGCTTGTGTGCCGTTTACTTAATGGGCATGTACGTAATGAATTCACAAACTGATCATTTAGAATATGAAGCCCATATTGATTGGCACACAAGTGTTTCTAATACTGCTATGTCTGCGTCACTACATTAATATATGTAATTATTGCTTGAGATAAAGTAGCAATTATATCCATACAAATAAAAGTACTATTATTTAATTAGATTCTTAATAGAGTGCATAATTTAAAGGGATTAAAGTAAATAAATGTTAATTATTACATGATCTTATAATAGCATTTACACGTTTTAATGTTCAGTTAGTAATCCGTTAACATTGTTTACAATCTTGTTGAATCAGCCCATGTATACTTTTCTATTTGTAAAATTCATTTAAGCATTATTCATCCCAAGTATACATATATCCTTATGTACTGCATTAAATTATCATGATAACAAATTCTAATTAGAACATAATGCAATTAGTTAAAAAAACATACTTTTATTATTTGTTCTTAACGATCATTTTTTAAATGTCAAATAATTGCACATATATACAACGCATGGTTATCCTATTATAAATGTACTGTAATAGCTATAACTGTTCAATTATAGTCATACTTGTTCAAGTTTCTAATGTTCAATTCATAAATATACAGTACATTACTAAATGATATCTAATATTCACTTAATACATATCTGGTGCAAGTAATGTATTTCATATTTGAATCTTATAAATTATTAACTTATTCCAATATCTAATTATTGATCAATTGTATTATATATTATAACCATCTTGAAAATATTTATATTTAAAAAAAATAAAATGAGAATTGTCGAAATTATTTATCTATCTATATTATTTAAAAATGATATCTCACTATATATTATATAACTAAGTTAATATGATTTATATAACAACTAGTATTATAATTAATTATAACAACAATATATTAGTTATATTTGTGTATACATATATAATTATATATAAATGTATCTTATTATAAGTTATTTATTTTTATAACAAAGTATAGTATTAAATAGTTGTTTTTATTTTATTTATAATTTATTTCTATTGAAATATTAAACCCAACTATTTTCTCAGTATTTGATTTAGCCTAATATTATACTACTATAAATAGTGAAACTGTTATTATTGATTTATTGCACTATATATATATATATAGATTACATAACAATTTGCATTCAGAAATTTGTTATTATATATTTATTATACACGGAGAATAAGAAAGTATACTACTATTACCATGTCGAGCTTGCACTTTATCAATTGTGGCATTTTTCCGAGTACATTTTCATATTTAATGTGGGTAAATATTCATAGATATTTAAATATAGGAGTCATGTATGTAAATATTAAATATTATAATATTAAACAATATAAATCAATGTAATGCCTATGCAGATATATAGAATATATACTAATATAGTACATATATTATATCATTAATTTAACATATATTATACGATGATAAATAGATATTATTTAAAATGTCTAAATATTCAAATTTAATAAATATAAATACAAAGATATCATATGTGAATAAATAAACAGTTATTCAATAATTATATAAGCTTTAATATTACTTATATACATATTCATTATATACATAATTATATTCATATAATATTAATTATTATTTTACTATAATTATATTATATCACTCTATAAATGACTTCTATGTATAATAGATCGTTTACTTTTATGTTATTTTAAATGTATACAATGTACATAATTAATATGCAAGCTTATATATTATTGCTGCTCATTAATTCACACTAAACTTGGCACATAATATTAAATAAAATAACAATTGTGTATTAAACATGTGATATGTTAACGGCTCGGTGCAGAGTGTTATGGAGCTACATAAACCAGACAAACAAATATTTCAAACAACCCCAAAATATCAATTCGTAAATATATATTATATATTATATATATATATAGATCTATATATATATATATCACCATATATCATATGTTAAATCAATGATATATCTTATGAACTATATATATGTATATATATATATATATATGTATACTATTCTATATTAATGCATACACTTTACATTCATTTACATATTTTAATATTTAACATATACACATAGGACTACTATATTTAATTATCTTTGAATATTAGTCAGACCCATAATGTGGGCCCCACATTGAATATGAAAATTAACTCGGGTAGCAATATTCGATTGCCCGTCGAGCTTGGTCCATAATAACCATAATAAAGTAATGTTTTCGCAATAAAATATAATAGGAATTATCCGAATAAATATAGTTATTATACATTAGTATATTTATTTGTGATCAACATTAATATAATAGCATGGATTATAGAGATGATGGGAACACTGCATTATAATAGAGGCATATGAATAAGATTCTAGGGCGTTGGTTGCACGAATGTAAATAATACATACTGCTATAATAGATGTTAACCAATTCTATGACCAGGGTTACATATGACTAGGGTTGGTAAATACCCCACATATCCAAGAAATATTAGTGAGGTTTATGGATTTTTGGTTGGTTTTCGGGGTTTTTCTTCATCTAATATAATAAAATGTATAAATTATTCTTACATTAAAATTATTTATTATAAATAAATTTGTTAGGCATACTATTATTTTTCTATATCATCAGTTTACTACAATAAATATATTATATATTATAACCAAGTTACATAATTATATATATAATAACACTTTTCAATAATTATTTAAGTAATTAGTGTATATATAATATAATTTGTATTTAAAAATATATTAACTATATTCATGTTTGCCCTGTTATAAACAAGTTTGGATACTTTATCATTTTCCGATTGATTTCTAAATTTATAATGCCCCAAAATTTATAATTATTATTATAATTATTATTAATTATTATAATAATAATATGATGACTGGTAATTTCGTGTTAGAATGCATACGTAGGAACCATATACAATATATATATCATAGTATAGTTTTATTGATTATTATTAACTTACTTGTCAATAAAATACATTTTGTTATCTTTTCCATAAATAATAATACTTTATTTTAAAACCCAGAAACAATGATGAAAATATACAAAAAAAACATAAAATTAGAAAAATTAGAAAAAAACCAAAAGCCCAAATAACCCCTACCTCTGCCAATCCTACTTATGACGTTATTCAAAATATAACTATGTATTCTACATATATATATTTTGTATATGTATTTAAATCATTATATATATAATACATTTGTAGATACATACACATATATACATATACTATTTTGTACAATAATAACTTTTAGTATGAATTAATAAATAATTTATTAATGCACCAACATATTTAACAACAATTACTAAAAGCCTCTTTTTCTAATTCAGTGTACCCAGCTTGTAGACCCAATACAAATGCAATAAAATCAATATTTAATTAATTTAAAATTACAATTAATTGTTAAATTACTTATTTAATTAGACCTTCAATGACATTTATAATTATATTCAACTATTTGTAATGTTTTATATTCTTATATAAGTTATATGACATTGTTAATAAATAATTTAGTATTGTATAAAAATATAAAATATACAATATGTCCATAATTAAAACAAATGAATAATTGATAGCTATTTTATGTATGCATATTCAAGTAGCATATGCTGCTGTCTGCAGATGTCAACAATAATAACAATAGGTGTATTCACTGAGTACCATGATGACTATAAACAATCATGTTAATATTATCCTCATCTTTCTCAAGCATTATTATTATTATATATAATTTAAACTTTGTAAAAAATGTAATAAATATATAATTAGAGGCCTACTAATTAAAAATAAACTTTGCACAGATTCGATAATGTTACGGGGAGACATTTTCTTATATTCAACAATCAAATAGTAATGAATTCGATACATTCGTTGGTGTTATATACAATAGCGGTAGGCATGCGTTGATGTAGTGAGCGCTGGCCTATTGATGTAGTGAGCGGGGCTTAAAAGGGTAGTTAGGTAGTAACCGATTCACCGGTTCTCGCGGACACAAACGACGAAGTGAATCCGTTCTCTTGAGCAAATTTAGCGTGTTTATCGACCTTGACAGTCCGCATGTGTTCCAGATCAACTGTGTGCAGGCGGTGGTGCGTTACTTACATCGGTGGTTGATACGTGTGTGTGTGTGCTTTGTATGCGAAGTTCAGGGTATGACAATTTATGTTGAGAAAGTAAAACCTACAACTTATAATTATATTTCTAGGTATATAAAATAGCTTTATAGCAAAGATATAATACTCCCTATCTACGCAACGTGATTAGTATTCAATTGGAGGGTACCCGCGTTGTGAGTATAGATTACAAAATAATCTCTGGTACTTTCCTTTGGGCAGAAATTGTATATACTGGAATATATTTTTTTTTACTCAATAAACCATATTCAATTCAATTCAAAAATACATCCCGATAGCTCTATTAATTTAATAAATTACATGCAATATGAATTAGCTTTTACTCGCCACATATATATTTATAGCATTTAAAACCAACATATCATATTGCTTTGTTATATATTAGTAATGAACATTCATATTAAAAATAATAATTTAAAACATATTATTTTTCATTTTAAAAGTGCATAATTTGATACAAATTAACATTATAAACAACACATATTTCAGAAAATTGACCCTATATAGGTGGCGCTGTTGGTTTTGTATACAAAATAGAATTACACGATTTCGCGTGTTTATTTAGTATATTATAATATTATAATATAATTATAGATTTGATTTCCTTACAACATTATAAATGTCCAACCTAATTAGTCTGAAAATAAAGTTCTCATGTATTTCACTGAAATATATATGAATTAAGATTGCATTCACACCACAAAATACAGCAAGATATCTGATCCATTTGTATAGCCAGTTATGGGGGGGGGAGTTGCGTGGGACATCACAATCAGGTTTAACAATCTAAACTTACAGGTCGATATAGTGCATATAAAGTAGACCAATGTTCTAACTAATCTGGTATGCTAGTGTTTACTTTAAACTATATTCAAATAACGATCACATGATATAAGTAGATGTTATTAGATATATGTCCATCACCAACACGTATAGGTGGTTCTGCTGTGTCAATATTTACAATATGTTTAAATTCTATACAATTCTATTATTTATGTATTAACTAGGCACTTTATATAATTATAAGGAACATTCCACTGGTCTAAATAAATGATACATAATATATCTAGCTATTTAGTTAGGTCACTGAACCCTTACGCCGAGAGTTATATTTAGAGTTGTTATTGATTAATCAACTAAACCTTTAGTCGTACCAAATAGTTACAAAATAATAATATAATATAATACATATTAATTTCAACATAATAAAAATATGGAAACTTTTAATATAATGCGTACTTAGTATAAAACAAACTTAGCGTTATGCATTAACATTGTATTGTCAACTCAATAACCTTTATCATTATTCTAGATAATATCAGTTTCAATATATCTCTATACCACTACTACTGCCATTACTACTACTACTACTACACCTGCTATTGATAGCACTACTACCCCAACCAACACAACCACCAGCATTACCACTACTAGAAGCACTACCTATACTACTACTAGAACCACTACCACTAGCCCCACCTATACCACTACTAGAACCACCACCACTAGCGCCACCTATATGACTAACTCTTATTGCCGACCAGCATGACCTTGGGAAGTGCTGACTGCGAAGAGAAGATCTGTTTGATGGCTGCGTACCAGTCCTCAAGGTTCTCAAAGCTCGAGTAGTGAGTCACGTCGTACACTAGGAGGACCCCTTCACTTCCTAGGTGCAGGTACGGTGTGATGTATGTGAGTGTGTGTATGTGTGTGTGTGTATAGGTGTATGTAGGTGTGTGTGTAGGTGTATGTAGGTGTATATGTGTGTGTAGGTGTTTGTATGAGTGCAAGTGTATGTGAGTGTGCGGGTGAAGGTTTATGTGCGAGTGTGTGCGGGTGAAAGCATGTAGGTGTGTGTTGATGTAGGTGTGTATATAAGTATATGTAGGTGTGTGAAGGTGTGTAAAGGTGTATGTGTGTATAATTTTGTATATTTAATGGAATTTGTATAAAATGTAATTATGATAATAGAAAGAAAATCTGGAGTGAAATTAAGACAATGGAGTAATCAATATTACATTTATACTTTAGTCTGTTTTATTCAAATGATAACAATATTTAAAACAAATATAAAATATATTCTAAATATAAAAATTTTCATGTGCATATTGGCATTTAAAATAAACATATTATTTAAAAATTACATTTTTATATTATTTCAAAAAATAAAAAACCAAATTCTAGATTTAATTTGAAAAGAATGATCTTCTAAAATATTCTTTTTTTTCTCAAATATAATTAAAAGTGAATTTAAATTTTGAAAGTAAGAGACAACAATAAATAGTCTAAAATATGCACCCCTACCAGTCAATAAGCATATACGGTATATAGGTTGGCACAATTCTAAATCTAGTAATTACAGTAGGGAAACTAATCACCTAATAATAAACCAGCGCGTAATGTGCGTACGTTGTAGGAGGTGTGTTTATGATTGACACGTGATTGTATATTCACGATGCACTAATTGTTTATATAACCATAGTGATATTTTTATATTTAAATAGAATAGAATTACATCTACTAATTGATTTTATTAATATATGTATTCCTATACAATGAATTTAATACATACACACACAAACACACACATACATATATATTAGTGTTTCAATCGAACCCTACTATAAGAGTATCGGTATAGTATCAGTTCGAATTAGTCAAGTCAGTTGAGTCCGAGTTCGAAATTTTATAATTATTGAGTATCAGTATCAGTTTGAAATGCTAGAGTATCAGTTCGAAGTCCGAAGTTCGATAGCATCACTAATATATATATATATATATATATATATATATATATATATATATATATATATATATATATATATATATATGTAGTATGGTAACTACGTATATAACTGTATGTAGGTATTTATAAATGTGATCTGTACTAATTATAAATGTGTTATGTAATTTAAATTATTATTATTATCAGATTTAGACAATGCCAGGGTAATTATAGAAGCAGAGTTGCTTATCGAGATAATTACCCATTTATTAACAAGATAAAATTTGATTCAATATATTTTGTTATTTGTGTTTTTTATATAATTTGATTTCTGTTTTGTAAATTGCAATTAGTTGACGTGACTTGAACGAATGTACATGTTATGTAATTTGGATGAATGTTGATTTTATATTTTCGGTTATTTGTTTTTTTGATTTCTGTTTTGTAAATTGTAAAAGAGAGCGTAGTTTATAATTAGATTAACTAGTTGTATCTAGTTATCTAATTAGAGATACGCCCACTACGCCCATCACGTGATCTCGTTATTATCGAGAAGTTCGGTATGATTTAGTGCAAACAGCGTATACTGAAAGGCTAGTAAATCATATCATATTAATTGTAAGAACTTCTCGATAGATACATATTTAATCATGACTGTTGATATTTATAATGTTTAAAATGTATTCATATTTGTTTTAGTTTGAGGTTTCCTCCATTCTCGATTTGACCAACACGTCAATCCTCCATTCCCTATATACCCCCATCCACGAACACACACATTCCCCATCCACGTCCAGTCGTTTCCATTCAATAAATCTATAACCTGTCGAGAACTATCATTCTCCGTTTTCCGGAGACAACATATATATATATATATATATCATATATGTTATATAATATATGGTAATTAATATTATAGGTTTAACTAATAAATAATATATTTATTTCAGAAATAAGCTGTTTCCCCATAAGTCCTTAACATATAACATCATTATATATTCCTTTACGAATTCCATTCCTATGAGTATATTTCAATTATCAATTCGTAATAATTGTACAACAAAAAGTTCTGTAAAAATAATTATTTAGTAAACTAAAAACTATTAGTAATTATTATAGCATTGAATTCATGAATTACTCTGAATAATTGAGTATATTTTTCTGAAAAAATTAATATTGATAATTATTTTTTCGTATATATGTATTCGTTTGTTTCAATTTGTATACATTATTTGTGTAAGGTGTATTATATGAATGAGACGTAATGGTATGGTGTGGTATGGTGTGGTATGGTATGGTGTGGTAAAGTATGGTGTGGTATGGTATGGTATGGTAAGGTATGGTGTGGTATGGTATGGTATTAACTACGCAGGGGGAAAGTAGATGTTACGCAATAAATGTTAAGTAATAAATATTGTTTCGAATATTTGTGTAGATTTTAAAGAATGCTCATGAAATATGTAGATGTTATGTTTGGGTAGTAAAATGGTTTTTGTATTTCTACTAATTTAACGTTTCAGCAATTATATAGAGTGTGTGTATACATTTGCATAATCAGTAGTTTTCATTGTGGATTGTGTATACATTATGTGTACACATTAGTACCCCGACCGCCGTAGACTAATACTATTGTGTAAACTCGTGTAAACTCGTGTAGATCTTGTGTTGATCTTGTAGACTGCCTGATGCACATAAATCATTCTTAGCATGTTTTCTTAAACGAGAAGCACATGCCTACATATATATATATATATATATATTTATATATATGAATGAATGTTTATTTATACACAAAAATAACGTTAGACGTTCTCTATTGTGTAAAAAAAAATATAAAATAACAAAATACACAAAAAAATATAAATCAGTTGAAAATAATAAAATTAATTATTACGAATTAATAACAATAAATTAGATTTAAAATACGAAATATATATATATATATATATATATATATTTATATAAGTTCCTATATATGTGGAAAATATTCTTTATATAAATTGTACTTAAATATAATAATCATATATGTTTAATGTTGATTAGTTATTGATTACATAATACATATAATAATACATATATGTAATGTTAGTCACATTATGTGACACATAGAGATTTAACTTATTGATTCAATGATATTTTTATACCATTCTATAAATACAAACTGTATGATATTATGACAAATACTATAATTAATTAATAACGTAAGCACTAAAAACATGCCTACATCGGTTTGTTGTTATCGCCTGATAATTCTGATTCACATTATTCATTCAAAAACATTTACTAGATATTAGACAGGTCAAATATTTAGTATTTGATAACAGGTAATCTATATATAAACGCATGCGCATAAGGCACATGTTGACCTTCACTATTTCAGCCTGTAATTATATCTGTTCACACCTTAACTGCCCGATTTAGACGTTCATCGTTATCGGGCTGTAACAGGTGGGCCGTTATCGTTTGATGTGAAACCAGCTTTATAAAATATGTATAAAATACTTGTTGTTTAGATTTATTCATATATGATATACGAATGTTTTATATATAAATTATTAAAAATGGTTTATATGTTATTATCATTATAAAAAAAGATTAAATAATTAATTAAATAATAATTATAACCTATTAAATATCTATTGTAATGGGTATTTTGACAATAACATTTTTTATATTTTCACTATATTATACTATTAATCATATTTAAAGGTTTAGAATTAATAAAATATAAGTAAAATATAAGTAAATATAATATTAAATAAGATATTGTATTTATAGTACAGATGATACAGAATGATAGATAATTCAAATATTATTTGAACAATTTTATTTAGAAAAAATTCAATTTTACAAGAAATTAAAATTAAAAAATTAAATAATTAAACTCTACAATTGTGACAAGTTTGTTTTATGATTAATTAAAATATACATCAGTAACAAGGTTTAATTTTGTTTAAATGAATGTGTTTATGGTTTTATTTTGTATGGAAATAGATATTAATTTTTTTTAAATAGTTGAAACTTGTTTTAAAAATATAACATAATTTAATATTTGAATTAATGTTTCTATAATCTAAAATTATAGATAAATTATTTGTAATAAAATTGTATAATACAATTGTGAAAAAAACAAAATGTTATATATTATTCGATACGTATACTTTTATATATAAGTACAAATGTATGTATTATATGTTGTATAGAATGAATAAGCAAGCTTGTAGAGTTATACTCTAACGCAGTGCATTACGTACCGTGGATGTATTTCTCGAGCATCTTGCCCCCTAGTGTTTGTCCTCCTATATCCCACACTTGTAACGTGACATTCACTTCACCTGCGGTACGACATCAAGCATTACGTACGATGCCTACTATAACTATTCACAGCGTAACTAACTATAGGTCTACTTATAATAAAGGAGTTAACAAATATAAACGATATTGAAAGTGGATATATTTATGTTGACTGAAATTATATAATATAAAAGTTGAAATCTCGCGTTATTTATTGTAATATTCGTATAAAACAAACTTTAATAAACATAAATATCTATTATAATATATTAATATATAATATAATATAATATAATATAATATAATATATTTAAATGTAATTGAGATAAAGGTCATACGTATCTACAGGTGATGAAAGCGTAGTATTATCTTAGGTCAGCGTGAATAGTATATTATATGGTGGCATATAACCTGGCAACGTGATATGTTTCAGAAAGAAATCTAGACCAATCGTCTGATGGTACTGTTTTCCGAAGTTATCGTGAGCGTAACGAGTAGTTATGGAAGTCTGGTGATGTTTGAACGTTAATATTATTCGATGTATGCGAGTGTAATAAAACATAGGAAATCAACATAATAATATATTATAATAAATGTTGTTAATTAATATATATATATATATATTAATTAACACCATTTATTGTAATGTATTTTTAGGTAGATTAAGATATACCATAGATACTACATGAAGCCTTCGATAACACATATAGATCTATACATCTAGTAGTGTCTTTCATTAAGTTGATAAAATATAATATTACATATTAATGAAGTAATAACATTTTTGATAACAATTATATATACTCTAACATCATTTTTGTAAATTAATTTGAATAGAAATTATTAATATATTTAATAAATAATATATTGTATACATATAATATACACACATCAATCACATAATATACTCTATACACATACTATATTTTACATACCTAATATACATAATATACATAGTACAGCTAACATTTTCAATCTAATACAATATATAAACCACTATCAACCGACTCATTAAATAACAGACTACTCAACATAAGTACTATAAACAAGTTATGGCATATGTATAGGAAATAATAGTATTATTAAAAATGTATATAATATTCATATAAATGTAAAATATAATTTAAGAAATAGTAGAAAATATATTATACCAAAAACAAATGTACTGGTATTAATAATAGTTTACTAATTATTGTGAGAAAAAAGTGGACAGAACCGCGTTGAACAAACCAAGGAGGGTGCATATAACAAATAAGGAGCTATACGATAGAATCCCCAAAATTACATTCTCTATACGAGAACAAAGATTGAGATTAATTGGACACTGCTGGAGAAGTAAAAGTGAACTAGTAAGCGATTTACTTCTCTGGCAACAGCTCCATGGTCAACAACCCGAGGACGACCAGCAAAAACTTGCATTGACCCACTGACCTAAGATAATGGATGCACCTCAGTGAACTACCAAACGTGACGAGTGATAGAGAAGGATGGAGAACACGTGTCATGGACTGCCGAGCAAGCTCGACCTGGAAAGCTAATGTAAGGTAAGTAATTATTGTAGTCAATAAATGTGGTGATACATCCGGGAGAAGAATTAAGAAACTCTAAACGGTTGAAGTTATTTAAAAGATAATTTCAAAATAATTTGAGATTTGAGAAATGAGAGATTCTGAGAATACAGTATATCAATGAAGCCTTTTGTTAGTTTGTATTACTTGCAGGTAGACGAGTGATGCCCCAATGAAGAAATAACAAATCAAATTATTATTTGTTTACTAAAATCTAAGGCTACACTGTATATAAATATATCAGTTAAAAATGTTACTTTATGTATTGCATAACTTTACTATATTTTTAACATAAATTAAGTGAATTAAATTTCTATAAACATGACATTTATATCATTGGCCTCGGTGACTTTGGGATTGGCGTTCACTATTGATATCGCTAGAGTTTAACGTACATACGTTATGTATATGAATACGTGATATTCGCCGCTGAACGAGACTTATCGCACACTTTAGGTACATAGGTACTGTAATATAGCTTAGACACGCCCACTACTATAAGCAGACACGCCCACTATATTATACTTAACAAGGCACTCTTTGCTTAGCTATCAAATTTAACACATTATAACTATTCATATAACTATTACTAAACTAACTGACTACTTGTGGAACGGAGTCGACTCCCAGAAGATCTACTGACACATAAGGTTCTATATACATACTGTTAATATTACATGGTGACAGCGGCGGGATGTGTATATACATGTGTCTATGCATCACTCTATACAACTTAGTATCATTTACTGCATTAATTCTTGCATCCCAATGTTTATAATATGTGCGCATTAATATCAATTGGATCATTGGAATATTTATATATAAAATATATATCTTGTGAAAATATTTCCTATAGAGATGTACGGTTTTTTCGAAATTATAATTTATAGTTTTATAGAATGATACAATGACAACAATATAGTAATATTCTAATATATATATAGCAGTATTTTATATCATAATATGAGTCATATTATATTATATGCCATGTGATAAGCATAATATAAATAAAATAAAATATTTTTTATAAAAAAATATTGAACAAAAATAAATAAATTTTGTCACAAATTTTGTGTATGATTTTCTTGTATCCATTTATGATATTTATTTGTTTTAAATTACTATAATATAATTATATATATATATTATGTATATACATACAACATATTATAAATATTCATCTTATGGGTAAAAAGTTATAAAATAAAAAAAAAAGTTCTGATATATATCCTAAAGTTTTGCTTGATTTTGTGAATAATATATAGTACATTAGAATACGAATATTAGTCATTTCATTGCATGTCAATTTGTAAAAGACATTTTATACCACAACAAAATAAATTTGACTTATATTTATGAAACGATTTTACTTTTTATTGTAATGAAATTACTTGTTATGAAATGACTAGCACCCTAAGAATAATATACTTTACTTTTATCATATCTTATGTTTATAATGCATATGTTAAGTACTTTTAGTTAATTTTGTATGATATATTATACATCATTTATATGATAATGAGATTAATTTTAATATTTTAATGAAATATTTTTTTTAATAAAAAAAATAAATGCAAAGCTCTAACCCAAATTTAACATAACCTTTCTAAACATAATTAAAACTATCATAGTACCATATAATGTTAAAGTGTGGAATTTAATTGACACTTCTTTATTAATTTCATATAGAATATAATATCAAAAGCCTTTTAAAAAGGGTATAATATAATTATTTTTAATATCATTATGATCAGACCACTATAGTTTATGTTCATATTTAATAGAGATTTATTAATTAATGTATTAATATTGTATTACTTATACTACTAATGATACATTTATTACATTAATACAATATATATATATATTAAATTATTAATATATATATATATATAGTTTTATAAATTTTTTACATTTAGATTATACATTATTTAAATAATGTTCTATAAGAAACCTTTCCTGAAGCGCCATCTCCAATTACCACAATTTTTATTTGTCTATCTTTACAATCATCATCCGAATCAGACATTTATGAAATATAGGCTACTTTTAGTCTACTCAATATTAATTTAATTATATAATTTTTACTTTTATATTATAATAATTACTATAATATAATTAATAACGGTATAAACAATAATTTAAAAATATATATTTTATAATATTATCATAAATAAATACAATTATAACTATGTTTATATTAATATAACAACAAAAATGCACTTGATATATCTACAATACTATTGTATTATTATAAGAATTATATTTTATTATTATGAAAATAAAAGAAATCCAAAACAAATTTTAAATTCATTATTATAATATATGAATTGTATATTATAAAACTATATATTATATATATATACTTTATAAAAATCAGTAAAAAGTAGTAATATATTATTTATTTATACATATATTTATTAATTATTATTTATAACTATATATTATATAAATATATAAAATAAATTGATATCACTATGCAAAACAAATCAATTTTATTTAAAAATTATGCTCACTAGGAAAAAGAAGAAACAAGTGAAACCCCTATAAAAGCACGTGACATGAATCACGTGATATAAATATTTTTAAATATATAAAGGAAAATTTAAATTTATTTGTTGACAAATAATTCCATAGGTTATTTATTTCTCCTATAATATTCATAAGGTGTTCATCTGAGAATAAATCATGGCCTCTTCTAGTACAGAGTTAGTTTAATATATATATTTTAATTTTAAATTATATTGTTAAATATTATCTATTAATAATACCATATTAATACGTATTATAATATATATGGTTCTGACCGAAAACAGCCGTATATATTTAAAAATGTAGCCGTATATTATGGATTATAAATAAGTTTTACGTGCGCCTATTTTCCATGTGTTTGTTAAATGGATCGCTGGTTAAACGAATCAACTCACTGTAGCACTGTGACTGTGGCACACGTCTTGATGAGACGGATCATTACCGCTGATTACATTTAATATGAGTGCCTAATTATGATTATAATATATGTGTACATGTATACAGGCTGTATAATACAGCTATATATAAATCTACACAGCTTTTTGTTGGTAACCTAATATTATATTACATCTATATATATTATAATACTATAATTACTGAACGATACGGATGTTTAAGATAATTGTCATACTGATTATTTATCATAATAAATATACTAATTAATAAAAATTATTGTAATTATAAAAAATAAAATGTGAAGGAATTTATTAAATAATTTTAACTTCACGTGGTTATCATATCAAATTAATACGGGTTAAAGAGTTTTTATTTAACTTAAAGACTTATTAAATTTTAATAATTTATATAAATTTAATTTAATAATTAGTAATACGTTAAAAAGTGACCACTGATAAATGTAATTTTTTACTACAGACGTAATGTATATGATGTAATTCTTGACGAATTAAAGAATATAGATAATCTAGGATAAAGTAATTTGGGACCACTTTCGAAGTAATCTATGATGACTAGATTATTGGTAAATAAAATTACATATAAAACCAGCTTATTAGAAAGTCATGCCACTTACTTGATATATTATCCCAGATTACTTCGTAAGTCTTACTTTTTCAATCATACCAAATTATCTCGTCCTATTTTATTCTACCTGAATTATCAATTAATTTGGATATATTTTAGTAATAGTTAAATAACATTATCTGTACATTATAGATTCTATACTATATAGTCTATACTTGTACTATTATTACTTTTTATTATTTAATTTATTAATATTATGTCTATTTAACGTAAATAATATTGGCACTTTATCATATTAATTATTAATTATATATGTATTATATACAATATAACAAGTCTAAAATTAGTTAGAAATAAAATAGTAATTATAATATATATTTATATATAATTATAATAATATATATAAAAATTATGAAAAAATATATATATATATTTTATTACTATATATTATATATTCATACATATACTATATATTACATTTCAATATTTATAAAGATTTTTAATTTTAATTTTAGTAATAAAGTAGTTACTTTTTAGTAATAAAGTAGTTACTTTTTAGTAATAAAGTAGTTACCTTTTTAGTAATAAAGTAGTTACTTTTAGTAATAAAGTAGTTACTTTTAGTAATAAAGTTTAGTTCTTTTAGTAATAAAGTTTTGACGGTAATGTTGCTTTAGTAAAAAAGTAACCACTCAAGGAGCGTTAGCCCTTGATCCGGGAAAAAAGTAACCTAGTTATTAATATTATTTCTCATATATATATATATATATATATATATATATATATATATATATATATATATATATATTTATAACTATTCGTGTGGCTCAGTTGACTAAGGCATCGGACACAAGCAGTAGGATGTGGGTTCAAGCCCCGTCTGGACTATTAAAATAGGTCTTAAAATATTATTTAGAAGTGATCATATATAATGCTGTATAAATAAATGATCGACTCTCATTAAAACCATGGATGCCATAACATGAGAGTGGCTTCGAAGGGAAATTAGAGCCATATGGTTATAAGTGAAAACTTCATCTATGTTCCTGGATGAAAGGACTCCACGAAATAAAATAATAATAACAATATATATATTTATATATATACACGGATTACGTAAATACCTCACATATATGATTGATGGTTAGGTGTTGTATTAACAAATTTACTAACGGTGGTGGTGTCACGTTTGACAGCTAATGGGCAACGTAGAGAAGTTATATTAATAGATTATATTAAAGTTATATTAATAGATTAATACCTCATAATAATACCTCATCATGATGATGAAGACTATGATTGTTTTAACGACATGATCGTAATACTAGCATTGCTTATACGCATGTCTATAATGATTTTATTAACGAGACATTGGTTAGCTGAAGCTTAATGAATGTTTCGTGTAACGTCACAACAGTTATTGTTTACTGTTTCTAGTTTAATATTAATATATATATATATATATTATTTATTTTTTTAATATATTTTGTGACCATTTTTTGTTTACTATTAAGATTATATATAAGATTATATTGAAATAAAAATAAGTTTTTAAAATGAGTCATTAAACATATTATATCTAAGGCTTAATTAAATATATATTTAGTTTATATTTTTAAATAAAATTTTCTCATTGAATTTTAATTATCAATTTTATTGTGTACGTAATTGTTGACATTCCACCTACGACGTAGGTCCTACGTATATTGTGAATACCCCCCGCACCCCACACCCACTTTAATACTAATCGATGTCGTGTGTGTACAGCATCATTTGTTTACCTTCGCGATAATGAGGGCAAAGTGCGACTTATCCACACTGGGACTCTATGTTCATGCACTGGTGTGTTCTATTAATAATAATTATAAGTAGTTCTGTTTGCTTTTCATGAATTATTTGGATTAGACCGTAATTTATAAATCTATTTATAGAAATTTCCATGCTCATTGATAGTATATTAATTACCAAAAAATTATAATAACATAGTTAATATTATTTATAAAATAATATCCTTCTTCGAAAAAAGAAATATTACATAAAAGCTAAATTTACACACAATACTTGTATAATAGTGATTTATAGATATTTGTAGATATATATTCTACCACATTACTTAAATGTAATCGGTTATTAAAATATTTGATTTAAGGGGCGAGCGGCGATCGTTTTATCATAAAAATAAAATTTATTCTATTTTTTGTTATGAGAAAATATGTATAATTGATTACTTTTACATATATACATCTAAAAACTGTGATATAAATCATCATATAAGTATCTAAAAAATGATGTTTTATAGACCCTTTTTTTCACATAATAATATAAATATATATTATACATATAATATTATTAATTTATCATTATATAGAGTGATGTGTAATATAATTATATATTATTATAAAATATATAATTTTTTAATAAGCAAATGATATATTCAAATTAATACTAAATAAATACAATTTTAAATTTTTTTGTTTTTAGTACAAATATTACATATATTTTCAAAGATTCAAATTGTATTTTTAAAATTAACTAAAATCCTATAACATAATATTTAATAGTTTATCAAATACAAATTCTTATATAATTTCTCTTATAAATTGTTATATTATTTATATATATATATCTATATTATAGTCTACATATACGCTAATATACAACACATATTGTTAATATGATGCCCTTGAGATCATTATGACCTCTCCACACATACTTTACATTGTATTGTGCATATAGAAGTACCTTTACGCAAGTAGTTTGTACTCTTTGATTTATTAATGCTTCGTGAATACAGTTTCGCCTATATTTATGACTTTAGAGCCTACGACCAATAAAACCATCCGCAGCACAAATATATGTCAATGCCACTCGTTAAATAAATGTGTGAGACAATATTAATTATTAATAATATAATAAAATATCATATAATATCATATTCATATAATATAATATTCATATAATATGATATTCATATAATAAAATATTCATATAATATAATATAATATTCATATAATATAATATAATATTCATATAATTGAATTATATAATATAATATAATATTCATATAATATAATATTAATATAATATAATATTTAGATAATATAATATTCATATAATATAATATTCATATAATATAATATAATATTTATATAATATTCATATAATATAATATTCATATAATATAATATTCATATAATATAATATTCATATAATATAATATTCATATAATATAATATTAATATAATATAATATTTAGATAATATAATATTCGTATAATATAATATTCATATAATATAATATAATATTCATATAATATAATATAATATAATATAATATTCATATAATATAATATTAATATAATATAATATAATATAATATTTAGATATTATAATATTTAGATAATATAATATTCATATAATATAATATGATATTTAGATAATATAATATTCATATAATATAATATTCACTGTTGGTGTTTTTCTATTGTGAGTGTTTGCGCTAACATCTAGCCTTAATCTATGATCTTTGTACCCGATATCTATACACACCACTACTACCTCCACACAGCAACAACTTTTGCATGGGTGAGCATACCCTACCCATCCCAATGTCCCTGCACAGCCTGAACCGACGCCGTATGGTTAAGAAGCTATCGGAGAATGAGGTTTCCCCCCAACCCCGCCTTCCCCTGTTACCATCCCCCTCTCCCTTCCTATCCCATATTCAGTCAATACTAACCCCTCCCCATCTTCTCTCGTTACCATCCACCTCTCCCTTCCTATCCCCATCTTCTCTCGTTACCATCCCCCTCTCCCTTCCTATCCCCATCTTCAGTCAATACTATACCCCTTCCCATCTTCTCTTGTTACCATCCCCCTCTCCCTTCCTATCCCTTCCTATCCCCATCTTCAGTCAATACTATACCCCTTCCCATCTTCTCTTGTTACAATCCCCCTCTCCCTTCCTATCCCCATCTTCAGTCAATACTATATCCCTCCCCATCTTCTCTCATTACCTCCTCCCTTCCTATCCTCCAGGATCACAAGAACGGAATCGTCATTCTTCAGGGCGGAGAATCTTCCGGACGTTTCTGCAGCGATGTCGACGTCACTGCTTTCAGACAGGTACGCATGTACTTAGCGCACTCTACCTAGTCATATCTTATTTGTATGTTGTGTATGCACTCTTTATACCACTCTTATCAACAGTCTATACACACTTTATATATTTACTATATTTACTTTATACACTACTTATTAAGTAGTGTATATAAGTAGTACTTATATGCACAATAGAAGTTTATTATACGTAATGTATATGTTTTCCTAATATGCGCTATTTATAGAACCATATACTTCTCCGGTGATGTTTATTAGATTCTCATTAAAAGCGAGAGAAAGAGAGAGTTATTTGTGTTTTTGTTATTTTTTAAATTCGAAATAGATTTCTTTTGTTTATCTTTCGATGATTTACGACTGATGATTTCTAAAGGTCTACCTAACCCGCTAGCATACCGTGATTGCACCCAGCATGTGCTTTATCTTCACGTTATAAACACTATCTCTCGGCGACCTACTTTCTCTAACGCTAACACTATTACTCTACTACCTACCACTCTAGGAGTCCTATTTTCATTGGACGTTTGGAGTTCTAGAAGTAGGGTTCTACGGAGCTGTCGATGTCACCACCGGAGAATCCACCCTGTACATTCCCCGCTTCCCAGATGAATACGTCGTATGGATGGGACCGTTGGTATACGCGCTAGGGCTATGCTTTATGTAGTGGTAGTACAGTTGTACAAATGCACTGTGATTGTGACACATGTATCTATGGCATTTATATTTATAAATGTTAATACATTTTTAAACTAATTCTTTTGTTAATATTTGCGACTGGATGTTATTATAGCGAACACATGACATTAATCATTACAACATGACTCATCTTGACGTATGAGATGGACGTGTTGTTGTCTGCATGACCTCTGTCATTATTCAGCATAACTTACTTAGCGCTAGCTAGGTCTACAAGGCCAGTTGAACTGCCAGTTGAACAGCCAGTTGCGTAAACACAACTGAGCAACTGTGACCTACCGCACTTACTAAACCACACCTCCCTATATCCTCGTCTCCTTCAATGATTATCATTATTTTCATTACTAACTATACTAAATAGTACGCTTATAAGTATTATAAGTATTGATATTTATGGTACATTCATAGTGTATTACTCTGTTATTAATACAGTACAAATACAGTATGAATACAGTATTAATGAATTAATAGAGTATGAATAACTATTTGAACAGGATCAAGACCACCGAGCACTTCAAGAACAAGTACGGTGTAGACAGAGTTCTGTTCATTGATGAGGTTGATACCCCATACCCTTTCTGAACCCTGCCACCATAACCACCAGTATCTCTACTATCTACTAACACCACCAGCACCACTAGTCCCATACCACCACTAGCCCCATACCACCACTACAACTAACCCCCATACCCCCACGCAGATGGCTAAAGATCTCCGCCGCTGTGAACGCAAACACTTGTTCACTTTACACGGACTGAACACCGACAGTAGAAACTACACCAAAGAAGCTACATTCGACGGTATCTCTGAGTGAGTATCTCATTCTGCGTATTTCTAGTGTAACCTTTGACCTCTCCTACTCATCTCTCAGATTCTCCGTCGACAACTCCACTCTGCATCCAGTCATGAGAGAATTGTTAGTACACTAGAACACTGATAATCGTGTATATAATCTTTGTCTATGATCGTTGTCTATAATCGTTGTTTGATTGACAGGCGTGTCATCAAGACCGACATGGAACTTGAGATCCTGCGCTACGCCAACAAGATTAGCAGCGAAGGTCACATACAGGTTACCTACACCTTCACTTCTACTAGTATACGTTGGAGGTAGAGCGTCGCGCTATTAATTAGTATAATGTATACATTTCGCATATATTCATAAAGTTTTAGCCTTTGAATAATTCTATATATTTGCTATCTGCTTCATGTAGAATAAAAAATGGCGGCACGTTGCTACTTCCCCTTAAATATTTAACATCGTGTATTTGAATCATCGATATAAAGAAAGTGGATAAGCAATTGAATGTAGTGTATGGCACTATCCGCTACGGGCGCTGAAGTCAAAACCCACTATCTGGCCCACTACTTTTTATTTAAAATTAATATTTATTTATACATATATATTGATAATTACTACCAATTTTAATCTATACTAACAATAAAATTATATATTTAAAATGCATTATATCAACATTCCTCGTAATTTTGTGTATTTAAAATTGAATATATCATACTATTTTATTGATTTTATAATCTGATCAATTGATATATATAGAAGTCACTTTAATCTATTTCGACGAAAAGCCTACTGTTTTAATATTTGACATATATAATATGACTAATATCCAATCAAAATCACTGATGCCATTTTGTTAATTTATCGATAAAAGTGTCATTCTCGTATCTATCTTTTACATGCATTGCGTGCGTCAATTGCTTATCCACTTTCTTTATATCGATGATTTGAATATGTAATCGACATTCTTATTTGTTTGAATAAATCTCAACATACTTATTTGATTTATTAATTATATAGACATGTATTATTTGGTGATATATATCAATGTGCTATGCATGTTATGCACTATCGGCATTGATGACCTTAATAGTTGACCTTTCACCCCTGTAGATAATGCGTCGCATGAAAGTTGGTGCCTTTGAGTACCAGTATGAAAGTCTGTTCCTTGACTACTGTTACCGTGTGGGAGGTATGCGTCACATGGGCTACACTTGTATATGTGCTTCGTTAGTCCTTAGTAGCTGCTGCGTGTAGTAGTGGGGGTGATGGTGGTAGTCATCATCATCACTTGCATTATCACTAGCATCATCACTAGCATCATCATCATCATCATCATCATCATTATCATCATCACTATCAGCATCATCATCATCCTAGCATCATCGTCATCACCATCATCACTAGCATAGGGTTGCTGTATCTCGGTGATTAATTGTCTCTCTGCGCACGTCGCCCCCTAGTACGGTCCCCCACCCCACCTCACCCTACCCCACCCCGCCCCCCCGCAGCGGTGAGAACAACGGAGTCCTGCACTACGGTCACGCCGGAGCTCCCAACGACAAGAAGATCACGGGTCGTGACCTCTGCCTATTCGACATGGGCGGCGAATACTACTGCTACACTTCTGATATCACTTGCTCGTTCCCCGCCAACGGAAAGTTCACTGCCGATCAGAAGCTTATCTACGAGGCGGTGCTTGCCAGTAACAGGGCCGTGCTCGCTGCCTGTAGACCCGGTACGTACAATCGTGTAGTTGTAGCGCTACTATAGACTATACTATATACTATACTATATATTATATATTATATACAATATCTAGAATTCTCTAACAGATAAGATATTATTGTTAATATAGCAGTTTGTTATAATACAACTCTTGATATAATGATTAAATGTAAACGCCATTATGATGCTATTATGATACTATTATTTATACCATTATTATAATATAATATATTATAAATTTGAATGTCATCATAAATAAATACAATTTTATTTAATATTATTTATATTATAACTCAATTAACTAAATTATTAGGAAATTTATAATTATACATTATTCAACATAATCATACATCATATCATAAATCTATATATTTTATCTGTTAAAGAATTCTAGATATTGTATATTAAAGTTTTCTTTATTATTAAATTTTCTAAATATTTAAATTAATTAGGAATATATCAAACTTATTTGATATTGAATATTTTTTAATAATAGTAGTAGTAGTAGTAATAGTATTTATTTATACACAAAGATTAATATAATATTCTACAATGTGTTTTACTGTTTGTCGAACAGTTTACAGGTGTGGGTTCCGTGATTTAACGATCATCCGTAAAAATAATATAATAAAATAAAATAACATTCTTAAATATAATAATATAATAACACGATTACATTTCAAAGAGGGTTAGATATGTGGTATTTTAGTGGGGAACGTTTGAATAGCTCCTTGAGTTTATATTTGAAAGTGGTGATTGAGATATCTTCTTTGCGTATGGATTGGGGAAGTTTATTCCAGAGAGTTGCACCTCTCCAGCTAAATCGTTTGTTACCGTACTTTCGTAGTCGTGTAGTCGGTATGTCAAGTCTATATGTTTGTCTCAGTTGTCTGTTAGTGGTTTGTTTGTGAAGTAAAGTATGTAAATTATGAGGTTGAGTTGTTTTTGTAGTTTTGTAAAGTATAGTTAGTAGTTTAATGTTGATGTTGTCAATTGTAGGTAGCCAGTTTAGTGATTTCCGTAAGTTCGTAATGCTAGTAGTGTAATCTGTGTTTTTTAGATTAAAAATAATTCTAGTAGTTCTATTTACTAATCGGTCAATATTTGTAGTAACTGTTTTGTTTTCTCCGGCTAGTAAAGAGTTACAGTATAGAAATCTAGACATTATCAGTGAATTTGATAGAATTATAGCTGTATGTTTGGTTAAGTATGGTCTTAGTTTTTTTAAATTATATATATGAAAGGAAGAAGTTTGTTTCATTTTACTGATATGTTTAGTAAAGTCGAGTTTGTTAGTAAAGTGGAAACCTAAGTATTTTGTATTTTCAGTCGGTATTATATTTATGTTATTTATATTTATTAGTGGAACTGTAGTATTGATCGTGGAATTGGTTATAAAGTTGATTAGTTCAGTTTTTGTTGGATTTAGTAACAAATTATTTTTTGTAAGCCAAATTTGCAGTGAGGTTAAACATGATTGTAAGTTAATTGAGTGAATGCATTGGGCGTGTAATTCTATGTCGTCAGCGTAAAGATTATAGTTCACGTGTGGGAAGTTAGTCAGTAGTTTGTTGAGTGGAAGTAAATAAATGGAAAATAGTATGGGAGAAAGAGTGGAACCCTGTGGGACTCCATATTTAATAGCATAAGGTTGTGATAATGTTTCGTTTATTTTAATAGAAAAACTCCGACCCCGGATAAAATTTGAAAACCATTTGATAGGTACCTTCCCTATACCGATAGATCTAAGTCTTTCTATTAAAATGTCAAAGTCGATAGTGTCAAAAGCGGCAGATAAGTCCAGTAGTATCAGTTGTATCGGTAAGTTGCTGTCTAGTGATTTGTATAAGTCGTCAAAGAGTGATAGTAGTGTCGTTTCTGTACTGTGATTCTTTCGGAATGCATTTTGTCTTCTGTCTAGTAAGTCGTAAGTATTTAAATATGATATTATTTGTTTGTTTACAATTTTTTCTAGAATTTTAGAAAGTAATGGAAGTTGAGATACTGGTCTATAATTACTCAGTACTTCAACATCTAAATCTGGTTTTTTTAAGTAAGGATTGATAATTGCGTATTTTAAATTATTGGGTATTTCACCAGTCATTAATGAAGTATCAATTATTTGTTTATAAATGGGAGCTAGTGTAGAAGCCAGTATTTTAGTCATTTTCAGTGGAATAGGGTCAGAAGGAGATGTTGTCTTTGCTGTAACAATTAAGTTATAGATATCAGTTATAGTAGGTCGTTCAAATTCTGTAAATGTGTGTTTGCAGGTTGTAGTTAGGATTGTCGTATCAGTTGGTAGTAATTGTCGTTGTAAATCTAGATTATAGCAAAGTTTTTCTACTTTTTCAGAGAAAAAATCACCAAATCTAGTGCAGAGTGTTTTATCTAGATTTGTAGTGGGAAGACTTATTTTATTTTTCTTGCCTAAAAGTGTTTTGGTAATGTTGAATAGTTTCTTGTAGTCATGTTGTGAATAGTTTATTTTGTTTTTAATGTAGTCTGTTTTGGTTTGATTTAAAAGTGTTCTGTAAGTGTATCTGGATTTCTGCAGTTGAGTTCGGTTAATTATTGTTGGGTGTTTTAAATATTTCTTATTTTGAGTTCTAAAAATATGTTTCAATTTCCCTAGATCTGAGTTAAACCAGGGCTGGTTATCGTGTTTGGTTAAGTAGTTAGTTTTAAGTGGTGCATGTTTGTTGAGTAAGTCTGTTAGTAATTCAGTTAGTGAGTAGGCTGTTAAGTGACATGAAATAACTGATTTATTTATATCGTTTTTAAAGTCATCATAGTTTATTTTGTTGATGTTTCTGTATGTGACTGTTGTTCGTTTAGGTGTAGTGTATGGCATTGTAATGGTGAAATCAATGGAATAATGGTCAGTAAGTAAAGTATGTCTGACAGGGGGTTTGTTTAACAGTTTAGAGTCAGTGAAGGTTAGAATTAAGTCAAGGGTATTTCCATGAATGTGCGTTGGGAAGTTTACATGTTGAGTGAGGTTTAGTTCATTATAAGTCATTTTGAATTTATAGTGATGTAGTAAGTCCGTATTTACGTGAAAGTTAAAATCTCCAAGTATTAAAAGATTTTCGGTAGAGTGGTCATGTATAATGTCAGTAAAGTCAGTAATGAAGGAACGGTAATCATTATTTGGTGGTCTATATATCAGAAGTAGGGACAGTGAAAGATTGTTATGTTTTATTTTTGTAAGTAGTAAGTCACAGTTAGTCGATTGGTAGACTTTGGATGATGTGACGATGATGTCTTTTTGTATTAACAAAGCAACACCACCGGCATTTCTTCCATCATCTCTATTTTTAGATATCATGGTGTAACCTAAATTTTCAAGATAGGGATGCTTGCACTTTCCCAAACATTAATTATATCATTAATAATACTAGTATTACCATTTGTACACACGATACTGACAATAATATCAATGAATGTTAGCAATTTTGTTTTTGTGAATAATTTTGAAATAAATACTTTGTAAAATGGTGTATTTTCTCGAGTTTTAGGAGGGATTAATATTGGTAATTTGTATATATAAAAATGAAATATTGATATTATATTAATAATAAATATAAATAATAGTATATATTATATTAATTCAATAAATATAATACAAATACATAATTAATTATAAATATTCATTTAAATATTTTTATTTAAATGTAAAGATAATAAGATGGTGGAATGATTTAATACATGGAATATTTTAAATTATATTTTAAAATAATAATTTATATTTCAAAATTTAAATGCTTCGTGACTAAATGTAATTTTGTTGTTTATAAAAATTGTTAATACGTATTATACTAAAATATAGATATGAATTATAATATGCAGCATTTAAAATTGATTCGATCGAACCATTCTAATGTACGATGTATAACATACAAATACATTTGTTTATTAACTTCTCCATTATTTCATGCTTTACAACATGAAATAATAAATTTGATTTATACACTGTACAATATACACTGTACAATATACACTGTACAATATACACTGTACAATACACACTGTACAATACAGCTGTATAATGTCATGTATCCCCTACACACACATGACACTACGATAACTATCCGTCGTACACAGGAGTGGCGTGGTCAGACATGCATTTGTTGAGCGAACGCGTATTATTGGAGGGCCTCCGTAATGGGGGACTTCTTCGCGGCGACATCGCCGAGATGCAGGCTGCTCGCGTGTCGGCCATCTTTATGCCGCACGGACTCGGACATCTCATGGGTCTGGACGTACACGACGTGGGAGGTTTCCCCGAGGTAAGCCCAACCCCCTTCGGTAAGCCGCACCCCCCATATATGTACCACCTACCGAAGCACGTTTACATATTCGTTTACCCAGCGCACAGTAATAGAAGCATAATAGCAGCATAACAGCATATGTAATAGCCTCAAATGTTTATATTGTGCTATTATGCTGCTATTATGCTGCTATTATGCTGCTATTACTGTTTGCTGGGTAGTTATACATCTGTTATCATTGCTACAGTCTACTGATACGATTAATGTGTTCACGAATGTTACCCCCACCCTGCGCTTAGCCCCACCCCCTATCTACGAACGAGGGCACCGCAATAGGGGTGTGCCAATCGATGTCACTGTAATGACCTCTACTTTGATTGACAGGGACACGAGCGTCTCCAAGGTAACTCGCTGCGTTCTCTGAGGATGAACAGAGACCTACAAGCCGGTATGGTGCTCACTATTGAACCGGGATGTTACTTCATTAACCCAGTTAGTACGGAACACGCGTACATCGTCTCACTTCAACACATCTCACTGATAGACCCGAGCATTTCAAGTATGTCACTGTGATTTGATGATTTTCTATTATAAAATTCATATTTAATAGCTATAGAATGAATCATAATACATTACACATCTTAGATTATATATTTGTAGTAGTTAATTTAAGATATAATTCATAAATAAAAAGACATTCAAAAAGTAAATATTTTCTTCAGTTTTTAATTTATATTTAATAATTAGATATTTATTTAAAATCTCCATTTAATTTTATTTTCATAAATGTATTACGAATTATAAATAAATGTTATTATTTGAGATATTCGCATAGTGTAATCAAATCATTAACAACAATAACACTTGTATGTATAGGTATACTGCAACATGCGTGTGTCTTATAATACTGACGTATTCTACTTTATTAGTTTCATATGACCTATATAAATAACTCATCTTTCAATTAGTGCAAATTTGTGTAATAAACATATCGTGATAGCTATTATCTTTTTAGTGTATATTTAATTTATTATTTTTATTTTATTTATTTTATACAATTATAAAATAATATTATATATGTTAATTATTAAATAGTATATTATAGTCATATAACAACTAAATATTAACATTCTCTATATATCTATGTACATATCTACTTATAATAATCTAAATCTAGACACAAATAAACAGAATAGAGTCATCCGCTTTCATTATGTGTAATGCTTTTACTTTTGTTGTAGAATAAAGTTGTGTATGTGTGTGTATGTATGTGCATATGTGTGTATGTAAGTGTGTGTGCGTGTATGTATATGTATGTGTGTGTGTTGATGTGTGTGTGTGTATCAGCCACACACATAATGATGTGTAGTTGATTACCTGACCCCTATTCACATCAGTACAATGATCAGTCAGTGTGTCTACACAGAGAGAGAGAGAGTGATTAACCTAGCCTATCTGACACACTGTACATCATCACGGTAACATCACCACCTATAGGTGCTGGATGCTGCGTTAGCCGATGAAAATCTGAGCAGGTTCCTCGTACCAGAAGTCATCGAACGTTTCAGGAATACCGGCGGGGTTAGTTATTACATCATCATCACCACTAGTTATTACATCATCATCACTTCCACTAGTTATTACATCATCACCATCACTAGCTATTACATCATCACCATCACTAGCTATTACATCATCATCACTATTGTTAGGCTCGTATTGAAGATGATATAATCATTACCGAGGATGGAGCAGAACTAATGACTCAAGTACCAAGAACGGTTTGCCTCCCCCACCTCCCCCTACCTGTGTTGCTATCTAGACTTGTTTCTATCTATACTTGTTCATTAGTCATTAAGAGAGCACGATTATTCAGTGTATGGCAGTGTAGGAACATACTTTACATGTATAACATGGGTACAATTACAACATTTAAAAGATGATAAAACATTTCATATTGATTTTATTTTATTATGTTGTTATTAACATATCAGTACCACACCAGTAACACCTTGCATCAGGGTACATCGCACTGTGTATGTGTAAGATGTATTGATGATCTTTTAAATTAGCCATAACAAATTATGATATATATTGAAAATTTGAAATAAAAATATGTATTATTAATAATATGATCGTCAATAATGTAATTGTGAATAGTGAAATATCATTATCAAGAGATAGAATTTAAAATATAATATTTTATATTTTTAATTTATAATAATTTTTTTTTTTAAATTCAAATACTCCAAGGGAATACTTCAGGGTTTAAATATGAAATAATCTATACAAAATTAGAAAAGTTGTATTAAATAATACACTTTATTATAGTTTAAGGGCGTAACAGACGATTATTTACATGGTGAAGATAGGAAATCATGGAATACTAAAAATAGATTCAATCTATGTATACTTCAAAATATCAACTATTTTTTTTAATATATTATATATCCAATATTTATCTACACATATAACTATTAAGTATGAGAATTAGGTTATTAAAATTATACCATAAATGGACTAACATAATACCTATTTCTAGAAAAATATGCAAGAAATTTCAATAAAATATAAAAAATATTATATATAATTTATTAGTTTTAAATAGTTATATCTGAAAAGTACAATAATATTAATATACTGTGAATATTTCTATATTTGAAATTGGATGATTAAACATAGATGATAAGAGTTTTTTTTTAATCCCAGATATTATAGTTTTAAAAATTATATTACTAAAAATATCATAATTTAATGGATTTATTAACAATATTAACTAATTTTATAATTTACTTCATTAGATTTAGTTAGTATGTTAGATTATTTATATAATTTTTAATTGATTTATTTAACATTTATAAAGCATTATTTAAATTTTATAATAGATTTATTTATTATATATAAATAAAGTATTTATATATTAGAATTGTTTTTATAAATGATATAATATTTAAATTACGTTTATTTTTGGTAGAGTAACTCGAATTGGTATATTATTATATTATAACTATATTATAATATTGTAATAACAAAATTAGTTATATAATCTTATATTATACATATTTGAATAGTAATATAGTTATAAAATATTAATTAGTTATATATTGAAGACAA